>JAKSZT010053887.1:68577623-68734527 GCA_026826555.1 Tolypeutes matacus | reverse complement strand
TTGACTCTTAAAAATGTATTTATTTGGGGTAAAAGCTTACATTTCCAAGGCCATGAAAAGTCCAACTCAAGGTACCATAAGAGGTGCTTTCTTACCCAAGTCACCTGCCACATCTTGATGCAATATGGCCAGCCATCTTTGCCTAGTCTCTGCCTTCCCCTCCAGGCTATACTAACTCCTGGAGCTCAGCTGAGGGCAACGAGGCACAGGGTTGTCTCTTACCAGGCCTGTTCTCTCAGGCATGGCTGTGCAGCTTTCTTCTTGATTTCAGCTGCCAGCTATCAGGCAAATGACTCATCTCTCCGTGGGGCTTCAGCTGCTTCAGCCTCTTTTCTGACACATGAAATGTTTGAAAATGGCAGAGCTCTTTGTTCCACTGTGTCTCCATTTTTTATTGGAACCAGCAAGAGGCTGGAGACCCAACCTGAGTCACACCTCACTGAGGTAGTCCATTAAAAAAAGGTATCATACCCATATATGTGGGCTAGACCAAAAATATAATCTGCCTTTCTTTGGGATTCATAAAATAATTTCAGACTTACTACAACTTCTGAATCCCATGTTCCTCCATATGCAAAATAGATTCATTACATCACAATATTTCAAAAGTCTTAAATCATTTCAGCAGCAATTCTAAGTACAAAACTACATAAAAATCAGTTATAAGCATGCAGTTTGTCTTAGGTCAAAAGTCCCCTTGAGCTGTGGGCCTGTGAACTATACAAAATGAGTATTTAGACATTTCTCTAAAAAAGATATACAAAAGGACAATAAGCATACAAAAAGGTACCCAACATCATTAGTCAATAGGGAAATGAAAATCAAAACTACAATGACCCTACTCACATCCCTGCACCACCATCAACCCCATTCACTGCCAAACTACCCCCTTCTACTGTATCATCCAGAGATTCTGAGGGGAGGGAAAGGGAAGAATAGGTGTAACATGGGGCATTTTGGAGACGTTGGAATTGTTCGGCATGATATTGCAATTACAGATGTAAGCCATTATACATTTTGTCACAACCTATAAAATTGTGTGGCGCAAAGTGTAAATCACAATGTAAACTATAGACCATGGTAGTAGCAATGCTTCAATATTTGTTTATCAATTGTAATAAATGCACCACACTAATGGAAGATGTTATTAATGGAGGAAAGTGTGAGGGGGGAGGGGGTGGGGTATATGGGAAATATGGGAATCTCCTATATTTTCAATGTAACTTTTATGTAATTAAATCTTTAAAAATAAAGGGAAAAAAGCTCATTGAACTATACAAAAAAAAGATTTCTGGCAAAGACAACCTCATGAATAATTATTTAAAAAACTACAAGGAGATATTACTTCAAACCCACTAAGATGGCTATAATAAAAAATAAGGATAATAACATGTGTTGGTGAGAATATGGAGAAATGCCCCTTTCCTTACTTTTTACGGTATTTGCTCAAATGTTTTCTTCTAAACAAGGTTTTTCTGTTCACCTTACAAAAATTCCAACCTCCTTACCCCAAACCTACTCTTTATTCATTATAGTTACTGATTAATCCCAGAGTCCATAGCATTACTTGACACAAAGTGGGTACTCAGTAATGAGTGAGTGAAGGTGAAAATGAAGGGTAGAATGAAATGCCATTTTTACAAGTAAAATGTAATAATTTAACATATGATACTATTTTATCTGTGAAGGGTGAAATGAAATGATTACTGTCTTTCATGGTAGATAGGCATATGAAATTAAACATTTGTCAAAAACAATCTGAAAAAAAGAATCATAGATTCATAGAATCAAAGCCTTAATATGATAACCCTCCTGTTTGTAGCCTTCTCTAAGTAACAAGAACAAGTAATTACATATGATATCTTTGGGCAATCAGTGTTAATATGACTGAAAAATGATGATGATTCCACATGTTTAGAAAATTATGTGTTAAGTCATTTACATACACAAAGCACTCCTATTTATTTTGGAAAGTGTTTGATAAATGGACACCTGTGCTGGGTTAAAATATGCATCCCAACATATGTTATTAATCATAATTAATGTCCCTGTGGTATAAATCCATTGTAAATAGGACCTTTTGAAGGTGCTATTTTTATTTAAGGTATGGCCAACTGAATCAGGGTAGGTCTTACTCCATATTACTGTAGGCCTTATAAAGAGAGCCTGAAAGTCACAGAAGCCAGAAAGGAGAGGACATCAGCATGTGACCGGAGGGAGAGATCCAAGCCAAGGGACCTCAATGATTGTGGCAAGCCAACACCAGAACTCTACAGATTCCAGGAGAAAGCATACCTTTCCAGTATCTTAATTTTTCACTTCTCCCAGCTTCAAAACCAGGAGCCAATAAATTCCTATTGTTAAGTCAAAACCAGTTTGAGATATTTGTGATAGCAGCTCTGGCAAACTGAGACAGCACCTGAAATGTCACTCTGGGTGTGGCCATGCCCATAGCTTCCTGTTAGAAGATGATTATTTAGTCCTCATAAGAGAACTGACCAAGACAAGGTTTTGAGGATTCTGTATTATTGTTGGTTAAGTTCATTACCACTAACTTCATCTCTGCTGGTAATGGTACTCTCCTCCAGTCATAAATGATTGAACTCCTCAAGGGTATCTGATTGATAATCTATGAGCCAGCCACTTACAGATGAGCAGCCCCACATGTCTTTGAGACTGTGAACGAGTCATCAGCTGGTTTCTAGAGCAGATAATCAGCAAGTGAGTCTTGGTGTCAAAATTCAGTTTGCTCAATTAAAAAACAAAGACTTATGCTTTATATTATTTATGCAATTTATCCATGGTCACATTTTCAACCAAAAAATATCTCAAATTGAGTTTTGATTTTATACATAGAATGCAAGATGCCTGAAAATAAATAATAATAAAAAAGTCATTTTCTTGTGAGTGAAATCAAAGAAGCAACATATGCTTGCTTCACTTGCTGAAGAGAATACTCCAGCTTGTACATTATGGCTAACAAGACTGAACACTTTGAGACACACTTCTCTAGTCACCCAACCTGTAAATTAAATACTTCAGCAATGTAATTATTACATCGTGCTTTTTTTTTCACAGGTTTAAAATCACATATAAAAGAGTTTCAGTGCTGAGCAATAGAAACGATAATTGATGTTTTATTGTTAGGGCCTGAAACTTCACAATGAAGAGTGGCATTGCTGAAGTTGCAAATACATTTCATGGCTGTTATGATGAGGTGACCACAGAGCTAGGAAAGGAAATCAGACCAGAAAGCAATGACATTTTATAGAAACTCTCTTTTTTTACAACATTCTTTCTCTTATGTCTTGCACACTTTAATATAAAGTAACATTTTCCACAATTTAAGATTTTTGGATAATACAGTATTTTTTTAATAAAAAATTTGGAAAATAGGAAAAGAACACTATTATAGTTGATTCTAAAAACACCCACCAGAGGAGTCATTGTTAATTACATATATATAATATTTACATACATATATATGTATGTGTATTTTACTGTTTTACAGTTATTACAATTAAAAATATTCTGCATGTTCAAAACAGGAAACATGATAAAAAACCATCTAAGATAAAACAGCAAATATAACACATACAATCAGAAAAACTAAAAGACTTTGACAATTTGGCAACTATTTTCCATTTAACTTTTCTTCTTTTACTAAATATTTTCCTAAATAATTACTCATTTTATAAAGATTCTAAGCTGATTTTTTTCTTTCACTTTCTTTTTCTTTCTCTCTCATTAGCCTTGCCAGAGGTATGCCTAATAATTTGCTCTTTTCAAAATAAATGGCCCTGCTCTTGCTTATAAAATTTCTTTTCTCCTAATTTAATATTTTCTACTTTATTCTTAAATCTTATAAAATTGCATTTAATATTATTTGTATATTGAATAATTTAGCTATTTCAAGTTATGTTTAATATTGAAAGCATTTACAATTTTGAGGGGATAACATTTTCAAGACACTAACCTGTGTTTCTGTTTTGTATGTTTGATTTTTCTTCTTCATATTCCCAACTCCCCAACTCCCATTTAAACACACAAAAGGCTTCTAGAACATTGTTTCAAGGTAGAACTTTGCAAAATAGAAATAAATTTGCTAACAAGACTTTTTCTGGACTTGAGATTTACGAGTAGCAATTCCCCGACCTAGCTGTGTAGTAGAATCCCCTGAGAGGGATTATTCTTTTAATGTACCAGATACCCAGGCCTCATCTTTAGAGATTCTAATTTAATTGCTTTGTATAAGCTCAGACATAGGTATGTTTTTTGTTTGTTTGTTCCTTTTTTATATCTTTAGGTATGGTTTTTTTTTAAAGCTCACTAAGTAGTTCTTATGTACAGTCAGAGTTGAGGACTATTAACTTAGGTACTTAGAGAAAAATCAAGGAGTATTCAAATGATTTGGGCAATTAAGGTCTGAAAGTATGAACACATTGTCACTGAAATTTAAATTTGGTTTCTGATCCATGACTCATTTAGGATATTGTTTTCTTAACTTTCCAAATTTATTAATTTTATAACTTTAAAATATGAATACAAAATAATTCATGTTAATTATAGAATACTCTGAAAATACAGAAAAGCATACATTGTCCCTGGGCATGGAAGTGTTCTATCAAGTTCTTGCTATCTCACTCTGCCAACTGCTTTTCATTTTCAGGTTTTTACTACATGGTATGCCAAGTGCCAAAGAGAGTGCTAACTCTCTTTTTTCTTATCCAAATTCATTATAGGATGTCTCTTATTTGGTCTAAAAATACGAAGGAGAAAAGCAGCAGCCAACTAAAAAATCAGCACCCATTAAAAAGGATTTATTTTTTATCCCAGCTGGGCATAAAATTCAACTTGTAACAAAATCAAGATTCCAAACTCAGAGATTCTGGATCATTGGATCAGGGATAAGGTCTTGCCATTGCATTTTATAATAGCTCCAGCAGTGACTCTGATGTGCATCCGAGTAGAAGAGCCACAGTAGTTAAAGAATAAATGCCCTAATTTGTGACTAGTTCAAATCACAAGCATCTATTACAGAAAATGGGTTCAGGAAGTAAGGTCAACTTCTTATTTTTTCTTGAGGT
Organism: Tolypeutes matacus; assembly: GCA_026826555.1. NCBI lineage: Eukaryota > Metazoa > Chordata > Mammalia > Cingulata > Chlamyphoridae > Tolypeutes > Tolypeutes matacus. The sequence goes on along the minus strand of JAKSZT010053887.1, from coordinate 68,729,440 downwards.
GTATAAAATTGCTTTCTTTCAATTGGTAAAATATGTAACTGCTTCATTTGCAGGTTTTGAATCTTAACATTCGCTTTATAGATTTGCTTCTACCATCATTTGTTGAAGACCATGATGAATCAACAACTTGTCTTGGATTTGCTGGTTATTAGTAATTTTGTTATTATTAATGTTATTTTGATGTTCTGAGATTTTTAAGGTATGAAGACTTTTAGCTGAATGTTGAGAGGAATTTTTCACTGAACACTCTACATGCGGTTGCAACCCTATTTCCGAAACTCAGCCATTTCTTTTACACTTAAAAAATGATATTTTGCTATCAATTTTGAAGAGCTTCTTCTAGAAATACAAAATACTTTTTAAAAAGTCATGTCAAAATAATATAATACTATCATGAATAGACACTCCCCCAAAATATAGGGTATGAATTTTATTTCCTAATGAATCTGAATAGCCTCTGTCTCTGTTTTCCTTTATGTGGCTAGGGTTTTTCTTTTTTCATTATTTAAAGCAAAGGTACTTAAGCTCTATGACAACTCTTGTACTAGAGATGAAATTTTACTCATCAAAATTTGGAAGTTTCTCTTGCTATCTAAAATACCATTTAGGAAATGGCTTACCCAAGGCCTAGCCCCAAAAGGCAGTTTATGTTCCTATTAGCCCTGGAATTACTAATATTATATCTATTGGGTTTAATATGCTAGAGAATTAACAGTATTTTAGGAATGCATAATGTGGAGATAATGCTCTCTGTGATGATTTACCAAAGGTTAAATTGTAATATCAAGAACAATAACAAATTCTTAATGCAACTGATATGAAAATCATTAAATTTCTCCTAACAAAAATACAAATATCAATGAATGTTAGGTAAATACATAGAAAAGTGTTTACATGCACACACACACAATTGTATTTATTTATTTTTTATAATACCTTCAAACTAATTCTATTTCCAACATGGTTATAAACCTAACAGTTATTTACCCTGAGTACAGCAATTCTGCTTTTGCTATAATATTTATTGCAAAAATTTCTATTTTTCTTCCTTTCCAAGCTGTTACTGACTTACTCATGCATCCAAGAAAAGACATGTTCAAGTCTTAATCTGTGTTCCTATAGGTATGCATACATTTGGAAGACCTTTAAAGTTGTTATAATTAGTTAAGGTGTGACCAAACTGAATGGCAATAGGCCTTAACCCTATATGGCTCCTTTCCTGATAAGAAAAGGAAATTAGACATGGAAGTAAATGCCAGAATTCAGCAGAAACCAGAGGAGCACAAAAAGAAAGCTCACCATCTTAAGTCTGAACACTACAGACTCTAGGAGGAAGCAAGCCCTGCCAATACCTTGATGTTGGATATCTATCCTCCAAAACCAGGATACAATAGATTCCTGTTGCATAGGCCAACCAGTTCAGTTCAGGGCTGTGATAACAGCCCTGGCAAATTAAGACATAGACTATTAAATCACTTTATTCTTCAGCATTCTATGTATTTGCAATAATAAAATGAAAGAATTTCCTGAAGCCCTGACAAAGGATTTTTAGTAAATAAAATGGGTGAATATGTTGGGAATGTTAATTAAAGCTATTAAAAAGCTTTGTGAGGTTGTAGTAGAATTGGAATATCTTGTCTGCTTCATGATATAGAAGCAAGCATGTCTACATTTTAAGAAATGAACTATTTTAGGGGAAAATCTTTGAACCTTTTGTACTAGATAATGAAATAATACAAATATTTTTAGGTAATTTAATGAATAAATTTTGCCACTTAGATTAATGTGGAAAATACCAAAGACCCACAGCCATCTAGTTTCTCTTATCTTGCCAATCTTCTCCCCCACCTTGAATCTCCATTTGCTTCTTTTTTTTTACTTTGTAAATTTGTTCAGTGAATGTAGTTCTTGTCATAGGCAGTGGATTGACAATTGAGAAGATTGAAGTGTTCATTTCTTTTTTCAGGATTATGTGACAATGGAGAAGAATTAACTGTTCGGCTCTCACATGGTCTTTCAACCATTCCACAAAGTATAGATTGAAGGACAAAAGTTAGGATATTATTGTGCCCTTATAGATTCTTTTAATATTTCAATCAAGTGTGCTATTTCATTCTTGACTTAAATTTTATAAAACTGCTAGATATGAATCACAGTGTATTATTTATCATGGGTTTAAGTATGCTAATAGCAAAGTTAAGAATACTCTGATATATAAGGAAGCATCATATTGCTGCTAAATTTTTCTCCTAATATTTTAAATGATTAAATTAGGAAAGTTTAATACATAATTCTGTTAGATCTACCCATGTAACCAGCATAAGAATGAATGGTTGATATAGTGCATATAGAAAACCACATAAACAAACAAAAAACTTACTATAGGTGTAGGTGGAAGTGACCTACTCAATTATAATACAATAGATTATCCTGAGGTATGGAAATTGGCTTTTGACTTATTGGGAGCCATCAATTTTAGTTTCCTCTACCTTAGGAGATCAACAGGTCCCAGGTGAGGTTTAATGAAGAAAAAGTTGTCTTGCCTGATACCAAGTGATATGGTCCAATTGATGGCATAGAATTAATGGCTTGGACTCTTATTACCAAGAAAATAAAAAATTGCCCAGATACTTGTGGCTTCCAGAAGAAATTACTCTGATTTCACTCCATTGAATCTTAGTAAGGGAAGAAAGAATGCCTTTTATAAAAACAAACAAAACAAAACAAAAACAAAAATAGGTAGGACCAGAAATATAGGAATAAATTATTTTATAAAGTTCCAGAAGAGAAGCAAATGTGTCATAATTTCCCCATTCCATTTTGTCAACAACTGTGAAGGGTCTGAAATTTGATATACTTGTAAGCTTGCAAGGTAGTCTGACACCACTTCCAGAATGCTGGCTGAAGACAGAAACTACCTGTTGTCAGAGGAGCAGAGATGAGAGACCAGGCAAATGAAGCTGGGATGGAGGAAAAGACATAAAATGTTGCAGCCCTAAGTTAGTTACAGCTGTAGGCAATTGGGTCTCAATACTTGTGGGATCATCACAGAAGAGTATTGAATGACTCTTAGAATTGTCTCTCTGACAACTGGGAGAGAGAAGCATATAGTAGTTTCCATCCTCCATTATGAGAGGGTTTCCTTTGTAGGTTAATGTACCCAACCTTCCAGGAGTACTTTACTATATGAAAGCATGTCCCCAATAATATCCCATAAAGCAGTCCTAGGGATTAAGGAAGCTCTAGGTACTGTTAAAAGACAAATCAGAGTCAAGTTGCAGTTTACAGCATTTTATTCAAGATACTAAGATTGCTACAGCAAGGAAAATGTTCGCTTGCAACAGTGAAAGCATTTTTGAGGCTGGGGAGTTTGTGGGCAGTTTTATAAACAGAATGAGGGCAGTTGGCTAAGTTTTATTGATTGGAACAGGGAGCCATTAGTCTTTTAGGCATGGGTTAAATTTAAGCAGGACTTTATTTTTAATTGGGCTAGGTATACTTAACGCAGAGCTTTACTGGCTTTTCCGTGTTGAAAGTCCTCAGAGGGACCTTCTAAAGAGGATGTTTGTCACATAATTCATTGCTAGTTCGGGGAATTTAAATTTTGTGTTGTTTCTAGGAAATCCCAAGAGGTATTTTTGATAATATTTGTCATGATTGACTTTAAAAGGTGCATTAACTGTATTTGAAGGGAGATGCTGTCACATGAAGTGAGCCAAAGCCACCCAGAACTGTAAGCGGCAGTCCTGGCTTCTGGTATCACAGGTGATGGCAATACATGAGGCAGTGCACAATTGGAATCTGCAAATATACATATATGAATATTTGTATGTATATGAATATACATATATATACACACACATACACACACTATGTGCAAATAAGGAAACTTAGGGAAGAAAATTCATTAAATTTTTAACAACTTATTTCTGTGAAGTAGAGGGATATTGGATAAAGGGGTAAAGGAGGATTTCCCTCTGTTAATCTGTATTTTTCTGAAAATTTGGGGAATTTTGCAAGAATTATGAGGATGAAATTGTAGTTTGTCTCACTCATACACAATAGCAATTTCTATCTTTACATGTCTATGTATGTTATGAAAGACAAATACTTACTTCATATTTTACTGCTAGGGATGAGCCTGGGACACAATCCTGGCCAATGAACATGGTTATATGTACTTATTCTTCTTCTTTCCTCTTCCCCATCTTTTCACTTTGAATGCAAAGAGGATGTCAAGGATTGCAATAGCAATTCTATGACCATAAGAGAACAAACAAGTTTATTTAAACAAACACGTGAACAAAACAAAATTATAGATATATTGTCCCTAGTATCATAAAACTACTATTGCACTCACTTAACTCCAGGACTACTTGTTACATGTGAAATAAATAAAATCTTATTTGTTTATGGCATGATTATTTGTGTGTGTGTGTGTGTGCGCTTTAACTTGCAGGGAGACTTACACCTAAATGATACATCCATTCATGTGTTCCTGGTAAATCTTATACTTTTCAAAAACTTATATTATAGAAAAAGGTTGTTGTTTAAGCATAGAGTGAGACCATCTCTTAATACCACATTTATGCCTTAAATTAACTTTCAGTAAACATTTATGCCTTAAATCAAGCTACCAGCAGAGATTGAACGCAATATAATTTTAAAGTTTTCTTTGGCTAATGTGTATTGGATAACAAAATGATGAGTGGATACAAATATCATTAAACTATAGTGGCATTTGCATTTAAAATAGTATTTCAAACCTACATGTGTTAGTATTCAAACCTACATGTGATGCTGGAGTTTCTTAGGTATACTTCCAGAGACTGGAGCCTCCCACCTACCTATGTGCCAGGTGTGCATGAAATCTAGGTGGAGCTGCAACTCCTACCCTACAGCTCAATGGACTCATCCAAGTCACCTGGTGAGGAGACAACGATGGGAAATGGCCATCCCAGGGAATGGAGAGGGCCTGCATCTGCAGGCAGGATCATCCCACCCACCATATCCATGGGATATAAGCCCTCTCTCACTTGGAGTTGGAGTGGACATCACCATCCCAGTCGCCTCTGGATTGGGGGAAGAACTATGGACTAGAGTGGACTTGATGGTATTCTCTTGCTCACATATGGTGATTCTTGCAATGCAAGAAATTATAACAATGAGGTGGAGCCAGTGGCCACTTGACAGTTTTTTGGGTAGGGAGGGGATGAGCAGTTGAAATACAGGGGCTTCTTTGGGAGTTGGAGGTTGTCCTGAGTACTGTTGTGGCAATGGATGTAGGCCATTTTAAATCAGCACACACCACTCAGAACTGAGTGGGAGAGAGTGTGGTCTACAGTGTGAACTGTGGTCTATGGTTGGTGGCAAGGCTCCAGGATGTGTAAGTTCATTGATGTTGGTGGGCCACACTATGGGAGATGTTTGTGTTGGATGTGGTGGGAGGTGTGGGAGGTGGGCAACATGGGAATCCGAGTGGGTTCCGTATAATATTTTAGGTAATCTAAGCACCTCTTAAAATATATGTATATATATATATAAAAAATACCATTTTTGTAAGCAAATACACATATATGCATATATATTTATATATCATTTTACAAATGTTTGTATGTATTGTGAGAATTTTGATTTTTACCCATAATAAAAAAAAAAAAAATAGTATTTCAGAAAAGTTATAGTAATATATAATGGTAAAGGTAGCACAACACTGTGAGCATAATAAATACTACTGAATTATGTACCTGAATGTGGTTAAGAGGGAAAATTTTAGGCTGTATGTATATTACTAAAATAAAATTTTTTAAAAATGGTATTTCAGAAAAGCCTATACTTAATCATCAGAGGAAAAATATATTAAAACAAACATTAAAATAACTCAGAATTAGTGCATAACTAAAAATCAATTTTCATGAACTGTTGTCCACATAGTATAATGAAAAGTAAATAGATGGTTCTTTGTTAGACAATTATATTTTTTTCTTTTCCACCTCAACTTTCCACATCTATCTTATGTGTTTCTAAATTTCAAAATATGTAGTAACATGTAGTCAGAGGACACTGATGACAAGATTTATCAATTTTCATCACAGTATTTGGGGTTATGAAGACCACAATGGGAGGGTAGTAAATAAATAAATCTTTAAAAAAAATCAGTATTGTGATTAGTGCATGTATATAATGAAGCTATCAGCCATTTGAAGCTAATCTTTTTCAAAAAAGAGACATACATAAAATGGGCACTGGAAGTTTCTCTAAAAATATGATCCTTGCAATCTAGTACTTGCTTAACTTATTAACATTCTTTTCCTAAAACGTGTTGCAAATGAGACTTAACTCAAGTCCATTATGGGCAGGAAAGGGCACTACTACAGTTAAATAACTATACACATTAGAAAAACTGTAAATTAAGCAGTTTCTGGAATTTGTTGCAGTAGATATAGTATGCTGACAAAGACTATCATTCTGCTCTTACCCACGGAAGCAGATATGGTTGTCCCAAAGCAAACAAAAATTGAAAAGAGTCACAGTCTGGAGGGACTGCATTCCTGTCCATGAATGGCCAAAATAGGTGAAGATGTTATCAGTGGTGAGCAATGACGTAACTTCTTAAAACAGCCATTTAAAGGAACATAGAGAAACTAGAATGCCTTTTCCTTCCCCAACTTTAAGTATTATTCAAATAGATCAATTACTTAGTGCTTATTAATAGAGTATCTCTTTCTTTCAGTAGCCTGTACTTCAAGTGGAAAAATTGTATATTGTATTATTTTACCAGATCACTTTAGGCAAGTCTATATATGATAATTAAAAAGATATTTTATGTTCTATAGATTAATAGAGATCAGTGTATTATTTAAGACATTTAAGTTAAATGTTAGGTTGTCCATTGCCTTTTAATAGGGAATAATTTGGACAGATTATAATTAGTTCATCTCCAATTCCTCTTATTAGTATCTTCTTGCTAAGAAACCCTGGACAATCTAATTTTTGGTAACACTCACTATGCTAGTCAGCTTAGCTGTTATCTAATTCTGATGGAAGGGTCTTACCTATAAATACAATATGATTTATCATTTATTTAAATTTGATATTGAATGCATTCAAGGGGAAATTATTTAATGTTTTGGAAATGGTATTTGATTTTACTAAAAAGGAAGATCTTGATTCTTATGAAGGCAAAGATATATTAGGTTAGCAAAATCAGGCAACAAATTTGGAGAATCAAAAGCAAATGATGGGAATTTTATTTATATAACCCTCCTTTATGACAAAGTCATATATAAGATTATATGATTATGTTCCTATGTAGGTATGCTTCATATGCATTAATATTAGCTTTTCACCTTTGTAAACCAGGAATTGAAATAACCATTGACTTTTTAAGCATTTTAAAATTTATGACAATTTCATCATTGTCAAAAATTTAAAATTATATTCTGAAGATTATGAAGGAAGAAATGCAATTGATTTAAAACTAAGGAAAATTTGAAAATAATGTTTCTTATGTTTAAATGAGTTTTCTATTACTGCTGTAACAAATTATCTCAAGTTTAAAGCCTTGAAACAAAGCAAATTTTTACCTTATTGTTCTGTAGTTTTGAGGTCTCCCCACAGGTCTCAGTGGGCTGATATCAGGCATCAGGAGGGCCATGCTCCTTTCTGGATGCTCAAAGGGTGAATCCAGCTCCCTGCATTTTCCAGCCTCTTGATGCTGACTGTGGTCCTCGGTCCATGGTCTCCTTCCTCCATCCTTCAAGCCAGCAGCAGCAGGAGGTCCATGTCACCTTGCATCACTCTGACCTCCTAGTCTGCCTCCCTCTGCCTTTTTGAAGGATTCTTATGATTACATTGGGCCCATTTGAAAATCCAAATAATCTCCCTATTTCTATGCTGGTTGATTAGCAACTTTAATGCCATCTGCAACCCAAATTCCTCTGAATATGCAAGGTAACATATGCACAGTTTCCAGGGATTAAGACATGGACATCCGTGGGGAGTCATTATTCTGCCTGCCACAATTGATATTTAAAATCAAGAATCAAATGACCTGTGGATTACCTGTACAGTAATATTTCCAGAAGTACAATGTCCATTTCTGTCACTTTGTGTAACTAAAAAAAAATCATTTTATAGGTATTTTTAAAATTAATTCAACATAATTATTTGAATATTATTTCTGCTAGCCAGACTGCGCGTGTCCCTAATATCTTCAGTGAAGTGCTCCTCCTCCTCCAAGCTTGATAGTCATGTCTGCATCTGATGTTGAAATAAACCATTTTATACAAATCTATTAAAAAAACCTTGAACAAATGTTTAATATTGTGATTGCACATATTGTAAATAAAGACTACTATGGTACCTGCTTAATGATATATGCAAATTAGGTATGATGTCAGTAAATATTAGGAAAGTAAGATGGGTGAATGTGGAAGTTATGACATTCATAGTACACTTATTTTCATTCTATTGTCATGTAAAAATATATGCCACCTTCACCCCAAAAACATAGACACAAATACAATGAAAAGAAATGTTAGTCATTTTTCCCACAATTAAGACATTCACATTTTGCTGAAAAAAAAAAACAGACATAGAACTTGAAATATATCATAATATACACTACAGGGAGAAGAAAATTACCATTTTCTATTAGAAAAATGATAAATTATTTGTATTTAATATCCTGTGGTTATGTTATCGCTTTTCATGCTCTATTGCTTTAACTACAAACTAGGACTATGTGCTAATATGTTCAGCAGATATACTTGGCACATTTTTCAAGTTTACATAAAAGAGAGGACAGGAGCAGATGTAGCTCAGTGGTTGAATGCCTGCTTCACATATACAAGGTCCTGTGTTCAATCCTCAGTATCCCCCCCACCAAAAAAAATAAACAAGAAGAGTGTACAACAGTTTTGACCATAATATTGCATTGTTCTTACAAGCCTTACTTCACTCTCAAGGCAATGATGTCTCAAGTAAAGGATATTAGCAGGAAATTTATTTTTATTAAAAGTTTTGGAAAATGGTTTTAGATAAAGAATTGTATTAGCATATGGAGTAGACAATCTCTAGAAAACAAAGTCAATATTAAAAAAAAAACAAAAACATGCAACCCAAGTACCATCCACCTACTAACAAGGTTTTAATTTTAATTATTTTTTGTTGAATTTCTAAACAGCCACCAGAAGGCAGTGATTTGACAAATTCAATGAGAAACATCTAATATTGCTGAATGCTGAGAAGATTTCTTTCTTTAATGGAAGTATAAACTTTATTAAGATGTGAAGTACAACTGAACAGTCTTTGATGCACATTATTTTTCCTAAGAAAGTGAAGATTAGAGCCTGTCACGGAGTTAGTGATTTTAAAAAATATTCTGCACATATATAATTTAAATATTTGTTTTCGTTAATTATTTCTTAATGCTTTAGTTTAATACTTTTAAGTGGAAATCTATGTAAAGATCTATCAATTTTAAGTTTCATTTGATTCTTGTGAAGGTGTATCACAGTTAAAATGTAATTGTTATGTGATTTTGTAAGTCCTAATATTTTAAGCCACAGTTACTTGTTAAAAAAGATGTCATATTCTGTACATTCTGGCCACAAAATACACCCATACATTCCTGCATATCGTTTAAATTTACAGAAAGTTAGCAATGGTATCTGGAAACTACACTAAAGGTCTTAATGATCACCCCTGACTCTTAATTGTGCTTCTAGCTAATTTAGAAACCTTGAACTGATCCCTTAAAAGTAACACAAATTCATCTGTATTTTTTTTAAATGTTGGTAGAGATATAACAAATCAAGTTGTAATTGTTTTATTTTGCCACATGATTAATAGAAACAATTTTCATTTCTTCATAAAATCACATTCATCCTTTTGTAACGGGTATATCATAAAGAAAACAGAAAAAGGAATACGCTTTCAGTGTCGCAACAAAAGAAAAATCTTTTAAAAAGTGTTTAAAAATATTTTATATCTCTAAATCTCTTTTATTTTCTTTATCAGTTAATAGTTCCATAGTCTCAGAACAATAAATTAATTTCTGTGCAGATAATATAATCAATTGTTTCCTTTGTGTTTTTAGCATCTATATAGATCTGTGTATATATCTGGTCATGATAAAGTGTAAAGTGGATGGGTTCCCCTTGTTGATTGCTGAAGGGCATCACAATGTATATATGATGTGGTGTATGCCACCTGTCTAGGCTCGGAGCATTTTGAGAAGGCTCGTTGAGCCAAATTTTTAAACACACCTGCAGAGGACAGAATCAGATGGTAGGAAGTAACACTGAAATTTTCCCCCTGAAGAACAACACACACACACACACACACTCTCTTGTTTCTTCTCATGATTATCACATAAAATCAAAACAAACATTCTACTAGTGAGTCAAATTCCTTGCATAACACTGTAGAAATGAGTCAGAACAGTAAATGTTAACACTGGTTTGCATGCACAGACACACAAGCACCCACACATATAAGAATAAGGAAATGGGGGCTTATTGCTCATTCAATTTGGATTTCTCTATTTTTGTTTAAAGAAATGTCCAATGAAAAACAGAAGCAAATATGGCCATTTATAGATAAAGAATTGGGCCCCAAATAATGGATATACAAAGTATTTTTAGGCCTTCGAAATTTGCAAACAGCATTATTTCTATTCCTATTATTTTATAAATTTCATTACTTCTTCTGATGGCCAATTAAGAACATGCAGTAATCTTGTTTGAAATGAAATTTTCTTTCACTTTCAAAAATAGGATTTAGGTCATAGAAAAGTGAAGTGATTGATGATCATTTTCAGCCTTTTCTTCTTTTTTACCATCTTATTTTAGGAACCAAAATGAACAATTTAATAAAACACACCATTGTTTTGAATAAGCTAATAGCAGGACAGATTCCAGAAGAAACCAAATGTTTTTCTGGGGCCCATTAACTGTATGGTCATCTTGGTGAGGCTGGATTAGAGCCAGGCCAGGATTGAACAGTCAGGACAGTGTAGGGTGAGCAGAGCTGATGAAATGCATGAATTGACCCTAGGCCTTTGTGTGATTACACAAAGTTAAATGAAGTGAAATTATTCTTTATTTGGAAATAATTATAGGCAATTTTTAAACATTTTGTATATTAAAATTGATGAACTTAGATCATAGTATGTTTTCTAAATTTACTTTCTCTAAATAATAATTTATTACAAAGATTCTACTTAAATAAGTTCAGTATATAAGTGTCATGTGCTTCAAATACATAACAATTGTTAATTTTTACATAGAAGAAAAATCAAACATCATTTATATTAATTATGCTGATTTGGTTGCCTCATATAAGCATGGCTTATTTAGCTTACAAAGAGACATTCATCTTTAATATATGTACATCTACTGATTAACTCAACATTTTTCTGGATATGTTAAAGGAGACTTATTGATCAATAGTGAATTAATTTGACAGTAAAGACTACTGTATAACAAAATCATACGTGCAGTTCTTTTGTTTAAATTTAGTTATTTTGATTATCATTAAAGTTCAGGAAAATTCCATTCTGCAATTTATAAAATTGGGAAATTTAAAACATATTCAGAAAACACATTTACACTAATAATTGAAAACCTATTTATTATTTTATATTTGCTCCCACTGTCAGCTACCACAGGCACATTTAGAAATGTTCCATGATTGTTAAAGTATTTGATCATTATATGAAATCACATTAAAAAATGCAGATAGTTTCAGACATATTTAAAGTTCCTAATATAGAATTTTTAATAAAACTTGCTTAACGCTTCCAGTTTTTGTCATCTATGATAGTTCTGTGTTTTGCCTTTTATTTTCATACCTGGATGGTTATAGGAGAGTATACTGGAGAGTTGAAATCCAGAAACATTTTAAATAGTATTTTATCAAAAACTGATGAATTTCTTTAGCAAGAACTCAAGACAACACATTAGCCAAGCTCATTAACTGTTTCAACTTTTCTTCTCTCCTTTGAGAATCTCCAGGGGATTTGTTCCTTTTAAAAAATCATGGGAATCTTTAGAACTCTGTCTTCTATTTGGTCCATTCCCGTCCATCAAAGTCCAGAACAACTGAATAACTGATTAAATCAAGGAAGGTCTATATTTACCACTGTAAACATTTCAAATAAGTTAAATAATAAATATTAAAAGAAAAAGGATAATGTTCTAGCTGTAGATAAATAAAATATACTATTATGACATTAGAAGCATAAATATATCACTTTTCTTTTGTTAAGTTATACAGTTTTTAAAATATAAAGAATTACAATTCAAAACCAAAACCAAAAATGAAACAACCAAATAGAAAATTTCTTCATATAGATTGAGAGAGGGATAAAACATCACTAATCAATGTTATAAATAAGTTGTAAAATCTCTGTTCATTCTTGAAGCTAATGATAGACTTGATTATAATTAAAATCAATTGTGAAGCTAAACATTTTTTTTAAATCTTATATATTTCTCAGTGAATTGAGAATTCAAACAGAGTTTTCTATAAAAACATATAAAAGTTTAATGTCAAAATCAATCATATTATTTTATTTAAAACTATTACAAGCAAATAATCCAAAATAAAAATAAGAACAAAACAATAAACACTCTAAACTTGACTTTCTAGAGGATCTCATATTCACATCAACAATAGGATATACAAATTTATTCTATCAGGCTTAGTTTGTGCACCAACCCTTGTGTTCAATTTCCTCTTCTGACCCTCTGGTACATGGATAGATCACCTAATTGCTGTCACCCATTTGGCTTTGGGACATTTTTATTTTCTATCCACACACTTCTAATTTATGTAAAAAATATTTTTTATCAAAATCCTGGCCTTACTGTTCTTATGTAGATGCAATTATTATACATTTGGATTTCCTTTCCTTATGTTTTTGACTCAGAAAATGAAAAACAAACAAAACTGGTGGAGGATCTAAATTTAATTAAAGTTAAAAAGCTATTTACATGTAAGAGATTCAGAGGCTCATATTCCAATAAATACTTATTGTTTGTGTGAGCTTTTTTAGGTTTATCCAGGTCATTTTGCTATATATATGTGTACATAACTATTATATATGTGTACATACACATATTTACATACACACGTAAAATATTGACTGAATTTATTGCTATTAAATAAGAAAAAAAAGCTATAATCTCCTTTCATACATAGAAATTTATCTTTGAGATAAATAATCATAATTATAAAATTGAAAAGAGGAATAAGAGCTATATTGCTTTCCAAATGCACCGTTATTATTTGTAGGTTTTCGGTTTCTGGCTCATTTCTAAAGCTATGGTTATCCAAATACATATATATGTATAAGAAAATTTGACATATAATAGTATAAAATAGCTATTAATTCCTTTTAAGAAAACAGTTCTTAATACTGTTTATATATTATTTGCATTTGCCCTATAGCAGTTCTAAATCATACAGTTTACCTGTTTCTGGGGGTGGGAAATGCCATAACAACGGAAGTCAAAGAACATAATTGGTTTCATAGGTTGACTTACAGTCCAATCAGGGCCGGATTAGTTCAATATTCCAAGCCACTATTTTCTCATCTGTGGAGCAGATAGTAAATTGGAGTGGGGCATTGTCGTGATAATTGTTAGGGCATGGGAGCCAGCAAGGCTGTTGGGGTATGGCTATGCTGAATATCTACACAAATTGTATGGTACAATGATGATATCTGCTGTGCCTTTCTGTAAGGCATAGAATAATGTTTTCTCTTTATGAGCCAAATCTGATCTCTGTGAAACTACTCATTTGTAAAAATGAGATGACAATGTGTTCTTAGATTTTAAAATACACATAACAAAAGGTTTTTAAGACAGCCTACAAATGTGAGAGTGTGTACTTTTAAATCTGCTGTAGGTACTTACTGAATTTATCTCAGCATTGAAATTTATCTGACCTTAGCTCTAAGGTAAAAGGAGAAAAATGCTCTGAAGAATATAAAATTTCTTTTTAATTAAATATTTGCATTGTGAGGCTATTCACTCTCATACTTTAACAATGCTTATTGAGTGACTACTCTATGCAACACACTGTTGATTCAATTTTACTACATACGCAAAGGTCTTCTCTATCTATACTCCCATGGTTATCTGGGCTGGGTCAATTTTCCTAGCTTTCGAAATTCCTAGATTTCCCCCGCAGTCCCTTAATACATTCTATAATACCTCAGCATTTACATACAATGTTCTTTACAACCTTTGGTTCAAGAACTATCTCTTTAGAACCATTTGTAGAAAAAGTACATAATATCTTAGAATTTTTAGCCCAAGTGTAGCAGATAATGGCTTGTTCAGTAAAGCTATTTTTTTTTTTAACATTTTATTTATTTATTTATTTATTCCCCCCTTGCTGCTTTGCTCACTATGTCCATTCGTTGTGCGTTCTTCTGTGGCTGCTTGTTTCCCTTTGTTGTGCTATCTCTCCGCGCTGCGTAGGCCACCTTGCCTTCACAGGAGGCCCTGGGAATCGAACCCGGAGCCTCCCATATAGTAGACGGAAGCCCAATCACTTGAGTCACATCTGCTTCCCCAGTAATGCTATTTTCATGTCTTGGATTTCTGAAATATTTTTGATCAGTTGCCAAAAAAATCGAATGTTCTCATTTATCACATCTATTAATAATTTCACTCTTTAACTGTAGTCTTCTTATGTTACATAAATATTCATGGATAAATTTAAAATTCTATACTGCTATAGTTACATAAGTGACAACTGGATTCAAGCAAAGATGGTTTTAAAATCAAGCTCGATCAGTCATTATTTGCCAGATTTTGAACAACTCTTTTAACTTTTCTAAACTCCAGTGTCCTCATCCATAAAATGGATGAGAAAATAATAGTACCTTACTCTTAAATTTGAGTTACAAGTTTCAAATGGATTATAGTATATCTAAAGTACTAAGTGACTACATGGAATAGAATATGTATTTAATAAATTTTATTTTATCATTATTAGTGCTTTCTTTTATATATTATCTTTTACCTTAGGAAATAAAATGAGATATTTGTAATGCCACATCATGATTCACCAAAGTATTTCATCTCAATAAACTACTAGGGCATATTTCCCCCAAAATATTATATTCAGTAGGTAAAATAATTTAAGTTGAACTGATCATGAGTGATTTGTTGCATTTCACAGGCCAGAGCTCATACTTGTACAATTTGTTTCTTGCAGCATTTGTTATGTGCAAACTCATGAAATGTCCATTGATGGCTGGCAGGGGGAATTAATTACAAATGATAGCAAAAGAATAATTCTTAAAGTGTTCTGGATTGAACTACAAAGACTATAAAAAGTGTTTATGTAGACAACACAGTCACACTGCATTTTTCAGAATGACATTTAAAGCTTATTGATGGTGATAGAGGGAGATTTCATACTTCCCTAAGATACCTCTCTAAAACTACTGGAAGCTCAATGTATGCACATATGTATAAAATCCTATTTTCTAATTAAAAAATAAATTATGTGCACATGAATCAAGGAAAAAATCCCAGGAAAATTGTATTGTTGAAGTAGTTAATCAGTAGCTGGATTCTCAATTTAATTTACCAGGGGCCTAAATTGATACACCAGAAAAGAGCACAAAGTGGGGTGTAGATGGAGGAACCAAGAGAATCTGAGAAGTAATATCCAAAGGGTGTTTGAAGACAGAAGCAAGTCACATAATTCTGCTGGAACAATCTGAAATATCTGGGTAAAAAGACTAAATTAGATTCAGAGCAATGGAAGAGGATCTTTACTGCTAAAGACTTGAGGACAGAGCATAGAGGGTCAGAGCACTTGGAAGAGCCCACAAGGAGTAGAGGACTCTAGGAACATGACCATGAGATCCCTATTTTCTTTCCAACATTGAGAATTCCAGTCTACCTTGCCTAAGCCAAAGGACTACTGGGGTCTAAAGACAAATGAGTACCAAGAAGGCTACTCCTCTCTGGTAGTCAACGTGGAGACATAGTACAGCTGGAGCATAGATTTCTTCTCCATGGCCTATAAATTTGGGGACTATAAAGTGAAGAAGCAAAGATGTGAAGTTCTCAGAGCTGGATCCTGGAAAGAACACAATCCACAGATACTTGGATATTCCTGCCAGCAGAGAGTACAACTCATCCTAATCTCTGCCATGCCAAAGATATCAAAAGGAAATGAAAAAGCAGGTTAAGATGTGAGACAGCTCCTGAGATGAGGAAATTGTGAGAAGATTCAAGGTAAAGGAGAATATTTCATGTGCTGTGGCCTTGCAGGTCTTACTTCTAAATACTGGACAATGCCAGAGTTTTTTCCCTTTACCTCCTGCAGGATTGCCATTACACCAGGAATACAACAAGCAGATGTGAGCTCCAGTGAGCCTGCAGAGAAGGCTAACACTGTGCCGAAGCAGGACCAGCGGCCAAAGAGGAGATCTGTCACAAGCTCACCATGTTAGATCAGCTAGGAGAAAATTATGAAAACCAAACCAAACAAAATTAACTCTGAAGGGCATTCAGAAGATTAAACAGACAGAAACCTACATGATGTTTCAAATATAAATTTCAGTGTATTGGAAAAGGTGATGTTTACCATGGTCACTCAAATCATTGGCTTGGAAATATAAAACATATTGCCGAGAAGCAGGCGAAAAATTGGAAGAAGTAGAGAATATGAGAGAAAAATAAGACAAAGGGAGGAAAATGCAGCATCCCCAATGTGCAAATAATAGTAATTCAAATGGGAGAAAAAGGAACAATTGAAGGACAAGGAATAATTAAACAAATAATGGAAGGAAATTTGCTAGAGGTGAAGAAAGATCTGAGTCTAAATATGAAAGAGCTTATCTGGCAGATTAATGAGAAAAGAAATACATCTAGTATTTCCCCTGGCAACTTTTTTATTTTACAGGTAAAGCTAAAATATTAAAGTTTCAGGCAATAAAAAGTTATCCACACAGGAAAAAGAAAAGACTTATTAAATCCTTCATTTGTAACAGTTAAGGATAGAAGAGAGTAGGGTAGCATTTATAGACTATCAAGGAAAAAAATGAATTGCAAGCCCCAAATTATATATCTACCCATCATAGTAGTCATCTCACAGGGCAGATTTTGATAATGTGCAACAATTTAATGTACCCCATCTGAGAGAGAAAATAGAGGAAATACACAAAATAATAAATGATTTGAAACAGAGAGCCAAGCTTTAAGGACACTTGAAGCAGAAGGAAGATGTTGAACTATAAAGGAAACCTTAATCATATTAAATAACTAAATATTTTTAACCAGCTAAACAAAACTTATTTGGGGACCATTCTAAGGGTCCTCTAGTGGGGGGGAGGAAATAGGATAAGTTTCTATAGGTCTCATCTGGTAGAATGGATGACATAGACCATCTGGGTGGAGAATCAAATACTTTCAAGGGGGAAATATTTTCTTTTTGAGCAATAATAGAGAATTGTGTATCTAATTATAAATTCAGGGTCATGTATGGCAATGGAATGAAAATTCTAGTTAAAACATCCAAATTTGTAGGGGATACATGGAAGAAATAGCAACCTAATAAAATCCTGCAAAATAATACAGAAATATAAGAAATGATAGTTTAAAACAAGCAGTAAACATAAAGTAAGATGGAGGAAAGCACAACAAATATATACCACCATGACTCTATGTTTGGATAGAATTGTGATCCCTATTGAAATAGAGAGTTCAAAAGCATGTGTTAAATGCAGGCCATAAGAAACAGACATAAAGCAAATAATGTAGAAAGATTAAAAATGAATAAACATATGCAAAAGAAAAGAAATAGAACATCACCCCCACACACACACATAAACGTGGTGTAGTTTAAGGTTGAAGGCATGAAATTGTATAAAGAAGGTGTGATGGTTAGGCTAATGTGCCAACTCAGCCAGGTAATTGTGCCCAGGTGTTTGGTCAAGCAAACACTGGACTAATTGTAATACAAGGACATTTATGGACTTTAGTCACCAGTGAGTTTACTGCATAGATGGCTGATTACATGTATATCAATCAGGGAGTTTGCTGTCAGCAATGAGTGATGCTTTATCCAATCAGTTGAATGCCTTAAAAGGGGATGTGATTCAACATTCAGAGAGAATTTCCCAGCTTGTCTTTGGACAGCCAACATCTCCTGGAAACTCATTAAGGAACTTCAATGGACTTTCATCAAAGGCCTGGTTTGAAGCCTGCCTGCAGAACCTGGACTTGTGTATCTGCACAATCACATGAGAGACTCGTATAAAATCTCTATTATTGACAGATATTGCCTGTTGATTTTGTTTCCCTAGAGAACCGTGCTCTAGTACCAGGAGTGGGATAGCCAAAAGGGTGCTGATGCAAATTACCAGAAATCTGTTGGCATTTATAAAAAGGCATTTATTTGGGGTAGAAGCTTACAGTTACCAGACCATAAACCATAAGTTATTTCCCTCACCAAAGTTTGTTGCTACAAGTTGGAGCAAAATGGCTGCTGACATCTGCCAGGATTTCAGTCTTCCTGGGTTCATCCCTTCCCAGGGCTTGTTTCTCTCTGAGCTCAGGCTTGGCTTCTCCTTGCAGTTTATAGTAAAATGCTACATGAAAGAGAGAAGCTGAGGACTGAACTTTTGAGCACAAAGAAAAGAGAAAGTGATTCTGGAAATTTTAAGCTTCTGGAAATCAAGTTCCCAGATGACAGTGCCCATTTGAGGACTTAACTAAACTTAGAACTTGTAAATCAGGTGTGAAGATGCAGTTATTTCAGAAAGACTTGTGGAAAGTCTTACTGGCTGATGGCTTGGACCACTGCTTCTTGCATGCTGAATCAATATGCTTTTTGAGAGAGCTGTATGAACAAAACCACTGTCAGCTTGGAATGAAAGGGTCATGGAAGGGAGAGATTGAAGGGGAAATGACTTCAATAGGAAAACGATGGAAGCTGAGATCTGGAATTAAGGCATCTCCTTGGGCCAAGAGAGGAACCCACTCAAGTGTACAGAGAGGGTGAGTTTGCCCCTGCAGTTGAAGAGGGTGACTGTTCCCACCTGATGTTCTGTGAAAGTTTTGCTGCCCCAGGGTACCGAAAGGGTGGAGCATATTCCTCAAGGATTAGGGCGGTTAAATTCAGCAACCCATAGGTCTGAGAGGGGTGCACCTCTCCCCCATGGATTAGGGAAGGCCAGGTAGTCAACTTATTGCTCTGAGAGGGTTGAGCCTGTATGCCAAAGGTTAGGGAGGATGTTGTCTTCACTTCACTGTACTAGAGGGCTAAAACTCTAACCCAAAGATTGGGTAAGGTGTGGCAATCACTCCAATGCTCTTGGAGGGTGAGGTCTAGAGCTTGGTTGACACTCAGATGCTTGATGAAGGTGGAACCAAGAACATAGCCATTGGGCAAGCTTGTGGAAAGGGTGGGTCCCCATGTGGCCCCAAGGAGAAGAAACCATCATCTTAAGAATGACTCTTAGACTTTGATATCTAAATGAAGTATATCCTCCAGCTTTACTGAAATTTAGAGGGCCCATGACTCATTTTTCCCTCCCAATTTCTCCTTATTGTAATGAAAATGTTTATCTTTTGTCTGTCCATTTGAGTATTGGAAGCAGATAAATTGTTTTGTAAATTTCAGAGGTCTATAGCAGACAGGATTTTGCCCCAAGACAAACTATTTAAACTGATTGCAATGTGATTCTATACTTAGCATTGCTACCAATTTAAGGCTTTTTAGAATATTGTAATGTCCTTTTGAAATTCCGAGGTCAAGTGTAGCAGTTTATTATTGATGAGTTCCAAAAAGTAATATTGGATTATGGTTGTAAACTGTTCTTTTCTTCTGGGCATATTAGAATGTATTGGATTAAGAAGTTTTACTTTTACTTAATTAAATTAAGTAAAAATTAGGGCTTTGATTGGACCATGTCAGTGAGGCATTAAGTCCCTGCCCCATGGTGGGTGGGGACTCATAGATAAAAGACATGGCAAAAGAAGAGAATTGGAGTTTTGATGTTGGAGTTTTAATTCTGGAGCCTGGGGAAGTAAGCACACAGAGGAGCTTGGTTGTGAGGAAGGAGAGAAGGCCCCAGGAAAAGAGATGAGCCATTTGCCTGATAGTCTACAGCTGGCCTTGTGGAGAGAAGCAAGCCTGAGCCTGGAGAGAAACAAACCCTGGGAAGGGAGGAACTCAGGAAGACTGAACTCTTGGCAAATGTTGGCAGCCATCTTGCTCCAACACGTGGCAAAAAACTTTGGTGAGGGAAGGAATTTATGGTTTTATGGCCTGGTAACTGTAAGCTTCTACCCCAAATAAATACCCTTTTATAAATACCAACAGAATTCTGGTAATTTGCATCAGCACCTCTTTGGGTGACTAATACAGAATGGTATTGTGTCATGAATAAAAAGTACACTTTACACAGAAGGTAAAACAACAATAAACACATATGCGCCTGATAGCATAGCAGCTAAATTCACAAAGTGAAATGCAAGGCAAACTTCCTGAAAACAGAGTTTTAAAGGCTTCAATAGAACAGAAGTAAAGATGTAACGAAGGTGGAGATTTCTTGAGGAAGTGATAGCTGATTGTGTAAGAATTCCAGAGGCTCTATTATGGATAGGGAGGAAGCAGTCAAGATTATCTCTGATTTCAGATAATTGGTATGAAAGATACTGCTTAAAATCACTTTTGTGATGATTGAAATAGCAAGCCAAGACACTGAATACCCAATTGAATAATGTACCAAGATCATACAGAAGGAGATCTCATAGGGGCTGAGAGTGAGTTTTGCTGTTCAAAACAGAATAGCTATATCATTTACCCATATTAAAAAACTTGTATCCTTAAAAAAATATAAATGTAAACGGAGTGAAGAGTTATGGCATATACCTTTCATTTAGAACTTGAAATGGAATAATGTTGAAATGATATTCCTTTCTTTACTACAAAGCAGAATTTACTATACAATCTCACCTAAGATTCTTTCTTTCCCCATCTGTACTTAAACTGTACTGGGTATTTTACTAAACAAACTGGAAAGTAAAAATCAATGTAAGTGACGTTATATGCTAAGTGTTTTCTAAATTATGAAAGCATGTAGAGAGAAACAATTTATTTTAATTTAATATCTCTGAATCCTAATGAAAAAAGACACCTTAAGAAAAAAAAGAAAGGAATAAATATACCTTATTGGCCATGTGCATTAAAAAAATAGTGACAGCTGCAACATGTTCTCTCTAGTGTGCTGCATTTGGTTCTAGGACAGGAGCATTTTACAATCCTAGTGTTCTCCCTCAGAAAATGATGTGTTTGGGGACATATACTGTGGCAGTTTTAAGCTTTTGTGGACCCCAGAAAATTCAGTTCTCAAAATAAGCCATCTTGTGCATGCAAACCTATTATACGTGGGACATTTTGATTAAATTATTTCAGTGAAGGGCCTTTGATTAGATTGTATGACTAAGGGTGGGTCTTAATCCTCTTACTGGAGTTTTTTATAAATGAAGGAATAAGAAGTCACAGACATAGGAAAAAAGCTGAAGAGAAAGAGAGGAAGCCAAAAAGCTGAGAGAAAATGTCCTGGAAGCCAGAAGCTGAAAGCAATAAGGTCCAGAGGAGATGGCAGAGACTGAGACCAGCAGATGCTGCCATTGTGCCCTTTCCATGTGGGAGGAATCCAGGCCATCAGCAGCTGGTCCTCAAGGAGAGAAGCATCACCTGATGAAGCCCTTGATTTGAACATTTTCACAGCCTCAGATTTGCTAAGCTTGCAAGTTAATCAATCCCCATTGTAAAAGCCAACTCATTTCTGGTATATTGCTCTCAGCAGATTTTAGCAAACTAAACAGATAGGTTCTAAATATCCCATGGATTTGATCATTTTGGTTTGTCACCAAGATTAAATTCAGGAAATTCTTAAACCAGGAATAGTGTGCCTTCCATAACAATCCCAGGAAATAGTTTCTTTCTTAGACACATCTGTAAAAGATATGCTCTAGTGAGGTGCTCATCTCTCCAAAGCCCAGGTCTGTAATGTTATGAGTCAGTCTTACTTCATATTCACCTATTCACTCCATGCCCTCATACAGGATCATATGCATAATTACTATTTGCTAAATTCTTTATTTTTCTTAAGAAAACACTTTAGAATACTAGGAATGTAATCATTCCTGTACTTAATTTTGTATACCAGTGGATATTTATTAACTTAAATACATTTTTATTTCAAAATACTCTGCATCATCCTTGATAGCTAAATCAATGCCTGAAAGACAAAAGGTGTTCAATAAATATTTTTGAGCAATTCAGTAGCACTTAAGTTTATTTTAAAAACATATTGCTTTTTCTTCTCATGCCCCTGGGTGTGATACTTTGAAAGACAACTTGACTGGTTCCTGAGAACGTAAGTTCCATAGGAATAATTTTCACAGCTTGAGCTCCAGTGCCAAGAGTAGTGTTTAGCATACAGTAGGTTATTAATAACAATTTGTTAAATGAAAGTCAAAGTAGTTATATTCACATTTTGTTAAATTATAAAACATAGCATAGGGACAATAAGGAATTTAGCAATCATGCTGTGACAGTTTGAGATTATTTATGAATTCCAAAAAGAGAGATTATGTTTGTAAACTGGTCTGTTCCTCTGGGTGTGATACCCTTTGATTTTATTAGATTCAGCTGGGATGTCTTTAATTAAATTATGTTAAGATTACATCAGTAGGATATAACTCAGTTTAAGTCCCAGCCCCTTTTTTGGGCTATATAAATGGGCACTCACTCAAGAACTTCACACAGAGAAGGCACAGAAAGAAAGAGAGCTCCATAAACACAGCAGAGGAGAGAACTTTGATCCTGCAGCCCTGGGAAGAGAGATGAGCCATTTGCCTGATAGTTTGCAGCTGAAGAGAACAGAGCAGCTGAACTGAGGAAGCCTGGAAAGAAACAAACCCTATACCAACCTACAGCTGAGATCGGAAGACGTTGGGCCCAGGGAGACTTAAGAGGAAGATGAAAGGAGAGACCAGGCACACCATCTTACTTCAAAGTATGGCAACTGACTTTGGTGAGAAACCAACCTTGAGATGGACTCTTTAGGGCCTTGTAACTGTAAACTTTAACCCACATAAATACCCTTTATGAAAGTCAACAGATTTCTTCATACTTTGCATCAGCACCTCTTTGGCTGATTAATACACAGCATTTACCTCCCAATTTTCTACATATTTGCTCCAGATCTCTTTAATTCTTAAAAGAAATAGTTAAAGTTAGATTATTGAACACCTACTTTGTGCCAGGAAATGTGTTAGAGCAACATTGTCACCTTTAACCTACATAAACCCCTAGGATGTGTTTCAATTTTTTGAACAAAGAAATCAAGGCTGGTGGAGCTTATTTAAGTCCTCCAAATCCCAGTAAGGGGGTGGTGGTAGAATTCAAATTCAAGTTTGCTTGTTCACATTAAACACTTACCCAAGAGTAATATTTTCAGAAATATTATAAAAACTGAGATCTTAACTTTGAACTCCATCAAGTATAATCTTCAATTTAAAAGACTTAAATTTATGTGCCTAAAAGTTTAGCAATGAGCTCATTGAGACAAAACAGGATGAAGAAGCCTCAGGAAAATGTTTCCAAGCATATAGCTTCAGGCTAATGGTAGTAAAACTAATTATGATAATCTTTAAGGAGTTACTAGAGTAATTAATTAACTTGCTTTAAATAATAAATAAGTTAATAGATGAACTGGGATTCAAATCTTTTTCTATCTGACTCTAAAGCAAATGTTATCTACTAGTATTTGATTCCAATGCTGTATTGTTTGCTATGATCAGAATAATCCAGATCGACATTCTTAAATGGGCAGGGATTGCTGTTAATTCATCCATGCATTCCTACTGCTTAGAACAGTAGCTGGCTTTAGTAGTGCTCAATTGATCTTGTTGAATGGATATAAAGAAAGGGTCATAACATTATGGAATTCAAAATTATTAAAATATATTCTTGACCTAAATATTTTAACAGCTTGCCCAACTATATGGTTTTGCAAATAATGTATAAATCTGTAGAAGCTGCAGCAGAGTCAATGTTACTGACCATATTAAGAATTATATTTTTGGGTATTCAAAATTAAGATTAAAATTGAATATTTTCAAAATATAGAGAAAATTGAAAAAGCAATAGGAGATTATGTGTGTGTGTATCTATCTATATCTATATCTATCCATAGAATATGTTTGTGTTTATGTTAAGTGACAACTGGAAATACTTTTAAATAAAAACTATTGTATCCCAAATCATAATTTAAATGTGAAAATATTTTAAGCACATGCTATTATCTATTTGTCATATTTATCAGGAAGCTTGAAGTCTGTAACTTCCTTACCATTATTATGAAGATAACATACAGAATCAGAATGAAGTATTACTGATAGCAAAAGAAAAATAATATATATAAAAGGCTTTAAAATATTTCATAATATTTATTATTTATAATAAACATTTGTGAAAAAACCACTTTCAAAGATGTAGGATCATATATCAATGCCTATTTTTTCTTCATATTTTTAACATTAAAGAAACCAATGCTGTTTCTCTGATCACACTCTCAAAGAGCAATCAAATGCACTCCAAAGAATTCTCATATTTTATTGCTTTGTTCCTGGTGACACTGACAACAGCTGGTGTGTAGACAGGATAAATACCTTAGATTTCAGACAGGAACCTGGAAAAACATATCCCTGGAGTTGCTTTATTTGTTGGCTGCTGTACTGATTATCTGCTATGCCGAAGACACTTCTTTAATAATTGATATTCCTGAGAGGGTTTTTTTTCTTGAGCAACATCATAAATGCAAATAGAAATGAAACTCAAGGATTTGGATGTCCGCTTATGTGATCTCAAAGCCAAGTAGGATATTAAGCAGTTAATGAAATCTGTATTTTATGGATGCTTGTGTAATGTATTCTTAAAGTTTGTGAAGATATGCCCACAGTCAATACCACCTAACATTTGGGAACTGAGGCAATACACTCAAATAACTGCATAAATAGGTTTTTTTTCAAAAACACTTATGTGCTAAAACTTTTAAAAAATTTATTTTCATTGTACAAGATGGGAAAAGGTTTGCAAACTAATTTCCTGACATTATAAAAAGAGAATACTACCATAATATAAACTTTGATTTTTAATATAGAAATATTAATTTTATTCACTACGCAGTAATGTAATCATTTTATTAGACATATTGGTCTCAACATGCACATCAGAAACAACTTTCTTTTCTCGGTCTCTTCAAAGCTACTCTTCAGTCTGTTTCTGAGTGCTTCTGGAATAAATTCATGAATATATCCTGTTTTCTCCAAGCCCAATAATAGTCTCATTTAATGAGGTGAAATCTTGAATTAGTGTAATAATTAAAACTCTAAACTTCAATTAAATTAAAGTTTTTCCTCTTCTCTCACTGAATGCTGCTTCAGAACTGGAAGCCTGCAATTGGTTGGAAGAAAAACTCCTCTCTCCTTACCTTGCCAAGTTCTCTATCACTCCCTAGCTTCATCTCCTAACTGCACACCTACCACTAGGGTTCAACCAGGGGAGAGGCAATTTGAGGTAAAAGGAGGTAGCTTAATGATATTTTGTTCTGAGATTGACCCTCTTTCAAGTGGGCAGATGCTCACTGCTGTCTTCCTCTTTTTGTATGTGATATTCTGTGTTTTTCAGAGTATCCCCTTTTCCATTCCTCATGGGAATTTCCAACTGCATCTATATTGCTATAAATATCTCCCTTCAGTTGATATTTTATGCCACCCCACCTTCCACCCTCACCCTGGACTCAGCTTCAGCCCTAGTAATTCCCTAGCAGGCAGTCTTCTCAGTTTTTGTTTACTCAATGAAGTCCTTTCCGTCCTTTCAGTACTTGGCAGATTTTCTTACAGCCCACCCCTAGTTCAAGGGAAACATGTAACTTTACCCTGCTATCTATGCAGACACTTCAAGCAAATTATATCTTCTTGCCTTTAGATTTCTCAGGCAGGTTTCACATACACTTCTGTGGCCCTCAATATTTAGGGATATGTCTGAATCTTTGCTAGTTATTCTTTCGAAATTCTTCTTATTTGGTTCAAGGTGGGAGAGAGAAATACTGCAGCACTCCAACAATTTTTTGCCAAAGAAATTTCCACTTGCCTCTTTAACTATTTTCTCAATTTTCTTGCCACCCCTTATATATCCTCAAAATGGAGGATGAGCTGTAAGTTCAAAATCATCTTCCAGCTCCTCCCTTATAAATTATATTTCTTCTAACACATTATGTGGGCATGTGTTCTTGGCCTTTGGAGAACTAGCCACCAGAGACCATTTCATTTTCTTTGTTTATTTACTCACTCATATGATGGTCACAAATTGCAACAGGGGCACCAGCTATGCATCTGCATCCACTACCACCAAACTTGAAGTGTCCTGGTGCTTACAAGCCTGAGCAAGGTGTATTTTATGCCATTTAAAATGAGGATTCCATGGTTCAAAACTCTTGAAAATTTGTCAAAAATGTCACAGCTAAGTGGCTGAGTAAGGATTCAAATTTTTCTGCTTCTTCCAATAATTGTGTTCATCCCTCCACCAAATATATTCCATTATCTCTAGACTTGGCTAATATTTATTCCCATTGCCTACCACCCGCAGCCCTCCTCTTCAGCCCTTTGGTTCACATTTCTATACTGCTTTAGTCAGCAGATATGCATATACATACACTGTGTATATTATATGTATATCTGTCTGTTTAGAAATATGTATTTATTTTTTCATGTATTTATACCGTGTTAAAATGAGTGCTACATTTTATTAACTACTACCATACTTGAATTCAGTGTCTCTCTATCCATTACTTTGAAAGTAAAGTACATGTTCAGGACTCTTGTTAGCAACATTCATAGACCTTAATATATGATCTTATTTTACCTCATTGACTTTTCAGGGGCCTTTGAGGGTACAAAATATTTTTAATGTAATTCATGTTGAATAATGGTTGATTAAGCTAAGTGAAGATAACCTTTTACATTTTTTTGTAATTAAACATACAGACAATACAAAAGCCAGAAATATAATGTGCTGTAATTCTATATAAATCCTAGTGGACCCTCTCCACCCTTCTCTATGTTTGGGAAGTTTTCTCTTTTAAAAAGTGAAAGGAATGTGGTGGCATCAGCCCAATATTATCATTACAGCTTCACAACCCTGCATAGAAAATCCTTACAAACTCCCTAGATCCAATTAGGCCACTGACACACTGTCTTATTTGATTACAAACAGGTTAAATTGCTGTTAAATGATTTCAATATTCCATATATGATATGAAATCAATCAAGTGTTTTCACATTTCTTTCCCTTAGAGACAATATTTACCTGACATTTATCCAAGAGTGTGAGGAAGAACAACAGAAAGCACAAAGATGTAACAATCACAAAAACATTATCATTAAAATATTCCTGTGAAAATTCTAGTTGGATGCTAAAGTTCAGAATATGTAATATATTCCAATTTTCTTTGGATGATGCATGTGTTTGACTGAAAAGTAAGTAAATACTTTGCTTACTATTTTAGGTCATTCCTATTGCACAAAGAAAACTGATTTAGTCCTACCCTCTAAACAGAGAGTTTAAATCATCCAAATTTATTTCGAGCTCATAAATTCTGTTTCTAGGTATGATTTTCAATCTTTGTAAAAGTCTCCTATAAGCCAAATCAATGTTTTTGGAAAGGAGACTAAAATCGCAACAGGTTATATAAATATAAGCTATATATGGCACAGGCAGGAGAACGGTCCCCTTATTTTCTTGAACTAGTGTTATTTAAGAGAAAGTAGAGCTCAGATACATGAGTTATAATTGCTTGCACCATTGTTATGAGCTGTATATTTTGTGGCTATAGTGTAGAACTCACAACTTTCAACTGCTAAAACTTGGGCGATATGTATTACAGAATAAAGCCGACTGGATAAAAAACAGTTCAAGAGCAATCTGTCATTAGCATTAAAAGAAACAGCACAGAAGAAATATTACCCAGAGCATATATTATATCCTCCTGTGAGTTCAACTCTTAAAACAGTGTTTATTGCCCTAACAGAAGTGAGGGGTACAGGGACCTGCTGTTTATATATTTATTCCATTAGCAAGACACATTATTCAAGCCTCATTATTACTCCTAATGAAGCAATATACCAAAGATAAATTTTAAGTCACTATAAAATATTTGAATTAGCTTCAATAGTGCATTGAACTTGTTTGGAATGCTTCTGAGAAAAGAGGGCACAACTTAGATAACAATCTTTCAAGTATCTTAATCGCCATGATGAATGTAGCACTCCTAGTATAATATTTACCCTAAACTGATTCTGATATGAATGACACAAAAGCAGTTTGCAATTTCATCAACTTCTCTTGGAGCCTCTGCAAATAACACTTATTTTATATAGTTTGTGACATAGCAACACAGAGCCCAGCTACATTCTTAAAACCTAGAGATCACCAGGCAGGCCTGCATGTCAAAGACAACAGTGATGAAGGCACTGCTCTAAATCTGCAAATCTACAGCTCTGTTAGGTTTTCCTGGTTGGTATTCTTTTCTGCATAAACTTTCCATCAGAGAACCAAAGATATAAAGCCCCAATTTTATGTGTCCCCATGACCAGATGAAAATGAGGCAAAAATAATGCCCTAACATGTAACAACAACAAAATAGCATTGTTAGCAAATTTCAAAAGATAAGCAATTTAAATGGTACTGTATTCAAAGATAAATCAGTAATGTTACAGTTAACAGGTCTGCATTTTAAACGGGTAAGTAAGAAAATTTAAAATTTAAAAAAATCTAAACAATTAAACAATTGCATTAGTAGGTGATTAAATTTAGTAAGACATAGGGAGGCAAAAACAGAAAAGTAGGAACTATTACCAAACGCCCAGAGTTTATAGTTTTGATTCATTTTTCCTGTAGTTGGACTTCAAATGCATGGAATTGAATTAATTACAATATTTGGTTTAAGACTCACTTTCTAATTTGTCCACAGGATATGCATTTATTTGTAATAATATAATATCCATGAACAATCAAACAACCAATAAACTGGACAATTAACAGTATCTCACAGCTACCAATATGTTCTTCTGGTTAATGCTCCCCTCCCATGTAAAGGGACCTTTCTTCTGAATCTTCTGTTCATCATCCCTCTGCATTTTTGTGTACATTTTTATCACTATTATTGTTTTTGACATTCTTTTGTTTAGCTTTTAATAAGCCTTTAACTTTATTAAAAGGCTATCAAATTCTATGAACTATTAGGAGGCATTTTCACCCAAAGGTATATTACTGAGTGTCATCAATATTATTTCATGTAGCTATATTTATTTAAACTCCTATATAATATTTCATTGTTAATATATCACATTTTGTTAATCCATTATCCTGTCAATTTGTATTTGGCTTTACTCAAGGACTATGCTATTATAAACCATTTTTATTATATCATCTTTTATACCTCTGCAAGTTTATCTTGGGTATATATTTGGGGAGTGGAATCCTGGGTTTTAAGACATGTAAATGCTCAAATTTATAACATAATATTAAATGCTTTTCCTAAGAGACTACCAATTTACACTCCCAACAGCAATGCATATGCTATCTACTTTCTCTCCAAAACATGGCATAAGGCCTCTCTATTTGGCAACAGCAACAAAAAAGCATTGTGTTTCTAATTTGGAGATTGGTGATTGAGGTATTGGGTCCCTGGGAAATATTAAATGCAAAGATAAATGTCACTGTCATCTCATTATTATTCAGAGGCTAATGTAGCTTATAGATCAGTTATTAATGCAAAGTGCTTATCGAATTCTTTGGTAACTGATATTAGTTTGAACCACATGAAATTGCTGTATTGGTAAAAATAATTGGCCAAAATAAAAAAATCAAATAGCAACTTCATGATTCAACCCAAGAGTTGCCTAGGAAATTCAGTTTGCTTCCCTCTTTCCAACTTTCCTGAGTGATTTTATCAGCATTGACCATACTTTCAGGCATCAGTCTTTTATCTTGAACCTGTCCCTACTCTTTTTTATGCTTGTCTGAAATACCAGTATACAATTTTTTTGGAAGACTTTTAAATTGTAGTAAAAGGTCAATTAATAATGTCTTTTTATTATCTCTTTTTTCTATTCTTGAATTTTTAGATTTATGATTGGTAAGTATGTAAAAGTCAGGAAGTTTTTTTTTTCTTTTATTTCATTATAAATATTATGCCAAACAATGTATATTTAAAAGAGACATGCAAGCTAAGCTAAATTTGCTGGTCACTATTGAAGGTGTGCAAAATAAAAAAATTAGGAAATGAATAAATTTTAGATTGAAGTTATAATCACATTTTGACTAAGTGCCAAATCTCCAGATTTCTTTATTCTGGTTGTTTATTTTAGAATAGATGAAAATATGAAATTGAAATAATTATTTTGGAAATGTATTCCTAAAAGTTATTATGAGTATAGGAAAAAATTGTAGAGAAGAAACAACAGATTAAAAAATCAATGAAACAACTTGTTTTAAAGAAACTAAAGCTATATTGTTTCAAAATTCAAATTTTACTTCTTATTTTTTTAAATTGTATGGAAACCATTAAGGCAGAAACTGCAGAAGAATGCGTAATACTCAGATATCATTCCTAATACCCACAAAAAAACTCAGGTATCCAGAGATTTATTTTTAATATGACCTTAAGATTTTAGTTATTTATGAATATTTGATTACACTGCTAGCTTTCTTCTACTAACTCTTTGTGAACTAACAGTGTGCCATTATATAGATGTCAAGTTTAGATACAGTTTTGTTTCTTTATCTATTGACTTGTGAACACATCCAATTTCAGTAACAAGTTATCACTTGTAGGTATAAATCAATTTAACTTATGCATTCACACTGTACGTACTTTTCTCTGTGACCTACTGTTTTGTAATATATGTCAGTGCCTTAGGCTCTTGATGGAATGATGGCATTACTAGAAAGAAAAGTTATTATCTCTAAATGCAAGCAGTATCCTTATCAAATAGAAAATAATGCTTCCTGACATATACAGTATAATGTTGCATTTTTACTATGAGATGAGATCCTGAAATAATACAGCAAACCTGACAAATACATAAGTATAATAAAATGTAGAATTTCTTGAATATTTGGCTCAGATGATCAACAGTGTCCATAGTTTTCTAATCCCCTCATTTATTAAGCATATATTTATGGAACAGACACTAAATTATCAAGCATTTCCTAGTTTCAAACTTCAAAGGCTCAGATTCTTGTGAAGTAAGTAGACATGTACAAAACTGAAATGAATTGTGATATGTGATTAAAAACACAACTAATTATTCTATTAGTGGTGAGTGGCTATTAATGCTTCCATATATAAATCTTTCCAAAGAAATGGAAATATTTTAATTAATTCTTGAAAACAAATATGATTTCTCAACTCATAACACTATTTTCCATAGAAAGGAAAACATTCATTCATTCATTCAATCTGTAATTTACTCATTCATTTATTATTCAGGAAAGATACGGAGAAAAGGTTCTTGTCCTCATGGACATTGTTAGAGGTGGGAGCACAGATAATAAACAAATGGATAAGATGAATAAATAAGATAAAGTGACATCATAGGGAATTGCTAGTGTGAATAGTAATTTGGTAGATAGAAAATACCATTCTTAAAACACAGTGTTGTAATGTAATTGAAAAAAGTAGCCAGCCATTCCAAAACCTGGGGACAGAGGGTTCTAAGCTAAATACCTAGCTGTTTCTTCCTTAAGAATGTCTTTCCTTGTCCAGTATATCTATATCCTAGCTCATGTTCAAGTACAGTTATCCTCTATCTCATTAGTTTATTTTCTTCCTCTTGTGATATCAATCTATAATTATTATAACATGTTCAAAAATAAATTAAAAATTTTTAATTTCCTGCAGTAGAGGCAGCATTTATCTCCTTCATTAACAATTCTTCCCATCTTAAGCTCCATGACTCGTCATTAGGCATGTGGCTCCATCTTCCAGTCCTAGTTAATACCAGGAATAGTCATGTGACTGAGTTCCAATTATTGGGATTTAAGCACAAGTGCTAATTTTCCTTCGACATCTCAGGTAATTGTACTGCATTTCACAATTTGCTCATGTCACAAATTTGGGGACATCCTGGCTTCCTCTTTCCTTCACCCATGTGATTCTATATATGCAATAGTATGTCTTGTGGTCTCTGACTTCATAATACATCCCAAGTCATTTTGTTCTTTCCCTTTTTTTGACGTGACACTGGTCCTTGCCACTGCATTTTTTTCTCAGAATTATAGCATCAATCTTCTTATTAGTCTCTGGGCTTCCACTGCTGCATTTCTCTTGGTTGTTTTCCATTTTGTCATCAGATTGACCTTTTAAAAAATTAATCTTTCGCACTTAAAATGAATTCAGACTCTTTTCCATAGGTAAAAAGCACTACATCATCAGGTGCCGAGCACCTCCTTGAATTAATTCCCTAAAACTCTCCTGCTGGTTGATTGTATTCCAGGCATCCTTCTGCTACCCAAAAATGTTAAACACCTTGTTTCCGATTCATCCTCTGTAATACTTGCTGGTCTCTTGCCTAGAACACTCTGATCCCAGGTCTTTGCATGGCCGGCCACTTTGGTGCAATTATAACTTTTCTTAAGGGAGGTATTTCCTCTCTACCCAATTACTATTAACATTAGCAATTCCCTATAACTTCAGTTTATTGTGTTTATTTTTTAATTTTTTTTTTTTTTAACCCGGGGATGGAACCTTGGTCCCTCCATATGGGAGACGGACACACAACCGTTTGAGCCACATCCGTCCCCTAATTTATTTTTTATTAACTGTGCTCCCAACTTTTGCCCTTATTATATAAGCCTCATTAGAACAAGAGCCTTTCCTGTTTCTGTTTCTACCTCATTTATTAAATGAATGAATGAGTGAATTTTTGAGCAAATAAATAAAGGAGTATTTTCCCTTTTCTCAGAAGAAACTGATTTGAAAAATTACCAGTGACACATGAAGAAATAGAAATGCTTCACAATTATAAAACACTTAAAGAAATTGAATTCCTATTTAAAACTTTCTCACAAAAAACTGAGCCCATATAGCGTCACTAGTATAGTCTATCAAAACTTATGAAAAAATATCACCAAACTATAAAAAGTAAAAGAACTGAGCAGTTGTGGTAGAAAACATGTCAATTGCAGTAAGGAGCCCCTAAGATACTTTCTGTGCTAACCAGTCTGGTAAGCTGGGGGTCAGTCAGAAGTTTCATAGGAATCTGAGAACATATTCAAGGGATATGTCTCATAGAGTCCAGAGAATGGACAAATTTATCAGATTTTCATTCATCATGGTAAAAAATCTAAAATGATCAGGGAGCATATTAGAGGGACATACTCATAATTGTATGAGATTCACACAGTTTGGAATTGGTGATCAAAAGCATCAGGGAGCTCCTCGGGCCTCTGTGGCAGAGGACATATGTAAATTTTCTGGTCTGGACTGTTGCATGGCTGATAGATGCCTGAGGTGAGACATTTACTGTGAGTGCAGCCCTGGAAACCTAGGCAACAGAAATATCAACTGGTGGTCTGCAGATGTCAACATCATTCCATAGCAGAGGTTAAAACTGCCACCCCGTGTCAGCAGACAGTAACCCAAATGGCAGAGTCAAACAGAAGACATCTCATCAGGGGCCAGCAGGAACACAGTGGATAGAGGCTCCTCCCGAGACTCCTGAATATGTGATCTTCCCCAGCCTTCATCCAGGAATGTAGAGGAGGAGAGAAGAGCCCTTGAGGGGACATTTAAACAGCCAAAAGAAGATAACTCTGCATTTACTAAATAATTATCCTAAAATTTACCTTCTACCCTATAATACTTATGCTGTCACCTTTAATTGGCAAGTTTATACACCTGTTCTCTCCCTCACCACCCACCATCAATGGTGATAATGGAGGCTTCGATGTAAGAGTGAATCAGTTACCTGTAATACCACCACCACAACACCTGTTCAAAGTGTTTCGATTTGACCGTGTTCTAGGTGGAGTATCGCTTGGGAAAGAAAATCAGTGAAAACACATGGGTGGTGAGGGCTAGCAAAATATTGGTGGGAATCCATGGAATGGCTGAATGAGTAAAGGAACTAGAATAAGTAACCTGGCAGGACTGAAGGAAGATGTCAGAGAGTGGGAGGGATGCAAGCTTGATTGACCAGGTTGATAATGACGGCTTCCTTTCATTCAACAAATATTTATTAGCACTGATATTTGCAAGTTACTGTGCTAATTGTTTGGGATATTATAGCGAAAAGAGTGACAGAAAACAGTCCCTAGGAAGGAACCAATCTATTTCTACTATTACACATTAAGACACACAACAAAGAGAACAGTATCTTTCAGAAGAGATGGCAAATTTTTTAGAAAAGAGGGTAACATGAAAAAGAAAAAAGCATTTCTTTAGGAGATCCAGGTTACTGGGATTTTATTTTTGACCCTCAAGAAACTATCATGTTAAAAATTGCTATATATATATAATCAATTGAATATCATTTCAATTTATAGTGCTTATTTAGTCTTGGGAAAAAACAATAGAGATGAACATATTAGTTTATTGTCTGATAAATGGCAGTAGGATGATGTTACTGTTGAGGCTGACAGAGGAAATAAGAAAGTAAGTGATATTAGATTTCAGTAGATGCTAAAAGTTTAGTTTACAAATATATAATTTTGTTTATATTCAAATGGAAATTAATTTTCTATTTCTTCAAATCTCTAAGTTCAATTTTTCATTAGGTTGCTCTTTATAATTTCAAAACTAAGGACAAGTACACTTTTCTTTGTATGTTTTCATTTGATATTATTTATTCATTTCAAATATTGTAAATGATTGCAGGAAAAAATGTGCTTATTAAAATTTCTTCACTTAAGCAGCTCAGAAAATTCTAAAACTAATTAGTCTGATTTTCTATTAATCTAATTTTAAAAGTTTATTCTTTGCACTTAGTTCCCTGGAGGATATTAACCAGACCTTCTCAGTTTTGCCTACATCAATAAGATAACATCTCAAAGCAAAACCAGACAGAATAGTGTCAGGAACACCGCACAGTAACAGTTCTGTTCTAAAGACTGGTAAATTCTGTTCTAGAGACTGGCAATCCAGCAGTGAATGAAACAAAACAAATCCCTATCCTTGTGGGTGTATGTCCTAGTGATTTATTCCTTTTAGTCTTATTTCAAGTTCTAAAGATAAGCTTTCAGCTGTAATTCTTATGAACCTAGAAAGAATTCTGAAATGGTGGGAAATGTATACCTAATTAAATATTAGTAATAACAATTATATTAACCAATAATAAAAATGTAATTTTTAAAAGCCAATAATGATAATTTAGGAAAGCTAAAAATTTACATGCATATTTTTTCATTTGATCATTTCAAGTTCCCATGAGGTAAGTGCTACTGTTATCCTCATTTTCTTTTTAACAATTTGAATATTTTAGGTCTTAGAATGGTTATGTATTTTGTCCTAGTTCACATAACAGTAAAGTGACAGAGTTGGAGTTTAAACCAAAATATTTATTATAAAGACTCTAAAATAAATGTGCATTTCAGGTTTCTGATTTGTAAATCCTGTAGCAGTAATTTACCAAGTCTTACCATGCACTCATTAGTTATAGTAACTATGGAGTATGTAGTAACTTGCAGTGAGAACGATGGAATACTGGCAAGAACACTGCTGGGACATCAGAGATATGGAGTAATCATAGTTTCTGTCATTATTCAGCTGAGTTATCTTGGACAACTTTGATATCTATCATCTTAACCTACATAAAGACAGACAAAATCAATAACTTAAAAATCCTTTTCATAAAATGAACTCTAACAGTAACTCCTGCCTTGCAAAACAAATAAGGCACTTTCTCCAGTTGAATGATAGGAGGGCAATTTAAGCTCTAGTATTTTATGAATTTGCAGAAGTTCGCAATAAATTTATGTTAAGTTGCTGTGATAGTTAGAATTTTGTGATAGTCCCCAAGTGTCGTCATACCTGTTATACATACCCTGTATAATCCCCTATTCTTTTGTGTGGATGGGACTGTGAATATGATGGATTTTATTCCCATGATTGCATTATGTCACCTGACAATGCTGAAGAGATTTTGCAGATGTAGTTGGGCCCCAAATCAGTTGACTTTTTTTAATCAAAAAAGAAAGTTTTTCTGGGCCAGCCTAACCTATAGAGGTGAGCTCCTAAAATGGACTGGACTCTTCTGGAGGAAGAGAATTGAGCTGGTAGAGAGATTCCTCCCTCAGGCTTTGAAGAAGTAAGCTGCCTTTTTTTTGAGAGGGCCAGGTGGTTAGAACCTGAGAGAAGCCTCTGGAACTGATAATGACCCCTGGCCAACATCCAGCAAGAAATCCAGTAAGAAAACAAGGAACTGCATCCTTTCAGCAAGCCCTGAATGTGTTTGGAGGATGACCCCAAGCTCCAGATGAGAGCACAGCCAGCCTGTACCTTGATTTCAGCTCATGAGACCCAGAGCTATATCATGGACTGCTAACCTTCTGAAGCTGTGAGTTTGTGGCCATTTGTTACACAGCATTAAAAAAAAACTCATACAGAAGTGGGTATAGCTCAGTGGTTGAGTGCTTGCTTTCCATGTACAAGGTTCTGGGATCAATTCCTGGTATCTCCTTTTTTTTTTCAAAAAAAAAAAAAAAGGTTCATACAGTTAGCAAGAAGAACAACTGTTTTTATAATTAAAAGAAAAGAAAGAAATCCTTTAACTTTTAATTTTAATAAGTAAGAATTGGCTCTATTTACAATAGTTGATTCACAACTTCTAAGATATTTTTTAAAAAATCTCACTATGGTAAGAACCTGGAATTAGAAAATAGATGATTACCCTTTGATTTTCAAATATATTTCATTTGTTGTTTGACGTTCTCTTTTTATCTTAATTTCTATGTGCTGCTTATAGTGGTTGCTCATTCAGAGTTTCCTTAACTCTTCAGGGATCAACTTCTAGTATTACATATTGCTGATAATAATTTAAAAATAAATGCCGTATGTTAAACTACTGACTCAAGATATGTTTGTTATGCATCTAATAATGTCAGAAAATGAGTCAAATTAAAAACAGCTCTGCAAATTGAGCAGTTAATAATTGTGCATGGCTCAACTTCATTTCTTTTCAAAACAATTTTCCTAAAGTTTTAAAATTCACCTATCTGGATCTCAGTTATATGTATTTTTTCAGATTGTTATATTACTTCCAATTACTCTACTTAAGAATGTGGCCCATGCTTTTTTCAAGTGATTCTTAAGAGTTCTACAATGTTCACCTTTAGCTTGTCAAATGAAAACAGCCTGAATTTGAAAGAAATAAAATTGATCCCACACCATATTTATTCACAGACATCCATAAAATAACATTCTGCAGTTCTATTTCTAGTTTAGCAAACTAAAAATACTGGGTATTTTCACACGTATTCTTAAGAGACAAATATACTTTTTTTCTGTTACATCAAACGAAGCTCCCTGTTGAATGGAAATTATAGAAAATAAAGCTGCGTATTCTACCAATGTGCAAATAAAGGTCTAAAACTTTATTGTACTGTGGAAAACTTTATTGTATTATGGAAATAAATTGTATAACCTCTGTGCTAATACAGTGCTGTAATATTACATGACCTACAATGCAAACGGTGATAGGAATTTCTCTTCAAGACATCTATACTGTGGCAACAAGGCAAGGGGTGATTTATATTATCATCTTATTGTCATGCTATCAAAAATTCTGTTCTCTTTAATTTGAGCTTCGATCTATTTCAATTTGCGAGTTCCAGAGGAAGTCAAGTAGAATTGAAATTAATTGATGAAACTGATTGTGTCTTCTATTAAAGTTCTTGGCATAATTGCCCACACTTTAGTCTGATCTCCTTTAAGCCCATATTCATTATCGACTTTAAATTGTATGGTAATCAGGTTAATAGCATGAGGGTTGGACAAATTAAGATACTTTCTCTGCAGGTTTTCAACCTGTATCCTACTGTGTGTGACTCAATTCATTATTCTTTTTGATTAAAGAGAATATATCAAGCTACTGACCCATAGATTTTTAACTAAAGTCTTAGCTGAAATCATGCCTCCTGATGTTTGAAATAAATGTTTTATTAGATATGGTATTAACCAGCATAATTTATTAACCAATGAAAAATATTTAGAAAGGACTTGCATATTTATAAATTTTGCAGAATGTTGTCCTGCTAGGAGGATAGTAACTCTGAGGACTTTAATGAGCTATACATTTCCATCTGCTCCCATAAGGTAAAGCTGTTATCACATTGTGATTATTAAATAATTTTTATACATATATTTGGAGTTATGAAGAAATTCCCCCATTGGATTTAATACAAAAGCAGCTCTGAAACAATCAGTAACTTGAACTGTAGTTTTTAAATTGTATTAGATCTTGAGTTTAAATTTAATCTTACCTAGGACTATAAAACAAAGAAAAATGTAAGTCAATTAGAATGAGAATGCTCTAGTTTACTCAAGTGAATATTTGCACCAAATACCTCTTTCCAAGGTCATACCATGTAAGTTCTTCAAGAACCAGATTCTCACTTTTTAAGAATTGTGCAAGAAGAATAGAAGAATAGACCTTGCTTGGCAGGGAAACAAGTGTTCTCCAACATTTCTGGTCAAGGATGCACTTAATGAATTCCAGTATCCATTTAAAAAAATCCCTACACACTTTTTTTTTGAGTGGAGGATAAAATCAGTTTTTTTTTTTTATTATTATAAAAATAAAAATAAATCATTTGGTACATTGGATGTAGTGATGGGTTGAATCTCAGTTGATTTGTGTTCAAATCCTAGCTATGAGTACTAACTTATTATGCCAAAATCTAAGAAACATCATTTTTCTCTCCTGGATACAGCCTAGAGGAAAGTTTAGTTTTTCTCACACATTAACACTACGATATACAATTGAGTTGAGTGGCATATTGGAGTTCAATCTGTATTGCTTAAGAGCACAAGGTACATTGCCAAAAGGAAAGGAACCAAATAATATAGCAATATAAATACAAGAGAGTAGATGTATAAAGTATCTACACTGATCCAGAAGAGATGATAAAGAGAGCAACACAAATTTACTCTTCAAATTAACTTTTCAATCTATCCATGACATTTTAATCTCTTCTTTTACTTTCATCCTTTACTAAAATTCTGCTATTCCTTTCCAATCCCTTCCTTCAATCAACTATAGCTCAGATATTTTTTTTTGAATGTCAGTATTTTTAATTCTCTATTTTATTTTCAAGATCTTCAGAAATTTCTTTAATCTCTCAGGAGCCATCTTTGAACTCTTTAATCTTTCTCCAGATATCCTTTGCATTTCTATTCAATTGCATCCCTGATCTAATAAAGTTTAGACAGCTTCAGTTCTGGGGATCCTTAAACATATTGTGCAGAGATATTTGGATCATCCAGTAAACTTTAGAAAGGCAGAAACTGAAAAATTTTCCTATGTTCTGACACCATGCCATATACATTTATTGGGAACATTGTGTGAGAAACCAAGGATTCTTTTTTTTTTTTCCTGTTAAGAATACCTTCAGTTTACTTTTTTGTTTATCATGTTTAATAAAATGACCCTTGCTTTAATTGAACTGTTAATCAAAGATATAGCAATGAGTTTTTAAGAAAAACACTTTTCCAATTTAACCTAAAGTATCCTTAGAATGCACCATACAAATTAATTTACTATTTAAAAAACCATAAATTAGATTGTGTCACTATTGGGTATTTGCAAAGACTTCCTAATGAATTCAGAAAAATACCAAAATCTTAGCTTAAAGCTTAGATTCCCCCTACCTATTTATTGAAAATCATATCATGACATACCCACATCAGTATTTTACTCCAGCTATACTGGCCTTCCTTTCATTCCTCAAAAACCCCGAGCTCAACCTGCCTCTAGCGTGCTTTCTCTGTCTGAAATGCTCTTTCCACTCATCTTTGCATGACTGGCCTCTGTCATTAAGCTGTCAGTTTAAGTATGTTCTCCCCTAAATACTCCACTTAATCATTCTCTACTACATTTCCTTATTTTAATTCTCTGGTTAGCATATTTCTCTAGGCAAGTGATTCTCAATCCTAACTGCACTTTTGAGTCAATTGGGATATTTAAATATCTATATACCCATGTTTTACTCCAGAATATCTAGGGTATGACACAGATATTAGTAAATTTAAATTTTCTCCAGGTGATTACGGTGTGCATTCAGTTTGAGAAACCTTGGATTTGATTAGGAGCAGGCACTTAGGCTGTCTTTACTCACCTCTGTAAGTCTAGAAGAGGCCCTGGAAGAGCGGTGCTTGTTAAATGAGCAAATAAGGAAATGTAGCCTGGCTACTTCAGTTTGTCCAGATGCCTGTAATTGGATGAGTTCAATATTGTTGAGATCCTCTTCCTCAGATTTTTCATTTTAGGAAATTAATTTTATCAAGTATCCCAGGGATATCTGTGCTCATATGCTCAATAGGTTTACAATGATCATTAAAACAAAATGGCATGTAATTAAATTAGCAGAGTGATAGAACATCTTAGCACTCAGAAGATGCTGTAAGATGTCAGTTTTCTGGTTCTGAAGTTCTTGGGTGACCTCAATAATTCAGAAGATTCTGTGATAAGCGGGGAATCACAGTTTTGATAGAGGAGTAGTCATCTGTGGTTGACAGTGTGTTTATACACTTTCTTATTTTGATTTTCTATAAGTTTTATATTGGAGGGTGGGATTAGGGTTGCACTCCAGCATTTACTCTTTTATTGAAAGCCTGTTTATCTTTCATATATTTTATTATTACCTAGCCTAACAATTTTTGCATGTGAAAAGTGGTGAAGCTTGTTAAAAGCAGGCTGGAAATCCATAGGCAGTTTAAATCTAGCCTTAATTGCTAACAGTAATCAATTTAATACATTACAGGATTCACAGTGGAAAATGAGCCAAAACTTTTCTTCCAATAACTATTTTTTAATATAGTGGAGAATTTATCATCAGCTATTGTACTTCCTAAGATTCACATGCCAAGGGGCTTTTGTTCAATATTGGGAAAATAAAAATAGCATACACTGAACAGAAGGAAGAAATGCTCCTATCTACCCTAATAAAATCTTTTATCATCTCTTCTTCCCTCAGGAGAAAGATATATAATGATGAACTATTGAGAATATTTACGGTGCACTTGTCACTGTTATCATGAGTTACTGCTTAATGCAGGGTTTGCTAAACCCCAATGCCTATGGGGGTGTGCAAGTAATATGAATGCTTGAATTATGCCAGGTTGAAAAATATTTTCCACTTCCAGAAAGAAAGAAAAAAAAAAGTACTCTATCTCTTCTTGAAACATGTAGCCCCTCTGGGTCAATTTTTACTTTTCTCACTTCTGAAAGAGATAAGGGTAGGAGTTTGCTTTCATCTTAACTCTACTATGAGAAGAATAAAAGTGGAAGGGTAGTGCTGGAAGCCCCTGCCTCTTGACCTAAGTACTGCTATGACAACGGGAAGTGGTGGGGAATGTAGCAAATTGGCCCTTTTCATTCCTCATCAAAAAATACAATAGGTACTTGCTCCAGGAAAGTGTTGGCATGCCACTAGGGCTAGGTCTTCTAAAGTGTCAAGAGAAACTGGAAAAATGTATCTTTAAATAGAGGAGCCCAATTTCTTTTATGGTGGTAGCTAATTCAATTTTTACTTATTAATTAAAATTTTAAATATCAAGTGGTAAGAATAAAGGGGATGGGGAGTAAAATATAATGCCTATTAAGCAGATCTATCTTTTAATTCACTGCTTATTTCAAATACTTAAATTTTATAAATAGCTGTCATTTTAAATCAACTACTTTTAAAGAAAGGTGTTACCATATTTTAGAGCTGTCCCATTTGTGTAATCACTACAACTGGGTGACATTTTTATATTTAATTTAATATTCCCCTTTCCTTTCTTTGGCTATTTATTAAATGCACAATGTATATAGAAAGAATATGTTTAAAATTATTTAAGCATACACATTGATCAGGTAAAAGAAACTCACCTAAAGGACATTAACATTGCTTTGTGACTGAACCAATTTCAATTCCATAAAGTTTAATTAAAGACTCCAGTCAGTAAGACCATATACATTTATATTTCATAAACTTACAAACCACCTTCTAAAGGGAAGGTGGGCACATAATGTCTAGGCAGAAACTTGCCAATAGCATTAAAAGAAAATAAGAAATATATTTTTCTATAATAGCTGAAGATTAGTACTGACTTACCAACTCTCGCTCTGAGTTTTGATACTCAGAGTGTGCCCACAGATTCAAACCAAACAGCTGGCTTTCCAAAAGGAAGTGCCACAATGGACAATTTTATTCTGATAAGTATAGACATGGGAAATACACGAGTAGATTGGGATACTTCCATGAATGCTTTTTGTAAAAAGTGGACTTTATACACACATACACACAATACAGCATTGGCCTTTCCATAGCTCCATTTCAGGTTCTGAGATTAAAATATATCACTTATTCAATTGGGAAATTCCAATCCTTTCTTCTCTTAGGAGTGTAACCTCTCTAGCTCTATTTAATTACCTTGTTATTAAGAGGGTTATCCTTAGGAATGGCAAATGATTATCTCATGAACTCTAGATAATATCCACCTTTTGAAAAATGTCTAAACTCAAAGGTCAAATTTAAAAAACATATTATTGTTCTTGGTGGTAAGCCACAAAAAAATCAGGGAAAATGTAGCACTCTCCCCTGGTAAAAGACAGGGGCAACTACAGTTTGGAATTTGGATTCTTTATGAACTTCCAAAATGTTCATCTTGTCCTAGTTGGGAGTCCTTCCTACTCTCTTTAGGAGGGAATTTATATGCCTACCAAGGAATCGTCAATAGCCACACAACCCTTCAAACTTTGGTTACACAGATCGCCGAGTTTTTAGATGTGTTCCAAAGAGAGAAGATGAAACAAACATGCTTTGCTTGCATCAGAGATTTTATTTTCAGGTAATTTTTCTCTGGGGTAGAACAGAAGAATCTTCATTTTCAAGATACATGTGTACCAAAGATTTTCTCTTGGACAAACAACAGTCACCAAATCGAGGGTGTGAATTTGGGTTTATATGGGAATGGGGAATGTTAAAGAAAAGTTATAGGGGTTCAGTCCTTGCAGTTTCAGATGCTTCCTCAACACCAAAACCTCCTCTTGCTCAATTTATGTCTAGATAGAAAATATTCTATGCTAACTAATTTCTTAGAATATTCTTCATAATTAGAAATAGTTATAATCATGGATATATTTTCTTTAATCAGGGCTCACCCTTTACATATCCTGCTATCTGATTTATTATAATATTAAATAGAATAAAATAGAAAAGCTCAGACTAAGTAAAACTTTCAATGCTATAATTCCTAAGCTAATGCTTTGTAATATGACTGTCCTCAAAGTGTTGAAAAAAAGTTTATTTGCTGTAAGGAT
Source organism: Tolypeutes matacus (assembly GCA_026826555.1). Taxonomy (NCBI): domain Eukaryota; kingdom Metazoa; phylum Chordata; class Mammalia; order Cingulata; family Chlamyphoridae; genus Tolypeutes; species Tolypeutes matacus. The sequence goes on along the minus strand of JAKSZT010053887.1, from coordinate 68,685,797 downwards.
CATTAAGTTAAACTATTCTATTGAAAGGATATCTTTAAATATTGATCTTGGAAGGGGAATACTGAAGAATATTTAAAAGAACAAGGGTAGAACCAAAGATAGTTTCCACATCGAATATAATTATGTTAGTAAGTTTTTGGTTATTTAACTTCCATTAATATATAACACTAGAACCCTGTACTCTTATATTTACCATATTTAATTTTTTATTATATAATTAATAACTGGAGTAAGGAAACAAAATTCTTAATTGGCCATGCCTCTATGATTTTTGAATAATTGTTTAACTTTTTCTTACACTGACAAATGATCAGCTCAACTATTTGGTGCTGTAAAATTTATGCTTAGTTTTTTAGGGTATTGACTTTATCTTATGCATTGATGGTAATCCTCAAAGGTAATTTTTCTTTATAAATTCTGTCTATGAATGTAAACATCAACTTAAAGCAGACAGTTTTTCAAACAATACCTATAAATATTCAAGAAGAAGAAGTAGATATCTGATGAAAAACTTGATGGAAAAAAGCTGTAAAAAAAATCCTATCATTGTAATTGTCTAAAAATAATGAGGTTACTTTTCATTCCTCACTTTTTGCTGTTATAAAAGCTATAAATTGAAAAAGAAAAGTCTCAGGAATAGTCGTAGGTCATTACCCACACCTGAAAAAATATTTTTGCATTTCTGAAATATGAATAAACATAGGTTGTAAAATATTTGGGATGATGGCAATAATAACTTGGATGTATTTTTTAAATATGCTTTACCAAACTAAATTGTAGTCACATCTATATGTTGTTTTATCTTCCTGATTAATTATTTTTCTCATTTCCCAAAAGCTTAGTTATATTACTTTAGCAACACATTTGCATAAAGATAAATTTGCAAACTGCCTTAGAAAGTAATTAATAAGGTAGTAAGGCACATTAAAATAATAAGAAAGGTTTTAAAAATAGATTTATTTCTAATTTGATACTAATGATTTATCCTGCATGTATATTGCTTTAAAGGAAGTCTATATTCTAAAGGTCACCAATGACAATTAAATGAATCTTTTTTATCCTTGATTCCAGGGCAATGGTATTATGTTATTTTTACCAGTTTGGACTTTGCCAGCTGTAATCATTATAATAGTAACAACTATGAATATATATTGATCACTAACAATGTGCCATGCAATTATGTGCATAATTATAACCAGATCAGGGCCAGGACAGGGGCCTCAAACCTAAAGATCAGTTAAGGTAGTTCACAGAGCTAATAAGTAACAAATCTGATTGACACAAAATCAAGTACTGTATACTAATTAAGAAAACTATTCTCTACTAACAAATATATCGCTAAGCATTCAACATAAAATTCATATATTCAGAGTTCTAATTTTAAATTCTAAGTTTCCAAAGAGACTTTTTTAAAAGAAAATGTCACCTCCATTCTTCTTTGTGTTTATTATGAATAAATATTTGATTTATTAATTTTTAATTAGCCCAGAGGTATTTAGATCTTTTATATCTAATAAATCCCTAATAGTAGAAGATATGTACTTCTTCTTATTGAATATTTATAGGTATTGTTTATATCTAATAAATCCCAAAATGTCAAAGACACTTTGATTTTATTTTTTTATAGATTAATCTGCAATTTTTTCCTGCTGTTCATGTAAATAGTTACATTAGAGAATATTTTGATAAATGTCATAATTTTCAATAAATGGTTTAATATTAAGTTAAAAAATAATAAAGAAGATCCCATGTCTCATTTATCAAAATGTCCTATCTATGTATTTCTTATTTTTTTGACATACTTTGGAGGTAAAGTTAGGAAAACTTTGCCTAACACAATGTCCCTATAATTTTTTCTAGGAGTTTTTTAGTTCTGGTTCTTATATTTAGGTCTTTTTTGTAATAATAAACTTTTTTTTTCTAAGTTTTAGATTTTCAGAAAAATTATGAAGAAAGCATAGGGAATTCCCATATAATTCCCCCTCCCCCAACATACGTTCCCCTATTATCAACATCTTACATGAGTGTGGTACACTTGTTATAATTGAGAACCAATACTGAATCATTGCTACTAAATAAAGTCTATAGTTTACATTATGGTTTACACTTTATGCTGTACAGTTTTATAGGCTTTGACAAATGTTTAATGTCATGCATCAATCAAGGAGATTCTAGGCTGAGGTTGCTTTTATGTCTACCTTTTGATTTGGAGAAGAGGAAAATAACAAAGAGAATCTATGCTCAAGAATTCCTGATGATCACCTCATCACAAACAAACCAAACCAACCAAACGAACAAAAAAATACACATATATGCAGAAGGAAGTAATCATCCTTAAGTCAGAGTCTTCACAATTAGGGAGAAATAAAGAGTACTGACAAAGGAAAAAAAAAATCTTTTTAAAGGACTACTGACTGGATATATCAGTAAATAGTACATTCAGTTGAACCATAATGTTACTCATTTTATATAGAAAATAGCATTTTCATATCCCTCGACATATTATAATGAGTATATTTATATTAAAACTGAGAGAGGATATTGAAAGAATTACAAAGGCAAATAATCAATAGAAAATGAATAGTTAGACCTGAATAAAAAGCAAATCAGGGGGACACAGTAAATTTAAGTCAAGTGGTGGAAAAATTTATGCCGGTTCATTTTTACTCAAATATCAATTATTAACAAAATCTTTATTTCAGACAAAATAATTTAAGGTAAAATATTAAAAGGAAAAACAAAGTCATTACATAATGTTAGAAATTTCATTAACTCAGATGATATAAAATTCAAAACATATTTCCCTTAATAATCCAGCTTCAAATATTAAACAGATTAATAGAACTATGAGGAGGAATTAATGTCACTATCATATTGTGAGGGTTTAACATAGTTCTCTCAGTAACTGACAGCTCAAATAAACAAAAATTCATTTAAAATAAAGAAGATTTAAGTGAATCAATCATTCTTGATTTAATATATATGCATTGAAAAATGTATCCAAGAACTGGAGAATACATGTTTCTTAAAGCACACATGTAGCATTTTAAAACATTACTATGTATTAACCCAATAAGTAAATCTTCAGAAAATATCAAAGAACAGGATCATCCAGGTATATCTTGAATATGTCTGTAATAAAAAGATAACAAAGATAAGATTCATTTACTTGAAAATTAAATACCACATTTTTAAATATCTGCAAATGTATGTACTCATACCAATTTGAGTGTTGTAACTGCAAATATTTTAAACAATACTTTTTATAATTTATGATTATAACACTTAAAAATTATAATATGAGAAACAGACTTTTTAAAAAAGGGATTCAGAACATCAGTTATTCATTTCATGTCAATATTTTATCTGATTTGATTATTCTAATTAGAAAACACTTTTCTAATCAGAAAATAGACAATATACATGTCTATTTTTAATTCACATGAATACATTAATGTTTGAAAAATAGTGCATGAAAACAATATGTATATAGTGGATCAACATAAAATGAGGATATTCTTTATCTTTTCTGATGTATTTAAGTGCACTTATTATTTTTTTAATAATTAAAAAAAAATTTTTAAAGATACTTAGGTTACATAAATGTTACACAAAAACTATAGGGATTCCCATATGTCTCACTCCCCACACCTCTCACACCCTCCCACATAAACATTCTTCATTAGTGTAGCACATTCATTGCAATTGATAAACGCATCCTGGGCTTTGCCATTAAGCATGGACCATAGTTCACAATGTATTCTACACTCTCTCCCACACAGTTCTGCATGTTATGTGATGATATAAAATGGCCTATATTTGTCACTGCAGTGTCATTCAGGACAATTCCCAAGTCCTGAAAAAACCCCCGTATTACAGCTGTCTTTCCCTCCCCCTGCCCCCAGAGACTCCAGTGGCCACTGGCTCCACATCAATGTTGTAAATTACACTGAGTAGGTGTATCTCAGTGATTGGGCCATATACGATGCTCTGGGTTCAATTCCCGGTACTACCTAAAAAACAAACAAACAAACAAACAAAAAAAAAAAAAACAAATCAAATTTCTAGAATTGAAAAATTATAATGGCTAAATATGGAAACTAAATTAACTATTGAAACAGCAGACCAGACCTAGCCAAAGATCAAATTATTTAATAAGAATTAAGAATTAAGTAATTACACAAATGTAGCAAAGTAAAACAAAGAAATAGAATATATGAAATAGAAGTTCAGGTCATAGAGGATGGAAAAGAAAGGAGGAAATGCCTATCATACTTCCAATCATATTTCCAAAAAGAAAGAAAATAGGGATATGGGGTAGTGTGGCAATATTTGAAAGATGATGTTTATTACATGTTCCCAATTGACGAATGACAATAATTTCATATGCTGAAATTCCAATGTGTATTGAGCAAAATAAATATAAATATTTGTAACACCAAAATGAAAAAGTGAGAGGTTAAAAGTTGCTGAGTGAAAAGGATGGCAATTAGACTGACAACTTTCCTCTTGACAGAGATGATGGAAACCATAGACAACGGGATTATATCTTCTAAATGTTGAAAATAATTTAATCTAGAGTTCTACATCCCATGGAAATATTTTTCAAGATTTATAGCAAATAAATTATATCAGCCAAACGAAATCTGAGTATAAACCACTGATAGTACTTACTACCTAGAGGTCCTCAGTAAAGATACTTTTGATAGATGTACTTCAAGAAAATGGTTAATGATCTACTAAAGAAGGCTTGCATTACAGGAAGGAATGGGGTATAAAGTAAATGAAAAGTTAAACAGCCATTGCATTTACAAAACAATAATAATTATTAATCTGTGGCTTAAAATAGAATAAAATAATGGATAAGAAGGCACTGTTAATTGAGAGAAGAGATGCTAGATATAATAGCAATTAGATATCTCTATATTCTTTTGAATATGAACTAAGATATTAACTCCTGATTTTAACATAAATTTACTTGTTAAATTTGTAGCATAGCCACTGAATAAGTCGAAAAAAATTGGGCAATTATAAAAGTAGCAAAGGTAAAAATGGGATAAAAAATTGAATTCATAAATTGTCAAGAAAGGAAACATAGAAAAAGAGAACAGAAAATGCAAATAAAAAATAGAAATGTATCTAAATATATATGTATATGTAGATGACTGAAATGTCCATTTAATAATTTAAAAATTTCAGGCATATAAAAAAGCTCAGTTATATGCAGTTGATGAGACACAAACCTATAACAACCACTGTTAGTATATGTGAATACTATTTCTACCTCACAAAATTTCTGAGCTCTAAATTCCAAAATCTTGTATAAACTTGAAAATTATTCCAGGTAAAAATTATTGAATTTTTGAAGTAATTTTTATCCACTGAAATTATGATGAAAAACAATTTACAAACTGTCCAGACTTCAGTAAATCATAACATTATGCCATATTTATTTTAAATTTTTAAGAAATAAAATTACATATTAAAAACAGCAGAGGCCCCATTTTCTTTCTCTTTTTCCTGTTTTCCTCTACTGAGAGAGAATCAAACAAGCAGTTTGCACTTTTTTGCTACTATGTCCAATGACAGCATGAAATTCTTGTGAAAATTTCCTGATGCACCTATATAGTCATTTCTCTAGGTTATGCACATAGAAGTGGAATTACTGAGAAAGAGGATCTGAGCATTTTTTACCTGACTACATATAGGAAAAAACTGCTTTCCAAGGGGTTCTACTCATATTCATCCTCCTAGGAGTAAATGGGATTATTTGTCTACCTCTTCACAAATATTTCCTATTTTCAGAGTTCAAATCATTGGCCAATACAATGTTAATAAATACCGTACCATTCTGAATTTACTTTATTTTGATTTACTTTTAATTTGACTACTTTTAGTTTGAGATTCTTTTCATGATTTGCAGCAGATCAAATTTCACAAACTCTTTTTTTTTATGCTTTTAAAATTTCCTTAAAGACACTTAGATTATATAAATGTTACATAAAAAATATAGAGGAAAAAAAAGGGCTTCTGTCGTGGGTGGCACACGTAAGGCGCCTCCTTTTTTATTCGTGCGGAAATCAAGAGATTTCGGAACCATAATTTTTGTTATTAGGGCAGCTGGTGATCGTTGGTCGGGGCGCCCCACTCCCTACCCCTCCCACAGTTTCCCACATTAACAACATCCTTAATTAGTGTGATGCTTTTGTTATAATTGATTAATACATTTTGGAGCATTGCGTACTAAGCATGGATTCTCTCCCACGCAAGTATATAAGCTATGACAATATATATAATGACCTATATCTGTCATTGCAGTGTCATTCAGGGTAATTCCCAAGTCCTGAAAATGCCCCGTATTACACTTATTTTTCCCTCTCCCTCCCCTCAGAACCTCCAGTGTCTACTGCCTCCACATCAATGATAAAAGTTCTTCCACTGCTAGAATCACAAAAGTCTATAGTAGAATACCAGTAAGTCTACTCTTGTCTATAATTCATTCCCCAACCCTGTGGATTCTGGAATGGTAGTGCCCATTCTACCTCTAATTGAGAGGGAACTTAGATCCCATATGGCAGATGGATAAGACTATCTTGCTTGCAGTTGCAGAATCTCTCTGTCCCTTGGGAAGGTCGTTGTCCATCATCATCTCTTTGTTAGTTGTCCTGGGTGAGTCCAATGAACTGGAGAGGTGGTGTTGCAACTCTGTTGAGATTCAGAGCTGAACTGGCACATGGACAGCCCAAAGATTTAAGTCTCTTGGACACACATCTATCAACTCTAGTACTAACTATAGGTTCAAATAGAAGGGTCAGAAAAGCCATGTGTAGGGAAACTACAACTGAGTCCAACTCTGTCACACTGGGGAACATAAATTCCAAAGCAGGGCCTACTGGCAGGGCACCAAACTCCTGAGCTGTCTGCCCTGCCTATAGTATCTGGATGTCTCCAGAGCCCTCAGGAGCCCTGCTATTTGAGGCAATATTTACTTTGGCAGTCAATGAGATCCTGCTGACGTGTGCATAAGCATAACCTCTGGAATGAACTCCCAACTCACTTTGAAGTCTCTTAGCCATATAAACTCATTTGTCTTTAGCCTTTCCACTTTTTGGTCAAGGTTGCTAGTTGGTGCTTGGTAGTAATCCCTCAGTGCCAGGAAGTCTTATCCCCGGGAGTCATGTCCCATGCTGGAGGGAAGGTAATGCATTTATACGCTGAGTTTAGCTTAAAGAAAGGCCACATTTGAGCAACAAGAAGGCTCTCAGAAGGTAACTCTTAGGCAATATATAGTGGTAGGCTAAGTTTCAGTTTCAAAAGAATAGGTTCATCTTGCTGTTCCATTAGAGAATGTGGCAAAGCTCCCCAGGATGGGAATTAGATATTATTTTGGTTATTGTGTGAATCTCCACCCACTGTGACAATGACCCATGAACACTTGAACACATTCATATGCCTTATAGGTATTCCCCAGGTGAACCTTTTCCCGTGGATCCCCCATCACTGACACCCTGCGCCAATGATCCTCCCCGGACACATTTGTAACCCTTTAGTCATGCAAAACTTCAAAAATGAAGTCATCAAAATAACCAAATACAATTAATAAGGACATGTAATAAAAATTATAGAGCTAAAAATAACAAATAAAATACAAAAACTTTTTTTAAAATTTGAAATAAAAATAATTAAAAAAATGAAATTAAAAAAATGACATTGTCTTTCATCACTTTAAGATCTGTTGTCTTGTTTATAGAATGAGTTTTTCTTCAGTTTATTCCCCAGTGTCTTATTTTTTTCATTTTGTCTTCACAGAAGCTTTAGGTTTCAGAAAAGTCACATACAGAATATAGGGGATTCCCATACACCCAACATGCTCCCCATTCCCCTTTTTCCCTATTAATAACATTTTACATGTGGATGGTACTTTTGTACAACTGATGTACAAATACTGAAACATAGCTACTAACCATAGTAAAAATTTTGATGAAATTTAACATGGCCTGTATCCATCATTTCAAGATCATGTACATCAATTCCATCACCCCAATAATACCCCATGTTCCATGTATTCTATTTCTCCCTCCCCCTCCCCTCAGGACCCACAACCACCAAGTTTCACTCCTTGAAGAACAAGATTCATATTTATTTGCAACAACATTGAGGGCTTGATATACTGCTCTGTCCTCCCCATTAGGCACTGCCTATGCTCTCGAGAAACTTCCACCCCTGTATTTCAGAACATACCAGGACTCCCCAGGATGAGAATCCAACACCTTCCTACTCATTATGCGGGATGTATCTCCACCCACTGATACAACACACTATGACAAGTTGAACACTATACACTCCCTAGAAGCCAGCCTCAGGTGCGCCCTCTCATATGCCCCCACATCTAACACCCTAAACCAGTAACCCTTCCCTGCCATATTTGCCAAAAGAACATTCCCAACATTGTAGTTTCAACCATATACCCACAAATCCCTAGAATTCACCTGCTTCTTCCTCCAACCCTCCCCTCAGTCTCATGGACAGTCCAACCCACCCTCCCCACCCTACCCTCCTCACAAACCAGCACTGACCAACCCAACAGCATCCACTGCACCTTATCATAGGTTTTTCCCCATATGGGCATTAGCTCACAACCTTCTTCTACCCTTCTGTCTCCTATAAACTTGTCTTCCAGACTCTAGCTCTGTGAGTCTACTCAATTTGCTTAATTCATATCAGTGAGGTTAAGTAATATTTGTCTTTCAGTGCCTGGCTTGCTTCATCAACAAAAGTCTTCAAGATTCATCCATGTTATCCCATGTGCTAATACTGCATTCCTTCTTACAGCTGAATAATATTCCATTGTATGTATATACCACAATTTGTTTTTCCATTCATCTGTTGATGGACATTTGTGTTGTTTGTTCCCAATTTCTAGTTGAAGGTATAGTCAGGCCTTTTCATTAGATCTAACAACTCCCCTGGGGCTATGGACTGGAAACAGACTGAAACATCTGTGCACAATTGAAAAGGAGGCAGAGGGTATGCGAGAGCTGGGAGATGACCACTATGTGTGTACTTGACTATGCCAGCAGTCCAACCCTCATTCATCTCAGCCAGGTTTAACCTACTCTTTCCCATTAGCTTCCACAATATATGTATACTTTCCATCTTGGACCTGGAAGCAGAGACAGAACGGGCTTACTGACCCACACTCGCAACAATATTAATACTAAAGGATTGGAAACACCAGCAGCTTCAACACACTAGGAGGGCTTACCTATACATACCATTCCTCCAAGGTAAGTGATCAAGCTTGTCTGGAATAATGGTTGCATCCATTCCTCCTTACCCATTGTGAGACAGTTGAAAGGGTGCCACATAGAATATCTTTGTACATGTTGCAGCCAGTGGAATTGTCGTTGAATATAGGTCACCTTCTGCTCTCCTGATATACAGCAGTAATTGTTAGTAATAGGGCACATGCCTACTTGTGGGACTAGGAGAAAGTCTAAGGCAATGTGATTATCAAACACTACTTTGGTTAGAGATTCTAATGAATTTTGCTGAGCCTGAAGGGCTTGTGTGATGAATTCAACATTGTCAGCCAAAATGACTGACAGTTTGCATATCATGTGTGCATTGGTCCTAATCCCAGCCAGAGCAATAATAATCTGTGGAAAGAGGCAAATCCAGAATCATAGTATCCCATACCCCCTGAGAAATTATGCTTTGCTTGAGATAATAAACTGAAGAGATGACTGAGTCATTTACAGCTTCATCACAATGGAAGCTGTTGCAGATTGCCCAAGGTGTGGAGAAGAAGAGTGTGCAGTTAATGGCTGTGCTGTTATCTCTCTCACAGGGAGTAAATGAAGGACATCTGGATGCTTGTGCAAATCTGAGGCAGGTTAAATTAGTCCCTTGAGTGTCAATCTGGACATGGTAAAGGGGGAAAAGGGAGTGAGGGGTTGGATGGCAAATCCAGCAGTCAGTCAGTTTCCCTGCTGCCATCAAGGTGTTTTCTTTCCAGATAGCTGCTGAATCAAATCTGTAGAAAACAGGAGGGGGGAGTAGTAACTACTCCTCACAGGGTGATTTTGCAACCACCCCCTGTGGGAGACACTTTTCTTGGCCTATTTTCCAGAACTTTTCTTTTCCCTCTAAGGCCACTGTAACAGTTTGATACTATTTATGAGTTCCAAAAATAGATCTTGGATTATGGTTTTTTGTTTTTGTTTTTTTTTTGTCTTTATAAAGGGTATTTATTTGGGGTAGAAGTCTACAGTTACCAGGCCATGAAGTATAAGTTTCTTCCCTCGCCAAAGTCCATTGCCACGTGTTGGAGCAAGACAGCTGCTGACGTTTGCCAGGCTTCAGGCTTCTTGGGTTCCTCTCTTCCTGGGGCTCCATTTCTCTCCAGGCTCAACTCCTCTGTTTCCTTCACAAGGTCAGCTGTAGACTATGAGGCTCTCTAGGCTTTGTTTCTGTCCACAAGGCCAGCTGTAAACTAAACTGGTCTGTTCCTCTGGGTGTATTAGATTGTATTTGATTCAGAGGTTACACTTTTACTTGATTAAATTAAGATTGAGGTTTTGATTGGGCCACATCAGTAGGATGTTAGAGTCCCCTGCCGCCTTGGTGGGTGGGGACTCACAGAGAAAATGACACGGCAGAGGATAGAGTTGGAGTCTGATGCTGGAGCTCCAGGAAGTAAATACACAGGAGAAGAACACAAAGGAAAAGAGGAAAAGAGAAGGCTCCATAAACACAGCTGAGGCTCTGGAAAGAGAGAGAGCCTGATAGTCTATGATGACCTTGTGGAGAGAACAAAGCAGCTGAGCCCGGGAAGAAACCAGTCCCTAGGAGACAGACGAACCTTATACCAACCTACAGCTGAGACCAGAAGAAGCTGGGACCACAGAGCCTGAAGAGGAAGAAGAAGGCTGAACCCTTACAGAGACCAGCAGCCATCTTGCTCTAACATGTGGCAACAGATTTTGGTGAGGGAAGTAATTTACCCTTTATTGCTTTGTAACTGTAAGGTTCTACCCCAAATAAGTACCCTTCATAAAAACCAGCTGATTTCTAGTATTTTGCATCAGCACCCCTTTGGTTGACTAATTAAGTTACCCAGTCTGTCTGCCCCTTGCCCTGAGCTATAACCTCACCTCTTTCCCTTTGATCTGAGTGCCTTACCCATCTCCTGTTCCCTTACCCATCTCCTACTTCCACCCTTTCCTTGCAGGTGGGAGTTTTCAGGACTCCTAGAAGGTATCCCATAGACATTCCCAAGGGGACTGTTGGCCTAAACAGGGGTAGTCATTGTCCACTAAACTCCACTGGATTGTTAGCCCCTCTGTGTTAAGCACTTTTAGGCCCACTTCTGTCATCCTACCCCTTCACCCGATGGTCATAACCTCCCACCATCATGAGAATTTTGTGGAGAGTATAATGGGATAAAAAGTGTTATGATGCCCTGACAGTGGTTGAAAGGAGAGTCCCAAGTGGTGTGTCCTTGTTCCTCCTTCTGGGGAAATCCTCATCTTGATGGGTTTAAAGTCAGATGCACACCAAAGCTAGAATTCCTTTTCCACCTTGTCCCATCCCTGTGCTAGGAAATAGGATAAGGCATGTTTCCCTACTGAGGAACTACTGAGCTCAGCTTCCAGAGGACCTGAATAAACTGGACCATCCATCTAGAAAAAGAGTTGTCGGGGTGTAGATGCTGAAGCTCCTTTTGCAGGCCCTTAAAATTTCTCCAAATTGCCAGATGCCTATAGGTTGAGGGTGGAATGGAAGGTCCATTTAATTCCATGAATCTGGGCCCATTGTTGAGTGCATTATGCAGTAAAGTGGGGACCTCAGTCTGAGGATATGAAGTCTGTATATCCAAAGTAGTGGCAGAGCCACTTTTTTAAGGTATCCCATGTATGTGCCACATCTACATGATGAACTGGATAGGCAACTCCAGAATGTGGATATATATATACTTTGGGATGGCAGGAGAGGGTTGATATAGTCCACTTGCCGTGAGGGGCCTGGTACAGCCCCTCTGGGAATAGTTCCTAAATGCCCTTTCAGGCTCTGGTGTGTAGTTGATATCTCTCACATTGGTAATGGTATATTGGACTTCCTTTAATGAGAGAGGTAGATACAATTAATTTCATGGTGTCAGAATTCCCATGTCCAGTTCAGAGGTGGATCCACCCAGTGGTGGAAACAACCATGATAATTTCAGCTATTTCACAGATGTTATGAGGATGAGTTCATTGTCCTCAACCTCTGGGTAGGGCTTATCCTCTGGTTCTCTCCCAGGAGGATCTCAAGCCTCATCAAGTGGGAAAAGCAGCTCAATGTATCCTTTATTGACTAGGCAATACCAATGATGTTCATTGTGATATGGGCACTTGCCATGTGTAACAGCATGGTTAACAAAGATGGGTAAAATGTGTAACATAAATGGTACCATTCCATTCCACCAATTATTTCCAAAAGTCCCTTACCTTTACCTATGAATACCCAATCGCAATTCACTCTGCGAACCTGACAAGGATGCTAAGCCATTGTCATTCGTTCCTGAGTCAGTAAACAGGTACATGAGAGTGCTTGGGTCCAAATGTTCCAAGGCTAAGACGCCAATCCACAGTTAAGCCCATTGTTCACTTTTTTCCAGTGTCAGAGGTGGTATATCGTCTGCCCAAGGCAAGAGAAACAGCAGCTCCTGCCCAGTGGATGCCAGGTGGCTTCAGCTTGGCCAATCTATCAGTGAACTAGTGCTGAGAATCTGGTGAGGCATCCTTGAGTGGTGGTCCCAAGATACCAATGCAGGTAGGAAAGGACCCTCATCTGATATTGCAACAGGATTATTAATGATCATCAACTGCTTGTATGATCATCACCTGCTCATAAAAGCAAGTCACTCCTGGGGTCCATAGTGACTGCAATTCTGAATGTACCACTTCTATTTGATGATGTTCTGTTGTAGGGAATTGCCTGGGTGCTCTGATTATCCAGGGCTAAGAGCATGATAGAGATTTCTGGCCTCAGAAGGACTTGAGAACCTCAGTAATCCTTGTTGTTTCCACATGACCCAAGAGCACACCGGAAGTTTCTTCTCAAAGGGGGAGTAGCACTGGGCTGCCTATGGGAACTTCTTGGTCCAAAAACCCAGGGTACTATGAATTCCTATTACTCCCTTCTTCTGCCAGAGGGTCCAGTGTGTGTGCATTCAGGTGGAAGAAACCTCTAGCCAACAGAGATCCAGGCTCTGAAAGTCTAAAATTCATCAAAGGGGACAGTTCTGCACTCGAGACCAATAGGCTGTAGCCAGCTGCCATGCTCCACTCACATTTTTCACTATGCCACACCAGGCTATTACAGACAGAAATAATGGCATGGAGGACACTCACAGTTTGAAGGTCCTTTATCATTTCAATAATGTCATTTTACCCACAAGGGAGGCAATATTGCTCCTGTTAGACAATGAGCAGAGGAGATGTGAGCAAGGGGTTTCACAGTCTGTCATTTGCCCAACTGTTATGTCCACAAATTTTTGCAGAGAAGGCAGCATATCCTTGCAGTCATTGCTAGGATGTGCAGTGGTTCAGGATATCAATTCCTATAATGCATTCCCCAGCAGGAAACATGAATACAGTGGTAGTCATAGGACCAAAGGGACCAGTGCACAGGGTAACAATAACCTCCCATCCAAATACCTAAGTGAGCTCTCCAAAGCCTCCTAACAATATTTGTTGCTTCCTCCCCTCTGCATGTCCTGTAATTACGGTGACCTGGACACCTGAATCCAAAAGTGCCATAAATGTTTGTTTACTATCCCCAAATTGTACACACACTGGGGAATATCACCATCAGTCCCCAGGCATTTTCAATTTTGCAGGACTAGGTAAAGGGATCCATTTCAGAGGCTAGACTCCTTATTCAGTTGGAAGGGAGAGGTGGGAGATCTGCAGACGTCCTCCCCCTCTACTGCCCATATCTGGTGGTTGTGGGAAGGAGTCAGGCAAGGGCATTTGTCTGTCAAACCCAAAGCCCTCCTTCTATTTTATATTTTTCCCAAAGTCCTCAATTGGACAACCCTTCCATGGCATCCTTTGGGACCCCTTACTCTAGTATCCGCAAGAACATAGCTCGTCAAGTGCAGAACCCAAGAGAAACAGGTGGCTACTGACCCATCCTGCAGGTCTCAGGACCTGCTGGGTTAACAGTTGTCTCTTACTGTTCACCAGTCTGGCTCCTTTGTCAGGTACCACAATGTTCCACCCTTCTTGTACAGGAGCCATTGCCCCAAGCTGAGAGGGTATGATAAACCTTCTCAATCACTTCTCCAAACGGAAGCTCTGGGGTAAGGAGCAGAACCAACTTGTTGCTGCACTCAAGAAGCCCCTTTCTAATAAAATCATCAATGTCCTGCTGCAAACAGAATCTGGTGTGAGGTTAAATCCCTCTGGTAGGGGTGAAATACCCATGTGCCAACACCCAGTTGTTGTAGCACGTGACCATAGCTTCCTCCCGGCCACTCCAGGGTCTAGCCAGAACTTGGTGGAGGTCTCTCACAGTGGGACACACTCACCTGGCCCCCCTGAAGAAGCCAGCCAAACAGAGGCTATGGTCATGGAGTGAGAGCGGTTATAATGTCTGTTGCTCCCCCCTCACCTCCACCTTCTCCTCCCTTTACTGTAACTGACCAAGAGTTTGTTGGAGGAGGGGGCTGGATGCAAGGTGGCCAGGACTCCTCCATTCATCCTGCTTTATTGGGTGGTAGTGATGCCTTCATTGTAGTCAGGGCAGCCACAAGAGGAGATCCTCTTCTGACTTCTCTCCATACTTATCTATCTTATTCTGGATCTCCTTCTCACTAAAAGTTCATGTTTTCATTTTCACCTCCAGGTCTCCATCATCAGTATTAATAGTCTCTTGAGTAATGAATGGCCTCACACTAACCTCAAAATCACTCTGATAGGTTTGAGTACCAGTTTGCCTTGTTCCAGAATGAGAACAGATATAAGAAGCCCTGAGCCAGAGGAGTGTTTTATGCGGGCTGGGTGGTTAAAAGCCCCAACCTTACTGATCACAGAATGGAACAAGCTTCTGCAAATTTCTCAGAAGGCAGGCAGCAACCTCAGGGAAGTGAAACTCAGGGGACCATATTGGCAAAGACATCTCTGAAGATGTTGAGGAGTAGGAACTGAGGTAGTGTGGCACAAGCAAGGAGTGTTTGGCAAAGCAAGTGCTGGGGAGTATAGTCTCTGTTTTTGGTGGCCCCATGGCAAGTGGTTTTGTCATCTCCAGCGGTGACCTCTTAGGCTAGAGTGGTGTCATCTGAGGTGGACAGCTGGGGAAAAGTGAGAGCCACAGGGTTTGGGCTAGTAGCAGACTCTTGGGCTGTGAGAGGCAGAATTTATCTGTAATCGACCCTGCCACTGCTAGACTCACAAATCTCTGTTAGGGTATTGGAATGAACAGGAGTACATCCATTGAAATTCTGGATTGCTTCTCAGTGGGCAATCTGGGACCATTCCATCTAAAAAGGTTATAAATTCTCAAAGCATTGCTGGTGGCCTGAAATATTAAAGAAAGAAAAATCCAGGGTTGTTGTACCAACACCAGGGGTGCTGCATTAAAGTCCAAGGTTTGAAACAGTGGAGACCTGAGTTGGAGGCAAATGTGTAGCCAGTTTATGGCCAGTTCAATAGACAGCATTTGGGTAGCTATGGGTCTGTGGGCTGTGATGTTTAGGTTTTTATGCCATTATATCCATTTTTTCTAAAGGCCCCTTATGGATGGTGATTTAACCATGCTTGGGGGAATGCTGGCCTGAAAGAATGTATTGTAGTTTGTCAGCATGTCCAGTTGGTTCAGATTTGGGGACAGTGTTGGACCCCCTGTGCTTGGTTGCTGTAGGCTTTTTCTGCTATGATCAGGCCCACGGGTTTGAGCAGTAACACCGTAACCCATGCCTGCCTTGTTAGGTGTTTTGGTTTCCTTGAATGCTCAAGCAAATATCATGCAATGGTTTGGCTTAAACAATGGGAATTTATTACCTCAAGGTTTTGAGGCTAGGATAAAGTCCAAATCAAGGCATCATCAAGGCCATACTTCCTTCCAAAAGACTGGAGTTCTGGGGCTGGCTGCCAGCTATCCTTGATTCCTCTGTAGCATAGCAAAGCACATGGAGGCCTCTTACTTCTCTTCCAGGTTCTGTTGACCTTCAAATTCTTGCTTCTTATGGCTTTCTCTCTTTTTCTGAGTTTCATTATGTTTATAAAGGACTCTAGTAGTAGGATTAAGACCTATACTGACTGAGTTGGGCCATACCTTAACTGAAGTAACCTCATCAAAATGTCCTTTATACAATGGGTTCACACTCACAGGAATAGATTAAATTTAAGAACAAGTTTTTCTTGGGCACATAGTTCCAAAGCACCACAATAGATTAAAGAAATACATATTTCTATTACTAGTTTTATGCATATAGAAATAAATAAATGCCCCAATATTTTTTAGTTTTTAGAAAATTCAGAGTCCAAATTCATTGTAATAACTCACTATAATGCAGCTACATCTAAAAGTGGAGCTTTTTCTTTCTTAGGTCCAATACACACTTAATTTTTTGTTATGAAAGAATTATAGAATTTTGGTTAATTCCTTCGGTGTTTAAGTATTTACTTCACAAATATTAAATTTATTCCCATTTAGTTTGCTTCTAGACCAATTATACACACAATAGCAAGTTGTTCAAATGGTGAAACATTTTATTTTATTGTTGAACATATTGTAACTGAAAAATAACCTTGACACATAAAATACCAATATTTAAAAAATTTCAGGTGACTATAATAAGAACATCTATAGCTAAGATTATGTATGTGTAGTTCTTAGAAACTACATAGACGTTTAGCAACAGTTAATGAACCAGTTTGGAATTTGTATCCCACTTTAGAGAAGTTTTACTATGAAAACGTACACATTTTAGAACCAATGATGCATTATATTCTCTTTTAATATGCTTCTAAAGTTATAAGCTGATATTGTACTGGGCATTTTTGTACCTGTTATAAAGATTGGTATGTATGTTTTTCTATTTCTATTCTTTGTTTCTTATCTCCCTATTAATAAATTTTTAGAAACCAGTAGTATTTATTTGTATTTAAAACAATGCCGAAGACACTTAAAAACAAAAGTTCACAAAAACCAGAGATTTCAGGGTTTCACACATAATGATAGCCAGAATGATAAACCTAGAAGGATCATAACTATTTCTGGTATTTCCACCTTTCCTCACTGTTGCTAGTCTTTGGGTTCTCTGTCAGTTCTAAAGTCTGGGTCACTTTTGGCTCACACATACATACAAATATTGAAGTTAACATACACAATGAAAAGCACACAAATCATACAGAGAAAATTGTGGAATTTTTACAAAGACAGCATATCCATGTAATAAGTAGTTCATTCTACAGATATCTTTATGTCATATTAATATTTAAAGGATATTTTTGCTACATATAATATTATTTGTTCATGGTTATTTTATTTCAGCATTTTTATATCAGTCTTTTGTTTTCTGTGATGAGAAATATGTTAGATTTTTATTGTTATTTTAAAGGTATTAGATCTTTCCTTTCAGTCTACATTTTTAAAAAAGCCTTTTAGTTTTAGAATAGTTTTAGATGTACAGAAAATGTGAATATAGTACAGAAGAGTTCCTGAATAAGGAACATAGTTTTCCCCGTTAGTAACATCTTACATCAGTATGGTACATATGTCACAATTGATAAACAAATATTGATATATTATTATTAACCTAAGTCCATACTTTATTCAAATTTATTTAATTTTTACTTAATGCTATTTCCATATTTCAGTATTCCCTCAAGGACATCACATTAAATTTCATCATCATGTTTCCTTAGACTCTATTTAGCTGTGATAATTTCTCAGACTTTCCTTGATTGTGACAACCAAGGCAGTTTTGAGGAGGATCATCAGGGAATTGTAGAATGCCCCTAAATTGGTATTTCCCTAATGTTTTTCTTATGATTAGACTGGGGTTATATGTATTAGGGAGGAAAATCACAGAGGTAAAAATCATTTTCAGCAAATCACATTGAAGGTATATACTATTGACATGACTTACCACATTTGAAGTTGACCTTGATCACCTGTATGAGATATTGCTTGTTAGCTTTCTCACATATATTTATTCTTTATTGTCCATTCTGTACACTTTGGAAGAAGTCACAATATGTAGCCCATACTTATGGCATGGAGATTTATGCTCTAACTCACTGAGGGTAGAGTATCCACAAAAACTATTTGGATTTTATATGCAGGGGAGATTTGCCTCTTCTCCCCAGTTTATTTATTTATCCAATCATTCTTTTATATCAGTATGGACTTGTGGATATTGACTTCATAGTTTGGGTTATAATCCAATACTACTTTTTTGTTGTTCAAATTGTTCCAGCTTTGTCCTTGGAATCTTTTTCAGCTGGCAACTGTGTCCCTCATCTAGACCTCTATCATTGAGTTTTTTGTTTGTTTGTGTATTTTTTTGTTTCTGGGCACTGTAAGCCCTCCAACCTCATCTTATATGTATATTTCCTGCTTCAGTACTAAAATCAGCCATTTCTTAAAGGAACTCTGGTTCCTTTAATTGGAGAAGGATATTAGAAATTAAGAACTGGGTGCTGGGTGTACATTATCATTGCTTCTATGCTCTCCAAGCTGATAGTACAAAAAATATGTGTGTATACTAATGCAAATATGCATATCTATAAATATTTCTGTGTGTAACCATCTATGTCTATATTAAGGTAATATGAGTTCATAATGATGTCTTCAACTCTAATCTATTACCACATGGTTCATTACATCCTCTTCCCCTTACTTGTCTATAACCTCCTACTCCAACAGTAAGAAACCTGGCTCCCACCATCTGCCATCCATTCATTTAATTGTTATATTACAGTATACATGTATAATAGTTTTAAAATTCTTAATCCTTACCCCCATGTAAAGTAACCTTACCAAGGAGAGTGTAGGACTGTTGTGCTATTGTTTCCAAAGTTACTTAGGTCAGCACCTTTTCCTCCCATTTTCCTTCACTGAAGTTGTTTCTTACATTTGTAATACAGTTAGGTTATTTTGTCACTTTTCTCATTTCATTCTTGGATCCTTTGAACTCCTAAATAAATTTTTTTTTCAATTTTCATACATTAATGATCAATCTTTGTGTCGTAAAATTCTTTGGATTTTCACAAATGTCATGTATCCACCAGCACAATATCATACAGAAGAGTGTGACTGCCCTAAAAAATCCCATGTGCTTCATACATTCAACATGCTTACCCCAAAACTCTGGAAACAAACTTTTCATTTTACCATCCCTATAGTTTGGCCCATTTGAGAATGTAACATAAATATACACATTGTGAAGCTTTTTCATACTGACTTCTTTCTTAGCAATATGTATTAAAGATTCATCCAAATCTTATTGATTTGATACCTCCTTTCTTTTTATTGCTTAATTGTATGCTGTTGTATGGAAGTACCCAAATTTATTTATCCATAAAAGATATTTTGATTGCCTCCAGTTATTAGCAAATATGAACAAAGATGCTATAAACAACCATGTAGTTTTCTGTGTGGATATATGTTTCCAAGTCAGCTCAGTTAATACATGTGATTGTGATTGCTGGATCATATGGTAAGATTATGTATACCTTTGTAAGAAACTCCCAAACTGCTTCACAAAATCACTCTAGGATGCTTAGCTTGCTTTTAAAATTGGTTCCTTTCTCTATCTCAGACACACTTTTTTTCTTTTTTGTTATTAACATTTTTAGTAGTTTTATGAGACATGATGAGGAGGTTTATTTATATATTTTTATTTTTTGAGAAAGCAAGAAATTTATCCTGAAATATCACAAATACTTCAAAGTCACTACCCTGGAAGGTCTTCTTATTCAAACATTCTTAACTTAGACATGGATGTCTTCATTCAAAATTCCCTTACCATGCAGAAATATATTTATGGAGAATTGTCTCCCAACAATTAGACATGGCCATTTGACCTTCTATGGTCAATAAATTGTGAAATGGAAGTGATATGTGTCACTTTCTGATGGAATCTTGTAAGAGTCAATATGTCATTTTCTATGTCCCTTTCTCTTGCCACAGGGACAAGCAAAACTCTAGATAGTAGATGTTAGAGCTGGAAGTTTCCCAGAATCATGATGACATGAAATAGAGCCTACACTAACCAAAGATGGATGTGTAAGCAAGACGTAAACATTCTTATTTTAAGATATTTACATTCAGAAATTGTTTCTTACTGCAATATTATTTAACCTATTCTGACTGATAGAACATGAGAGTTAGATGCTTGTTTTCTGAGATATTTTTTAATGTCAACTTATTCCTCATAACTATTATAATTTCAAGCACAACACTTATTAATAATTTTGTTTTGCATTTTAAAAAAATTCTGGTTTGTTTCATAGTCATAAGTACATATCTCAGGTGCAAAGATAAAATTACTGAAAATCAGGAGCTATATCAAAGAAACCAGCAACAGACTTTGCACTAATGGGAATTAATAAATGCTTATTGAATTTCATGTTCATTAATTAATATATTTATAAGCTTCTAAGCAGTATGCCAAATCATTTTCTTTTCAGTGAGTTAAATTTTTTTGCTTTTATATAAAGAGCCAACACTGTTAAGCACATTACCATTATCATATATTATAGAAATATAAATTGTGGTAGATATATATATATATATTTTATTACAAATTCCAAATTGTTAATCTGCTAATATAATGCCCACATGTATGGAGGAAAATAATCAGAATCTCAAATGCTTAAGAAGGCAGTTGGAGAGGGGTGTGGATCTGTGACAACCTGGAGAGTTTATACTTCCTTTAAAGAGACAGTCACTGAGGACTCCTCCCAATTACTCAGTGAAGGAATGCAGGACTACTAATATGAGACCCTTTCACTTTATCAATCAATGCTGAAAATACAGAATTAATGCAAAATATAATTATTTTAAAAATTAGGGAAAAACAATGAACATTGGCAGGTTTGAACTTCTAGTATGTTTCCCATGTGTATGTGTATTAACATATCTATTATGTATTACACTAAAATAAATTAATAAGCATATGCACATACAACTAATTATCAAAAGACAATTCATTGATCTTGTAATTAAAATTAGAACCAATGCTATTAAACATATTGCCAATTATATACTATGTTGTCCTGAAGCTTGTCTTTAATCAGTGCCTTCAAAAGCACATAGTAACTTACTTAGTTTTTAAATTATGTTATTTTCAATAACAAATAGATGGGAAGGTTCTATCACACACACACACATATATATATATATATTCTATAATTGCTTTTGTTTTCTTTTTTGACAAATCCAGTTGCTCTGGAAATTCTATATTTCTCTTTTAGAATTTCTAACAATTTTATCCAATTTGCATTTTTCTGTGAAGAACTTTACAAATAGAAATACTGTTTCTGTGCACTCCCAGTTTCTGCTATCCCAACTAGTTTCATTCTGTCAGAAAAAAAAGGAAAGAATAACTTCAATTCCTTTGAATATTTTCAAAGTCTAATTTGTTCAGATTGAGAAAGATGGTAGAAAGCTATCTTTTGAGGAATGTGAATGCCAGTTCGCAGCATGAAAAATGAAAAGCTGTGAATTTAACATTATTCTACCTAGCAAAAAAAGAGAATTTCTACTTTTCTTTTTCTATAAAGTTAATTTTCTGAACTCACTCTCAATTCACCTTCTGAGTTTTCTAAGAAAATCACATTTACGCTCAGAGCACCATCCTATCATGACAACAAAATATCATGACAGCAAAATCACATTTAAGCTCAGAGCACCATCCTATCATGACAACAAAACTGCATATTTTGTTTGCAATACAAATTTTAACCTCAGGGAAATAATTTTATTGGGAATCCCCTTTTCTCCCATATAAACTAGATCCAGCTTTAGCCCACAGCCTTCTACATTGCAGCTTTAATGTTCAACGAATACATTCATTTGAGAACATTTTATTTATTGGATTTTAAGATATCAAAAATAAAAATAGAATCTAATGTTAACAAAGAGGAATTTGTGATAAAGATCAATCTGAGTGCCAGCCAGAAACCATTCTATTTCCTTGGTAGTAATCACAATGCGCTTGTTTGGAGACACTTGGATATATCATTAGGGCAGAGAAATTGACCTCCTTGGGATGGGGGGAGGTGTAGTGATTAGGAACACTGCATCTATAATAAAATAACCAGCATTCAGATCCTTATTTACCCATCAAATTGTTTTTTCTATTAAATGAGATAATGCATGAAAATATTTGTCCTAGTGTTTGGCACCTGGGGAGCTTAAGTTTTAGGGGCTCTCCAAAGGCCTAGAAAGGACCCAGGAAATGTGCACATGTTTTCTTATGTGTTTTTAACATTTGCAAACTTAAGATATTTTAACAGCCAAGATGCTTGTCTCTTTCCATTGTCCATTACTCATTCCCTTGTGCAAGGTACATTGGAGTGGCTATGGACAGAGATCAGGCTAAGGGGAAATTGAAGGGTAATGTATTTAGTTTGAGGTTAAGAGGTATACATGTGTATTTTTCAGTCATTTCTATGTATAGTTAATATACTAGATTTCTATCACAGCATAACCTGTTATCACAAATTTAGCAGCATAAAACAAAACCAATTTATTAGCTTACATTTTCTGTAAAGCAGAAGTCTGGACACAGCTGAGCTGGTTTTGGGGTTTCAGAGCCTGTTTCTCTGCTTGGGGTTTCACAGGTTGAAATCAAGGTATTGGCAGGGCTTCACCCCTCTCTGTAGTTGGTAGCTCAGGGGTCCTCTTTCAAGCACATGTGATTTTTGGCAGAATTGTTCTTTGTGTTTGTAGGACCAAGGCCTCCATTCTCTTTCTTCCTGTCAGCCAGAGCCTAGGCTGCTCTTATTGTTAGAGATCACACATCATTCCTTGTCACATAGCCAGGTAGAGAGGAATTGGCAATCCAAAGTCTAAGCCAGCTTTGGACCAGGACTATGGTACTGAGAAGGACAAGAGCAGGGCAAGAGCTTGAAAGGGCCCAAAGGAAAGACCTGTTTAAATACCATGAACCTTCTTTACTCCCACCTCAGAGGCAGATAACACTCATCCGGGCTCCTCCTACCCCATCGGTTAGTGACCACTGAGTTCCTGAGGCCTGGCTGACTCAGCTGTCTAGGTTAGAGCAATATTCAGACATCTGGACTCCCAAGGGCCCAGCTCTCCCAGTGATAATGTTGATTGAGGAGAGCAAGAGGGCACTGACTGGGCTTCTGCCTGCATTAAAGAGAAGTGTCCAAAAAGGAGTTACTCCCCCAGCACATCATCCTTCTCACTGTGTTTTATTAAACAAATCCCACCTTCCTTCAAAGAGCTCCAGGCAATTTTATGTACCATTCCCACAAGCTCTATCTCTTCCCCATGCTCTCATCCAAAGGAAGAGACCGTCACTT
Source organism: Tolypeutes matacus (assembly GCA_026826555.1). Taxonomy (NCBI): domain Eukaryota; kingdom Metazoa; phylum Chordata; class Mammalia; order Cingulata; family Chlamyphoridae; genus Tolypeutes; species Tolypeutes matacus. The sequence goes on along the minus strand of JAKSZT010053887.1, from coordinate 68,662,245 downwards.
TTAAGGGTTTACGGAGGATTATCTGATTTTTGATCAATTCAAAGTTAGCTGATTTGGAATATGAATTATATCTGCAAAATCCTTTTACCTCTGTTATATAAGTAAACCCAATTATGGTAATGCCACCCATCACAGTCACTGTTTTGCAGATACTTACGGGGAAGGGATGATACAAGATGTGTGTAAGAAGGGGCAGGAATCCCAATCTCAGAATTCATTTCAGAATTCTGCCTACCACAGTTCATTACTGCTGACCATCCCTGAGTAGAAAAGGCTTTCAGGACCACTTCTACCAAGGAATATGATGATTCCCTGGGTACCATGACACTAGAAACAGAGGCAGATGCCATATACCAAGAGTAATGTGGGCTATAGCATCTGGCAATAAAAGTATGGGAGGGGGGATAAATCCATGATTGCACAAGAAAACTCAAAATTCCCTGTCGTTTGATAGCACATATGAAAATTGGTAAAATTTCCCCAACTTTGACAACAATCCAAGCAATTTACATTGTAATAATCACTAAGGCTAAAAAATCTTTCCAAAACTCTGATTTATAAAAAAACAAGATTGCAGTCAAACAAGATATTAAAGGAAAAACTAAATAATTTTTCTCTAGAAAATTTTGTCCTTTGAAGAAGCAAGAAGTATGCACCCAGAACATGTAAACAACATATTGTAGAAGTCTTGTTTTTTTTTTTTTATTTTAGATATATAGGTAACACTTAGCAACTTTTTAAAATATGCAATGTATTTTGATTTTTTATTCATTCCAGAAATATTCATTTGATTTCTAATTTTTATTCCTTTCCTTGAAGAGCTCTGATTTTTTACAAACTTGTCTCCACAATATCTATTGTTATATAATAATAATTATTATTAATCAACTTTGTCAATATACAGTTGGGGATCAAATATACTAAGATCTCTGCAGGTGGGGAAACTTTTGAATCTTGACTCCAACTGCATTCTAATGCCATGCCCTGAAATTCTTTACAGGTGTTTAGGAATGTATTGGTAATAGATTTTAGGAATACAACAAAAAGACAACTAGGACACACACACACACACACATATGCACATATACACATAAACACATCTATTTCTCATTGAATGAGTAGCCCATGTAAAGATATCCTTAATCAAAAGCAGTTGCCTATATTTGGACAGAGGATTTCAGGGATCCCTGACCACTAATGCTAACTCCTCTTAGCATTAATGATGTATGAACAATTGGGACATACATAAATATAATTCTAATGTCAAGAAATGTAAGCAATACTCAGGGATTTTATTTCAGATATGGGACTAGTCTCTAAAAGTAAAGTTAATTTTTATGTTTAGAAACCCAAGTGAATTTAAAGCCTAGTTTTCCATTTTTTGGCAATTCGTATTAAATTTGCTGAAGCAGAATCTGATTGATATTTATTAGTTAAAATGCAACAATATTAATTATTTGGTTTCTGTATACAAATAGAAATGTAGCATAACAAATACCTTATCTCTTTTTTGTCAGTTTGACAATATTTTTCCTCACAAAAGGTATATAGGATACGATTTTTACCCCCTTTTTGCAGTTAAGAAAATGCACAGAAAAATGAAATTAGAGAATAAACCAGAATGAGATATATTAAAAAATTTTTTCTTGCATTCCAAGTCTATTGTTGTTTTCCTTTCAAAAATTGCTAATACTAAATTTTGGCTTTGTTACTTTCCTTCCACTTCTTTAAAAATTTATAAACACTCATTCCTTACAAGTTATTCTCAATAGAAAGTAAGAACTTGATTCTTGTTCTCCATAAGCCTCAAAAAATACCGTTGAGTCCTTTAACTGCTACATCTGTAAATTCAAATAATATTAGCATTTACAAATATTTTTTTAAAAGTCTTGATAAAATAAGATCAAATTCAAGATATTTTAAATAAAAGGTTTAAACCCACATTGAATCTGCACTATAATAAATGAATAACAATTTATTTAGGGACAAAAGAACAGTGATTTATTCAAACAAAATATATACATTGTATAAGAACCCCTAGCAAAGGCCTTCCTTTCTCCAAGCATGAATGAACAATTTTGAAGGCCATAGCAGAGTGCCAACTACATTAACTGTTTGACCCTGTGTTATAAATTACAAAGTCTGGAGGTGAAATTACAAATATAGGGAAAAAGTGGTTGACTCTTCGATACATTGGCCCTAGGAATCTGCTGCTGCTCTAGAAACCAGTTGAAACTCCTTGTTTTCTTTGATATGTGTACCCTGTAGACATAGCTATTAAGTATCTCTTCTGGTGGTGCTTACCTTGGGTCATAGTTCAAAGAGAGTTCTTTGGTTTTTAAGTCTTTTGGGTAAGCATCTTCTAATGGGAATCTTACCCTTTGTGCTGTAGAGTTTCTGATTTTTCACTTTGTAAAATAGCCCAATGTTGCTATCTCTTGCAGAGGAAAATTGCTATCATGTTTAACAGTTTTATATCAAACTGTTTTATTTGACATATGTGTTTTTTGTAATATCTCTTTGTAGGTTTGTTATAAAAGATGCACTCTACCATAGTGATAACCTATACATTCAGTTAGTTTTCCCCCCTTTATTCTATGATCATCCATCATTGTTTGTTTTATGGGGGAAAATAATACATATTTATTTCTTAAAATATCAAAACATAGACAATATGAAAATAAATTAATAAAACTTACCCCAAACCTCATCACCCCAAAGGAATTACTGTTAAGATTTCATGGTAGAATCAAGTCTTCACCCTCTATGTTATCTGGCTTACAGTTTATTGGTTACCTTTACTATGAGTATAGATGCATTGTTGGGAGTTTCTTGAAGGAATGCTTTCTAAAATTATTCCTAGAATGAACCAAGTTCATGTTTTGGTTTCATTAAAGTGAAGTAAGAACTTAAAACAACTTTAAAGCAATCTGAGGGCTGACTTTGAGATTTTTTATGATGTTTTTCCCTATGAAAGTACATTTTTAACAACACAGTTTTTTAAATGTTCAGCTTATGTATCATAGAAATGTTAATTCTTCACAGTAATATTTTGCAGTGCAAATTCAAACTCATCTGATTGCTGGTTTATTGGAGTGTAGCTTAATATCCTAAATCATTTAGAATAATATGGTTTTCTATCTTATAGGGAAATAAAGAGCATTGACTAATTAGCTGATTTAACTAAGTGGAGATAAGTTAAGAGGGGATTTACTGAATATCACTCATATCTCTTTACTTTGCGTGTGTTCAAGTACATATTTACTGGCATAATTAGGATTCTTTTGTTTATACCAGTATGTATCCATTTTTCTCTATAAAAGAAATTTTCTGATAAATTATGGATGCTTTTATCTGTCCTTAACCAACTTTCTACAATAGCAATTTTGTAGAAAACAAATTTGATTTTGACTTACCATAGCTGATTTAAACAGTCTTGAGGTCCCTTCCAATAATTTATTTTAAGAATAGCACTTATATTTTGAAAATAATACATATTAATGCCTCTGTGTTATTTCCCTCTGGGTTATTTATGCTTTCATATACACTTTTTCATTTGTCTTTTCTATGAAAAGAAATTGATCATAGCTTTCAAGGTTTTCTCATGTTATTTTACTTACGCATAGATTGAATTTTCAGTTATATCATTTTTCTAATTTTTGCATTATTTATTTTCACTTACAATAGCATAGTTCCTTTGTCTTTTTTTCCTTTAATTTACACTGATATCAATTTTAAGGTTGCCAGATTTGTCAAATAAAAATATAGGAAACATCATTCAATTAGAATTTCAGAAAAACTATATATATGTATGTTTGTGTGTTTGTGTGTGTGTGTGTATAAGTGTGCCCCATGCAATATTTTGGACATTCTAATACTAAAAAATGTTATTTACCCGAAATTCAAATTGTACAGGGTATGCAGTATTTTATCTGGCCTTCCTACGTTATCGTTTTAGATAGAAGTCTATCCTTAGTAGATAAAGATAAATGTCTATCCTTAAATATTTTAATTATATGTTTAATTAGTATATTTACATTAGTTATTGTCAAACAATGCAATTATATGGCTCTGGACTTACCTCCTACAAAGCTTTGACAATAGTTTTGATAGAATGCTAGCACTGTTTTTATTTGAACATAATGTTCTGTTTACCCTTTTCGATGTCTTTTTTGCCCAAGTTATTCTCTAGTTTTTATAAAATTTGGCATATATATATGTGTGTGTATCCTGGAATATTTAGAGCTTTATGGAATTATTTTAATAATAATTTCTTTTTTATATTATATTATGCACAACGAGGGAAGTTTTGGAAATTTAGTGAAGATTTGTTCTTAATGCAATCTATAATAGAGAGATGATTGTATGTCAAATAAAATTTTGAAAATCTTATGAAAAGCATCGTATTTTAGCCTTTTAACAACTCTGTGAAAGACGTATTAAAGTTTCCATTTTATAGAATTAGGAAACTTGTTCAGAAAGTTTAAATAGCTTGCTCATGTCATCACAGTTCCCAAGTAAGATTGTTAGGTTGAAACCTTGGACTTCTGATCACAAAGTCTCAACTGTAGACAAACAGAAAGCTAGCAACTGAGAACAGGTCATTGTTAATGGCACCATTTCAGAAATTTAGAGTGGATCTACTGAGCACAAGGACATAGTTTTGCTCAGACAGTGGTGCTCCATGTCAACATTGGCAATGTGCAGCTCTTAGATTCATTCACTCAGCCACCCAACTGGTATGTAAGTCTGCCACCAGTGTACTTGGGAAAGAATAGTTCTCAGCTTCTGACATCCAACCAATTTCAGAACCAGAAAATCTCTTCTTCTTTGGCAGTCCTATATTGTGCAAGTGTCTGCCCATTGTTTTTGTCTATTTTATCAGTGCCTTATTTTCCTCCTCTTGGATCTTCACTACAGAAAGTTTACCATCCAAGAATGGTAATTATATCTATGGCTTCTTGTGTCAATATCCCTATACTTTTCCCAGCATCAACAGCTTGTAAACATGTATTAAATTTCCACAAAATAAGATAAATATTGTACTCAATTATATGATTCATCTTCTTTCTATCTTTATTTTTTATAGGATTTAATATTTTTTCCAAACATATTCTTTTATTTCCAGCAATTATTCTTTTATATACTATAATGCTAGGCTATTTGGTATAAAAGTATCAATTGCTATTTTAACTTTACTTGAAATTATATCTGTGAAAACAAAATATTTATGCTATAGTTAATTATTTTTACTTTGAATTTAGATTTCATTAGCTGTTCTTATGAAAGCTATTTCCTTATATTTGTTTGTTTGAAATGTCATTATTTTTAAAATCTGTATTTTATATTTATATATATATCTGTTATGACAAGTACATATATTTAATATGATATGATATGAAACTGTTAGTCCTTTAAAAGAGAACTTAATTATTTTATATTTATTTTTAAAACATATATGTTAGGTATAAAGTTTTGTCCAGCTGTTTTATCATTTATTTATATATATTAAATTTTTTTCCAATCTTTTTAATTTTATTTATGTATAGTAAAAACATTGTTAATATAGACACATTCTAGGATGAGTCTGACTCTGCATGTTATTATTATTTTTGCTTGACTTTTTGACCCCTAAGAGCATATTGCTGTTATAAAATTTATAGCCAATCCATTGCATTTGAAGTCCTAGAGGGTTATCCTGTTACTTCTCACAGTTCTATCCATTTTTGCCTTGCAATATTTTGGCTCTGTTGTAAGGTGCATACACATTAAGGATTTCTGTATCTTCTTGGTTAATTGATCTCTTTATCATTAAGTAATGTACCTCTTTATCCATGATAATTTTCCTTGTGTTTTAGTTTGCTAAAAGCTGCTAGAAGCATTGTACCAGAAATGGGTTGGCTTTTACAATGGGATTTACTAGGTTAAAATTTACAGTTCTGAGGCAGTGAAAGCATCCAAATCAAGACATCATCCAAGATGTTTTCTCACCCAGTTACAGCTGTAGGTGCTCAAGCACATGTCAAGGCACAATCTGATCCTCTTGTCTCTTCAGCTTTGGGCTGCTCCTGGCTTTGTCAACTTCTAGAGGCTTCTCTCTGTCTCTGCAGCTTTTTTCTGAGTCTGTGGAATTTTATTCCTCTGTTTATAAAGGACTCCAGTAAGAATATTAAGATCCACCCTCAATTATGCCCTACTAAAGTGATCTAATTAAAAGGCAAGTCCTTTTACTTAATCTAATGAAAAAGTCCCATCTACAATAGGTTTACATGAACAGGAGTGGGCTAGCTTTAAGAACAGGATTTTCTGGGTCCCACAAAAGACTCAAACTGCTACACATTGTTCAGAAATTTGTGTTGTCTGAAATTAACATAGCTACATAAACTCTCTTTTTATTAGTGTTATCATGGCTTATATTTCTACATCCCTGTACGTTTAGTGTATCAGTTTCTTTATATTTAAAGTGGGTTTCTTGTAGACAACATATAACTGGACTTTGTTTCAACCACTCTGATGGTCTCAGATTGTCTTTTAACTGGTATAATTATACCATTCACATTTAAAGGGATTATTGATATAGTTGGATTAAAATATGCCATATTTGTTTCTGTGTTCTATTCCTTGCTTTTTTTCTTTTTTGGGGGGGCTGGGGTGAGGTGGGATGAATGTCTTCCCCTCTTTTTCTGCCGTCTCTGGTTTCATTTGAGCATTTAATATGATTGCATTCTCTCTCCTTTCCAGTTGTTTTGATTCTCTCTCCCCTACAATGTTTTTTATTTCTAGCATTTTCTTTTGAAGCTTGCTTAGAGTTTCTATTTCTCTATTTATATTGCACATTTGTTCTTTGCATGTTGTCTACTTTTTCTGTTAGAGCTCTTTATATATATATATATAATTATTATATATAAAATTATATATATATAAATTTTACATGTAACATATATATATATATGTTATATATATATATATAAAATTCCAGGTCTGATAATTTCATCATCTCTGCATTATGTGCATCTTGCTCTGTTGCTTGTTCTGTGGCTTCAGACTGAGCTTATTGCTTTTTAGTACATCTTGTAGCTTTTTTGTTGAATAATGGACACGTTGTACTGGGTAAAAGGAATTGAGGTAAACAGAGGTATAATGTTCATCTGGCTAGGTGTTGGTTTATTGTTTGCTGTAGCCGTAGGTGTCAGAGGTAAAATTTCCTCTTGTATCCTTGTTTCTCCCCCGACCCCCGCTGTCTTGCATTTTCCTAGACACTACTTCTTAAATAAGATTTGAGCAGTGCAGTTCTTTCCATTATGAACTCCTGAACAAGAATTCTCTTGAGGTCTTAATATAGTGTCAGGGTAAGGGAAACATTCTATAATTCTATGCCTGCTGTGACGATCACAAGTGCTTCTCAGCTTTCCTCACCCACACCCCTTAGGTGAGGGTTTGGAGTTAGATATTTTCCTTTCTCTACTTGTTTAGGCTCAGGTAAAACCCAAGTTGATTAGACTCTGGTGAAATAGTTTTGTTTGAGGTCAGTCCTCTTTTATAGAGAATGAACCATTCTGGGGGTATTTCAAAATGGCCATTTTCCCCCTCCTTTTGCTAGAGGGAAATTTCTCTAGCTTTCATAGGGAGAAACTGCTATGGCTCATATATAAAACTAAGGAAAATGTAACCACCACATCCTCTAAACCTGGGCTCCCAAGGTCTTTTCTCTCTCAGACTAGTCCACACTGAACCTTCAGCAATTTGTTAATTACAGTACAAACAGTCCTACTTCTACTCTCTTCAGCAGAGGGTTTCTGTCCCTCAGTTTCTTCTCCAGGTAAGTTATGGCTCTGTCTGTGTCTCTCCTGTTTGGGGCCAGTTTTTTGCCCTGTGAACTCAATTTTCTGATGGAAGAGGTGTTGTTTTTCAGTTTGTTCAACATTTTTATTGTTGTTGGGACAGGAGAGATGACTTTCAAGCTCCTTAAATGTGGGACCAGAAACCGGAAGTCTTGCTTACTATTCCTTAAATACTATTATCTTGGTAAGTATTGTGAAAATTTTGATTTTTACCCACAATTAAAAAAAAAATACTATTATCTGATTAGCTCACAAAGTATTCTGAGAATCCTGTCTATTAATTCTGTCATTTCTATGTTCCAACAGTACAATTCTATACCCTAAACAGTTCTCAAATTCCTTCCCATCTTTTAATGAATTTCCACATCAATTGACTTGGCCCAGGTTATTATAAACTGTTTAAACAAATAAAATAATTATTTATGTGATCTCTAAATCACTTTCATTGTTGCCCATTCTATCTACATGTAACCAAAAAAGTAGGTTTCTGGAGCACTAACATGAGGCCTCCAATCTCTTCTTCAAATTCTAAAATAGCATTTGGAAAAAGAAAAAGAAATGAGATAATTATATTCAAAAAAGAAGTTTAAAAACTTGTATGTACCAAAATAGAGGTTGCTTTGAAATTTATTTTTTAAATTTAATAACAACTTGCTTATTTCTTTTTTTTTTTTTTCACTTTTTTAAAGATTTATTTATTTATTTATTTACTTTTATCCATTTTTACCACCCCCCCACCCCCCGTTTTTGCTGTTTCTGTGTCCATTCGCTGGGCAACTCTCCATGTCCGCCTCCCGCCCTCCCCTCTCATCCTTCTCCTCCTGTCCTCACTGGGATTCGATCCTCAGAATCTCCAATGTGGGAGAGAGGTGTCCTACCATCTGCGCCACCTGGTTTTTCGGTGTGTCTCATCTTGGCTCTCCCCTGCGTCACTCTCCTATCATGTCATCACCCTGCTGCGTGGCTCGCAGGGCCCGGCGGCCCACCCATGCATAGGGCCTGGCAGCCCACGCACCTTCTATATTTTTCTTTTTTTTATTTTTACCAGGAGATCCCAGGGATCAAACCCAGGCCCCTCCACATGGGAGACGGACGCCCAACCTCCCAAGCCACATCCGTCCCCCTGCTATATCTCTCACAGTTGACCAAAGATACCCAAAGGTAGTCTTTTCCCATACAAGATAGTCATATAATAAATCAGGCTTAGTTTATCACCAGCATTCTAAAAACCAGACCTAGGGAGAAAAACTAGGTCTGGGGACACATGCATGGTTTCTAATATAGCAAATGTTTAGCCTACCCTGATTATCACAAAATCAGGACAGCAAGAATATTTGCAATGCTTATTTCTAATTGTGGAGAATGTCAGATATAAAAGGTCTAATAACCTAAGTATTGTTTTATTATTTTTCTGTGAAGAATTTGGAAAGACAGAAGTACTCTAGGTTAACATGCTATTACAATACATAATATACTCTCAAGTGTTTACTTAATTTGCTACAAGATATAGATAAATTAAATATAGTTTTGAGAGTACATTGCATTTTCACTATAAATTTCAAACATTTTAAACATGTTTCTAAGATTCAATCTGTTACTTATGATAACTTTGTAAATGACAAATACAATTATGATTAGCTGATATGAGCAGGTTAATTTCAATGGTCTGTTGGAATACTTTTCAGATGTATCCAAGCATTAAAACACTTCAGGGGCATAAATACTATTAAATAATTATTCCTCTGAAAATAATAGAATATGAATTGTGTTCAATTTCCAGATGGTTATAACAAATAATGGGACACTAAGCCAAAATAAGAGTATTTTATTGGCTTTTTCAAAAGGAATAACATCTATCTTCCAACTCAAAGGTAATTTCATTTTAGAACATTTATTATGATATAATCACCCTTCTTGGATATTTGAAACCTTTGCTTCTCTCTAGTGCCTTATAATTTCATAGCTCTATTTCTCCAATAGTTGTAATACATGTGCATTATTCACTGACAGATTGTATTGTTTATTAATCTCCTGGCATCTTACATGCATTATTAAAAAGGAAAATAAATTCCAAAAGAAATCTTTAAAAATGAAACAGCTATAACCAGCAAGATGGAGGCCCAGTAAGGCGCTCCTAGCGTCACCTTGTGCTACAGGGCAGTTAGTAATCACCCAGAGCTATTTAAAGCAGCTGTTTGGGGACTTCAGGAGACTAGAAGAGCATCCTGCAACATTCTTGAAAGAATAGAAGGAAGAGACTGCTCATCTGCAGAGAAGATTCGTAAGCAGAGCACTGCATGCCCCAGAGTCTGGTGCCCAACCTCCACTGGTGGCACAAGCCACCTCGGGAGATATTCCACAGCTGGAATTGGAAGCTCCATTTCCCAAAAGTGGGGGAGGAAGAGAAGGATGGGCAACAACTTCAGCTACTGATTAGTAAATTCGGCGGGCTAAAGTATAATCCTAAGAACAGCTAAATTTTGAAACTTTCCAAGTCAGAAAGAGGCTGGTAGCTACCTCTTAACTCTGCCCCCAGCATGAGGGTAAGTGGAATGGACTGAAAATCATATGCTGGTAGGGACTGGATTCTTTCCATCCAGATTAGATTGCAGTTTTAGCCTAAGACCCAGCCCCACCTCCAGCAGAGAGGAAGCTGGAGGGACCTGCGCCAGCCATTCCGGGTAATTGCAGGTACATATGGCTGAAACAGACTGAATAGTCAGAAATCAGCCGGGTCAACTGTGGTCATTTTGGACCCTCATGGTGTAGATTGCTGCTCACACCTGCAGCTCCACCCCAGCCCAAGAAGGAGAGAAAGGGATGTGAAGCTTCATCAGCCTCTCTGGGCAACTACAGTCTAGGTCTGCACAACTTGGATTACTACACACAGTTGTGGCTCTGTCCCAACCCCTGGCAAAGGAGAATGTTGGGAGAAGCATTACTGGTCCCTGGGGCAGCGGGGGCAGCTTGAGCATCCACAGCTTGCAGCACCAACTACATCCTTGGTTCCTACTACACAACCAGTAAGGGAGAAAAGAGCAAGAAAGCCCTAAGTTAAAGAGAGAAACTGTACCCAGAATAAATACATTTAATAAGACAGATGAAAAGACACCAACAAAAAATTACAATCCACACCAAGAAACAGGAAGATATGGCCCAGTTAAAGGAACAAGATAAGCTTCCAGGTGACATAAAGGAGTTGAGACAATTAATTATAGATGTTCAAACAAATCTCCTTAATAAATTCAATGAAATGGCTAAAGAGATTAAGGATATTAAAAAGACATTGGATGAGCACAAAGAAGAATTTGAAAGCATACATAGGAAAATAGCTGTCCTTATGGGAATGAAAGGTGCAATAAATGAAATTAAATATACACTGGAATCATATAAGAAGAGATTTGAGGAGGCAGAAAAAAGGATTGGTGAGCTTGAAGAAATGGCCCCTGAAAGCAAATATACAAAAGAAGAGATGAAGAAAAGAATGGAAAAAAAATTGAACAAATTCTCAGGGAACTAAATGACAGCAAGAGATGTGCAAACATACAAGTCATGGGAGTCCCAGAAGGAGAAGAGTAGAGAAAAGGGCAGAAGAAATATTTGAAGAAATAATGGTAGAAAATTTCCCAACCCTAATGAAGGACATAGATATCCATGACCAAAAAGCACAATGTACTCCCATACAAATAAATCTGAATAGACCATCACTGAGACACATACTAATCAGAATATCAAATGCCAAAGACAAAGAGAGAATTCTGAAAGCAGCAAGAAAAAAGCAATGCATAACATTTAAAGGATACCCAATAACATTAAGTTCCAATTTCTCATCAGAAACCATGGAGGCAGTAATACAGTGTTGTGATATATTTAAGATACTGCAAGAGAAAAACGTCCAGCCAAGAATATTATATCCAGCAATATTGTCTTTCAAATATGAGGGTGAGTTTAGAATATTCACAGATAAACAGAAACTGAGAGAGTTTCTAACCAAGAAGCCAGCTTTGCAGAAAATACTAAAGGGTGTGCTACAATCTGAAAAGAAAAGACCAGAGAGAGGGGCTTGGAAGAGAGTTTATAAATGAAGATTATATCAGTAAAAGTAGCTAAAAGTGTCAAGAGAGTGTTGAAAATAAAATATGACAGATAAAACTGAAATATTTTGGAATAAATTTAATCAAAGATGTAAAGCACTTGTATTCAGAAAACCAAAACTCATTGTTAAAATAAATCAAAAGATCTAAAGAATTGGAAGAATATTCCATGCTCATGAGTTGGAAGACTAAATATCATCAAGAAGTGAATTCTACTCAAGTTGATATACAGATTCAATGCAATCCTGATAAAATGCCACCAGCATTTTAAAAAATAAATGGAAAACACAATAATCAAATTTATTTGGAAGGGAAAGGGGTCCTGAATAGCCAGAAACATCTTAAAAAGGAAAAACAAAGTTGGAGGTCTCTCATTTCCAGACTTTAAATCATATTATCTAGCTACACTGGTAAAAACAGCATGGTACTGGCATAAAGACAGACAGATAGACCAATGGAACTGAATTGATAGTTCAGAAACAGACCCTCACATCTATGGTCAAGTGATTATTGATAAGTCTGTCAAACCCACCCTGCTTGGGCAGAACTGTCCATTCAACAAATGATGCTGAGAGAACTGGATATCCTTAGCCAAAAGAAGGAAAAAGAATCCTTATCTCACACCTTATACAAAAATTAACTCAAAATGGATCAAAACCCTAGTTTTGAAACAAGATCCATAAAGCTTCTAGAAGAAAATGTAGGAAAATATCTTCAAGACCTGGTAGTAGGTGGTGGATTATTAAAGGCGATAAGAGGAGGACTGAGATGGACTACTGAAGTTTAATGTATGTAGAAGTTTTAATTAACTTTACTGTAAAAGTGTGGAAATGTGTAGAGTTGATGGTAGCACATTATAGTGAGTAACAGATGGTTTATAAATGGGATTGTGGCTGAAAGGGGTAGTCTAGGGATGTAAATGCCAATTGAAAGAAAGCTAGAGAATAATCTAGGGACTGACTAACACAGTAAACCCAGAGATGGATGAGAACTGTGCTTGATGGTACAGATGCAAAAGTGTACTTTGTGAGCTAGAGAAGATGTACATCACTATTGCAGGGTGGTATGAATGTGGAGAAGCATGGGAAAAATACAACTGGAGAGACCTATGGACTGTGGTTTAGAGTAATAATGTAATATTCATGCATCTATGCTAAAAATATACAGTCATGATAAGGGGGGGGAGTATGGAAAAATTGTGCTAAATGTACACTTTGGACCTGGTAATAATCTGATGATATTATCTCATAATCTGTAACAAATGTTCTACCATGGTGTAGTATGTTGTTAGAGAATTGTTGTATGGGAATTCTGTACATGTGCATGATAGTTTTGTAAGTTTACAACTTCTGTCATAAAAATATATTTAAAAAATAATAATAGGGTGGGTTGGGGGAAAAATACACCAAATGTAAGATAAGGACTATAGTTAGTAGTAAGATTTTGACAATATTCTTTCATAATTTGTAACAAATATCTCACAATAATGCAAGTTGTTGATGGTGGGTTGATGTATGGGACCCCTGTATGATGTTATGCATGTTTGCTTTGTAAATTCACAACTTTTACTATACACATATTGTTTATGTATGTTCATGTACAAATGATATAGTAATAGTGATAATAATAATAATAATAGTAATGGGCTGGGTTGGAGGAAAATACACTATATGTAAGATACTTTGGTTAGTGGTAATATTTTGAGGATGTGCTTTAATATTTAGGTAAGAATGTTTCACAACAATGCAAGATACTGGTGGTAGGGTGAGGTATGAGAACCCTGTATGATGTTATATATGTTTGTTTTACAAGTTCACAATTATTACTATACACTTATTATGTATGTTTATGTATGAGTGATATACTTCAATAAATTTTTAAAAGAATGAAACAGCTATCTTTTAGACGGATATCTAAAATTTGCTCAAGTGTATAGGCATGAAATAATGAAGGGAATTGTAATTTATTGATAATTTTTAACCATTTTAAAAGAAGAAAATCGAAAATTCCACTGTTATTTTGAACTAATGCATTCCTTTGATAAATTATCTTATGTAATTAATGGTAACTATCTCTTGTTATTGATAAAATATATCTTACTTTATGGAATTGCATTTAATGAAGTTGTTTATTTTATTAGAGAAGTTCCGATGTGATCACTGAATTTTTAGAGATCTGTAGAAGAGACAAATAGTTTAATACAGAATTTATTATGAACAATAATTCAAGAAATTTTCTGAACCTAATTGTCTAAATAGAAAATTAAATTCAATGTTCTAATACAGTACACAGGGGAAAACTCATTTAAAGGACACTTTTAAAATTCACATATCTAACATTTCCATTATATTTTTGGGGAGTGACAGTGATAGTATAAATGTTTAATTTAATGAGCTGAGTGCATGTTTTCTAACGACATTTTATATGCTTTACAATACCAAAATCATTGTATGCCATTGTAAAACCAGCAAAGTCTTGTATTTAGAACAGGAGCTTTCCGATCACTGACAGGGCAATTTGAGGCATGTCAGGAGTTGTTTGCTCAAAAATGGAAAGATAAAACCTTAGCTATAAGGGTATCTAATAATAAAAATGTCATGCTTTGGAGGGTAAGGGCAGTTGTCTTTTTATAGGAGAAATTGGGGATGGGGAAACTAGAATTAAATGATAAAGATTTTCCATTCACTTTTTTGTTATCTGAATGTACCTAGAAGGTTCCTATTGGGCCACATATTTAGGGGCCCAGATATTCAAAATTTTGAACGAGTCATTTTGCAGAATACAGAATAGATCACTCTCCATGTTCTAAAGCATATAGAGTGTTCCAAAGACTTCCTTTGACTACTGTAGTAATAAATTTAATAAAAGACTTGTGAACTGTGAGGCTGGGTATATCTTGTTGTCCATTTATTTGTTGCTGCCTAACAAATGTCCCTAATTTAATGGCTTACAACAGACAACAAAATATCATTATCTCTCATGTTTCAGTGGATGACTGGGCTTAGGTGGACAATTCTCACTTGGTGTCTTCCAAGATGTCCCAGGTATAGAAGGTGTCCCACCGGTCACATGGCTGTCAATTGATGCTAGCTATTGAACTAAGCTAGGGTTGGAACCAGAGTCCCAGTATGTGGCCTTGCTACATGGCATGAGATTCTTATACCATGTAATTGGTTTCTGAGTGGGAGTGTCCCACCTATGAACCTTCCAGGAGGCAAGAAGCAGAAGATGCCTATTACTAGGCTAGTAAATGACTATTATCTGAACCTAGTATAGCATCACTTCTGCCATAATCTCAAGGGCAAAATTGTCATAACTCTTATCGTACCCCTGCCCTGATCAAGAAAATAGAGAAATTAATTACAATTTTTGATAGGGGAAAGGCAAGATCATATTCCAGAAGAACACATGGAATAGAACCAATTGTTGCAGTTCTTTTTGGAAAATGCAGTCTACCATATTTATGGAAGAAGTAATAAATTGGTATAGTGCCTGTTTAATATTTAGCCATATAAACTTTTGCCAGTCATGCTTCCCTTTCTCCCAAATAGACAGAACAACACAGACATATTGATTTATAGTTAGTGTAGATGATATGAAAGAGAGCTGGATAAATCAGACTTGAATCCACAGCTTGATTAGAAGGTAGGGTAGTGTTGCCCTTATCAGTAAACATAACTCCCTTCTTGTGAATGTACCCCAAGTCACAAGATGGATTCAGAGTCTAAGAATGACAGGGCCAAGCTATATAAATCATCATTAAGAAAATATTGACAAAACTTGCATGAATAAATAAATCTAAGTTTAGGTTCTGTTGGTCTATTCATTATAAGGTCACAGTCTTTGTGATGATGGTATAATTCTCTGATATTAGACCCACAGGCAGCAATGTCTTCTAATCCACATAACCAGAAATTACCTTATTTCTTAAACATCAAATTGCTTATCTTATTCTTAAAATGAGCCATTTTAATTTCTATTTAGGGTAAATATTTTCCTTTTCCCCTTTCTCAGGTTTCCTCTCATGGCTTTGAAAAGCTCTTTTGCTTTTCAAATATGTGATTGATGGATGAATAAACAAATTTAGGAACAGATGACTATTTCAATCAACCCTATGTATCTCTGGTCTTTAAGCCTATTTTTATGCACCTCTACTAAAAAGAGCTACATTTGATCTTCTTGTGAATATCACACATTAATGAACCTGTGACTAATAAGCTTGAATATGTGCACATTGCTGCTATTGTTTCAGTTCTGCCTCAGTGTTGGAATGAGGCATCTGACTAGTACAGATGGTTTACAATGAACACCGCGTAACAGAACTGCAAAGCAGGATATATGCCCCATTTCTAATGAGGTTTTTGTTAATTTTACCGGTTTGGACTGATCAGATTTGCATGCATCTTTACTTTCCTAGTCTCATTTTTCTCCTGAGCCATCTTCTCTTACCTTTTATCTTCCATCAATTCCTGATTGTAAGATGTAGCAAGCCACCTTATAAGACTTACTCATCAATACTTCTTTGGGAGTTACCAAAATTTAAAAAAAAAATTAATTTGTTCATGGTTTGCAGCTATCTTTATTTTGTGGGCTACTTTGTGCTCCCAATCCTCTGATAAGTCTTAAGTCACTTTGTCTTCACATGTCACGCTATCTTCAGGTATATACAATAGAGTCAAGAGACCAGTTTGTTTCAATATAAACTGTCTCTTCATATTCTCATAGGAGGTATTAACTCCAACCTACTCTAAATTAATAACGTAAAGTCAGTTAAGAAAATGCAAGTGAGAAGACTAAATTCAAGGGACTACAAAAGTAAATTATTATTGTTATTAATATTCTTTTGCACAAGTTCACATGAAATAGGATCATTATAACTTTGTCAAAAATTGTTTAATACCCCATTCTTTTATTTTATCCTTTAGTTTACTAGTTCTCTGCAAGTTTGTTTCCCTCAAAGATTTAAAATACTTCTGATCATGTTATTTCCTCACTTAAACCATCCAAAAGATTTCTTTGTTTTCAGAATAAGCATCAATTTACTTAACACGCCCTGCAAGGCCATGCAGGATCTTGCTCCACTCTGATTGGTCTCCTGCCAGCATCCTTGCCATGCTCCCTCCCTCACCAGCCTATTTCTGTATCAACAAGAGAAATCAATCCACTTTCATTTGAACATTTCAGGAAATCTATTCTTTGTGCCAGAAATTGTTCTATCCACTCTAAGGCATTTGCTTAATTATCTCCTAATCAACCTTTGGGCACTTTTAAATTATAAATTGGATATTTTTATTACCTGGATCAAAACCTTTCAGCAGTAGTTTTAAAAGTGTGGTTCCTGGACCAGCAGCATCAATATTACTTGGGAACTTGTTAGAAATGCAAAGTATCAGTCACTACCCCACATCTACTGAATCAGAAATTCTGGTGCTGGGAGCCCAGCAATATGTTTTAACCAGTCCTGATGCTCATTGAAGTTTGGGAGTCACCGAGTTTTAGAGTATTAAAAGTAGAAGAGGAAAGAAGAAAATAGCTTTGAACAAAGGTTAAGGATATAAAACTAACAGAATTTATTCAGAAATATGGAGTTGTTAGAGGAAAGACAGGAAAATATGGAGTTATTAGAGGAAAGACAGGATTCAGATGATTGCTGGGTGCCTGGGATTGGGGGGGGTGAATAAATAATGAAAATTGCAAGAAGTGGATCCAATATTTAGACAAAAGTAGAGTTAAAATTGTGATAACCTGAGCTTAAGGTGCTTAATAGGGAATCTAGGATACATTTATTGATACGGAAGTAGACCCATTTTAGGATTCCGAATATACTTTCGTCAGCAGCATGTTTTGTAATTGCAGAATGCCCCTAGCTGACTGGTCCAGGGACGGCCCTTGCTTAAGCCTATGATATCCACCAAATCTTGCCTGACTGTATATTCAGTATGAGCCTCTCCAAACGTGTACTGTTCAATATCTGTAAATGCCCTAGTCAGTGAACTCTAGAAGTCACATTAGTCTAGTGCAGGGGTTCTTAACTAGGGGACCATGAGCTTGAAATTGTTAAAAATCTCCTTATTATCTTTATTTTCACTGACCCCCAATGTTGAGTGTAGTAAAACTATCTGCCACTATATTCTGAGAAGGGGTCCGTGCTTTTCACCTAACCGGCAAAGGGGTCCATGGAGCAAAAAATGGTTAAGACCCCTGGGTAATACATTGAAATTTAAGCATACCAAAATGCTTTTCAAGAGAAAGTTCTTTAATAACTTCATGATGTAAAAAATTTTAAAAAATGAAGTGAACTATTTCATCTATGCCTAAGAAAAGATTTTAATATGTTAATCTAGGCCATGAGCTCAATTTTCCTTTCCTGTTTTCAGAAAACACAAGGTTTGGGTTGGCTATTTGATTTTGACTGGAGTCAGTCCCTGAGAGCATGTGGTACTGGCCATATGTCTGTTTGTTTGTGTGAGATACAATGCTTTCCTTATACCTGAAAATAGTAGTATGAAGTCTTAACATAGAATAGATTATGATTTTACCTAACTCCCGTCACCCTTATACTATAGGTTGGCATGGTTAAATGCAATTCAGAATTTGTTCACTGACTATTTTGAGAGCATAAACTCAAATAACACTTCTGTTTTTCACCTTTTCCTTCTATGTCATATTTTGAGTGACCTTTTTTTTTTAAATTATATGACCAATATCATAAGATTTAATCATATGTTAGATAGTGATTTATGTACAACTCCTTTAATTGCATTCTAAATTCAGAACCAATATGGACCAAAAATATTCATTGATAAAAGTATTTCCAAATTGCACAATTAAAAGTTCTTCATTAGAAAAAATATTAAAATAATGTAAATGAAGATAAACCTTTCTTATGCAGGTAGTTTAAAAAAATAGTTGTCATTATCTAAGAATTGTGACCTTTTATATTAGGAGTTAACTTGTAACTACTGATAAAATAGAGGTACTGTATTTTTTTATTTAGCTTTTTGCTATAACATTTCCCTTGCTGTCTAGATTTAATAGTATTAACATTTTAGTGTTGAGTTATTGTTAAACAGGTTATTTTTTATCATATGAAAGGTGCTGTAGAAATTGACAGGATGTCATTTTAGCTTGCTGGGTGGTTTAAGCTTAACATTCAATCAAACTTAGTGACTTCATTGTCATTGACAATACTATTACTGCCATCTGCGACGGACATATGATACTCATCAACGCTGTGGGGAAATGGTACATTGATTTTGACCATTAACTTGAAGGCAATGTGCAAAGATTTTTAACATAAAAGGTTAGTTGAGCTAGCCATGAGAAAACTTTTTGATATGGGTAAGCTGTTTATTTAAAAACAAAAACAACAATAACTTTTATAACCAGTGATATTTAAATTTTAAAATATTGCTATCATGAATCTCAATATTGAGATTTTGAAAATGTTAAACCTTACATGTACATTGTATACATATGGACACATATACATGTGTCTGTATATGCATGAACATATTTATACGTGTGATGGTTAGGCTAATGTGTCAACTCGGCCAGGTAATTGTGTCCAGGTGTTTGGTCCAGCAAGCACTGGGCTAATTGTAATACAAGAGCATTTATGGACTTCGATCACCAGTGAGTTTACTGCGTGGATGGCTGATTACATCTGCATCAGTCAGGGAGATTGCATCAGCAATTGATGATGCTTTTATTCAATCAGGTGAATCCCTTAAAAGGGGAAGCGATTTCAACATTTGGAGAGAATTTCCCAGTTCGTCTTTGGACAGCTAGCTTCTCCCAGAGACTCATCAAGGGCCTTTCATTGGAGTCCCTGGTTTGCATCCTGCCTGCGGAGCATGGACTTGTGCATCCACAGTTGCGTGAGAGTCATAAAATCTCATATTGTTGACAGATATCTCCTGTTGATTCTGTTTCCTGAGAGAACCCTGACTAATACAATATGATTTTGTGCATTTTATTAACTGTCCAAGTAATTTAATGTTCTATTAAAATAGAGATAAAAGGATAAATATACATTTAAAAGCAGCTTAAGTTCCATCTCATTCTCTATTTCTTTAGGAGTTTTGACAACATATGAATAATGTACAGTACTAGGTTTTAGAATTACTATTAAATATATTCAATTTCTAAATACTTCAATATGTCAGAACTAACATTATATAATGACATTAGAAACTTAAATTGCTCTTGGGAATTTATTATCTATATCTGTGAAAAAGTTTGTACTCTCTTGTTTTAAATGTTAAATTAAGTATCTTCCATGCTTACATCTCAAAAGGTCATTTAAGGTTTGTAACATTCAGTCATCTACTCCCCTTAGGAGGGTTTATTTTCCTACTATACCAATCATCCTCTACATAATTAAATTCTTTTTGACTAAGAATCAGTAACAATTTGGCAAAACTAAGAAAATGATAATAGGAGAGGAAAAATTAGACTTATATCCTAAGTTTCAAAATAATCTTACAGCTTTTAATGTAAATGCAGTATATTCTTCCAAACCAACGTCATTATACATTGCTTCAAATGCAGACTACATACATATATAGAGTTAACTAGGTACCTAGTTCTCAAGAAAACTAGAATAATGAATTGTAATTTGATGTAATGTTTAGTTAGCAGGAAAAGATACAGAAATATAACGTGATGTTAATTAAAATTGAATTCCATATTGTTACAGTTTGAAGCTTTTGTGAGTCCCAGAAAAGATCATGTTTTTTGAAATAATTCATTCTTGTGGGTATGGGTCCCTTTGATTGCAGTAGATTTGGTTAAGGGAACTTTTCTTAGATGGCTTTTGATTAGATCACTCTAGGGACTTTGTTGAGACTACATCAGTGAGGCATTACCCAGGTTGGGTCTCTGCCATCTTGTTGGAGTCTTAAGTGGAGAACCTAAAGCAGAAACGCACAGACACAGACAGCTGCCATTTTTACCCTGCCATGTGAGAAAATACTCGAGAGTTGCTTACAGCTTCAGAAAGACAGAGAAGTCCTGAGAGGCTGAGAGAGAAGCCAGAGGCTAGAATAAGCAGAGCAACTTATATTGGGGACAAGAGAGAGACAAGTCCTGTGACTGAATGCCCACAGCTGATCTCTGAGAGAAAGTGAGCTTGGAGGGGAAGGCAGGGACGTCAGCAAAGACCGCTCTCCATTTTGCCATACCAAGTGTCAGGGCTCCGGAATAACCAGCAGCCAGCTTTGGTGAGAAAATATCTTTTGATGCCTCTATTTGGACATTTTCATGGTCTCAGAACTATAAGTTTTAACCATAATAAATCCCTATTGTAAAAGCCAACCCATTTCTGGTATTTGTTCCCAGGAGCATTAGCAATATAAAACAAATATATTTTGTGTTTCTAGTGTCTGTGTTAACAAAAGTCTGGGGTAAGGCCCAAAATTTCCATTTCTAACAAGCTCCCAGTTGCTCTATTGCTGCTGAACCAAGCACCATGCTTTGAGAACTACCATTTTAGGATTACCTATAAGCATCTTTCTTAATGCTTTTTTTTTTTTTTTTTTGGTTTTTGGTTTTGTTTGTTTGTGTCAATATTTTATTATTTATTTCTTAGTATACTTCTTGGAGCCCAGGGAGGCCTCTTGGGACCTGGAAGACAAGGACCACATATAGAGCTGATTACCCCCACCCCAACCAGCTTTACGTTATGAAGGGTAGACCTACCTCTGATCTCTAACCTTTTCCCAGACAGAATAGTAAAACTGATGATTACAATTAATTGAAGTATCAATGGTTTTCTTTTGTCAGCTATGGCCCTGGTATATATCCAGTCTTTCTATAAACCGAGATCTGAGTATCAATAATATGTAGAGTACCAAGCAGTGATGACATAAAATCTTCCAGAACTTCCCGATAAGTATGTAACAGTCACGTAATTCTCATGATGAAATATTCACTATATGCTTGTTTTATCTCCAAAAAGACCTGTAGATACGTTAGTTTTGCTAAAAATGAAGTTGAGCAATGTATTCTTAAAAACAAAATTTTTCACAGTTTTCTTGCTTTCACATGACAAGGCAAAGCATGCAGCTTGGTAAAACATGCAATTTATTTTATTTATATTGCACCATCTGCTTGCTGGGCAGTTTGAGGCTTTTTTTCCTCCACTGCTAACACATCTATCTAAAGGATTTTTTTCTTTTAAACAAGCGACTCTTGAAAGCATTGCCAATTAGTTTTAGCTTCACAAAATGAATGACAACCTGATGAATGCCATCACAGAACACATCATTACTTGAAAATTTGGCAGTTATAAAGGAATTCACAAAGGCAGTAATTTAAATTAGCAGTAAAAGGCAAACTGCTTCAACTTGGTGTCTTCAACAAAAACAGACCCTTATATGTTAATGATGGCTTTCAGTGATATTTTCAACAACTTTTCTACATATAGTGTAAATCTTGTTCTTTCATTTCCCAACTTTAATCTTCAACAATGAATGAAAATGGAATGCAGTGTTAGCATATCAAGGAAGAATAACAGAGGGTTTTCATGATTTTGAAATTGTTCATCTCTCTTTTATTCAATATTCTAGATTCACTGCGGCAAAGGCATGGCATCATTGTTAACTAATATGCTACAAAAATGTGAATAACAATGTACAAGCACAAGGGTGTGAAGTAAATCAAATATAACCAATGACCAGTTCAGCCATACATCAAACTCAATATATGAACATTAATATTTTTCTCTGTATACATAATATGTGAAGAGGGATATAAGGAACAGCCCTCAGCAAAGAGAGGTGTGTTGAGAGTACTATCAAATTTACAGCTGTATTATTTAGAAAGTACTTCAAACTAACAGTTTTTCAACATTTAAATTGTGCCATAGCACCCAAATAATAAATAATAAATATATAATTTTAGTTGGATTGCATAAAAGATATTCTTTGTCATGTAAGTAAGAAAATGTCTCTAAATAGAATGCTCAATTTTAAGGACTGGAAGAATATATGATATCTCTATTTGGAAATTACTAGCTGATTTTGAATGGTAATATGTGAAATAGCCATTTCCCTTGGGTAGATGTCTGTGGAATAAATTTTTTAAATTGAATCAAATTATAGAGCATAATGTAATAGATTGTCTAAGAAAAAAAAACGTGAAGTTGACTACTATCCATATCAACCAATGGAATACAACTAAAGAAAAACTCAGAGGAAAATGCATTTATTAAAGAAAAGAACAATAATAATAAACAATACATTAACTTAGAATAGGAAAAACAGAAAACTAGTGAAAATAAGAGGAATGGATCTAATATTTCTAAGTGACTAAGTGTCCTAAAGAAGAACATGTTTGCACATTTATCCTATAATAGATTTCTATATGTAGTTTAATTTATTCTGGACTCTATTCTATTCATTGGTCTATCTGTTGGTTTATGTGCCAGGACCACACTGTTTTACTTAGAAAGCCTTTATTGCATGTTTTAATATCTGATAAGGCTATTTACCTCCTCATAGTTCTTCCTTTCTAGTGTATGCCTAGCTATTTGTGTATATTTATTTCACCATATGAATTTTAATACCAACTTGACTAGCTCCATAAAAGATTATTGCCATATTTATTGTGATTGTATTAAATTTAACATCTCTTAGTTCTAGTTTTCTGACCCCCAATTCTATTTGCTTTCTTAAACATCATAAGTTTCATTTGAGAAACATAAGCCCCAAACTTTATATAGATGTTTTAGGGATTACTTTGCTTTTCATGGAGAATGGCACTCTGTGCATTGTATAGTGCAATGACAAATGTGCACTTGAGGATAATTGAGAATAGAACGAGAAAATTATCATTTTACTTATAGGCATTATTTTTTAAAACTAAACACTAATGTATTTAAACCTATGTTATTAGGATTTGAGGAAGTCACTAACAGTCACCAATCCAACAACTGATCACAACAAGCATTTTTGCAAATGACTAATGATTATGAACTCTAAAAAAAATCTGAGAATAATTTCCTAAATGAGTGTTAATAGTGTAAGCAAATATTTTCTTAATGCATGCTATTTACCATGTTAAAATAATCTTTTAAATTCTCATTTCAAAATGGTAGTATATTCTAACTATTCTATAGACATTTTGACTAAAATAATATAATTGAAATAAATTATACATATTTTCTATTAGGAAGCCTTTGATTCTGAAAACACTGATCCATTTGTTAGTGACTGTTCTAAATCAGGAAATAAATGAACTGACCCTGGAGAATTTATTCTAACATCACTAGAAATTGACAAACAAAACTACTTTAAATATTAACAGACAAATCATTATGCTTAAGAAACTCTAGTCATGAGAGTTTACAGTAGGACACTTTTAAAGTACAATAGCAATTGTGTATAAAATAAGCAAACAACCATAGCACAGCAACATGAAGAAAGCAAGATGAATTAATATTTTAGCCTTTTCTTGTAATAATGTGTTCCTATTTGAGTCTATCACCCAGAATACAATATCAGTGTAAGGTGACGTCTTCACTCAAGTGGAACCAAAGATATTCCTATTATTAATTTGAAACTCAAAAAAAAAAAACAAAAACAAAAACTTCTTATAATTTAATTATTCCATTTGAATTTTCTAATTTGAATTGAGTGATCTATTGCTGTATGAAAAATACATTACTGAAACACAGTTAAACTCTATATTTTCTATGGTGAGTCACATTAAAAATTATATTTTTCAATCAATTTGAATTAATGGTTGACAGCACCTAATATTGAAATAAAGTTTAAAAAATATTCTTAAGAAATTTATTATGAATATTATATAATTATGTTTGATAGATTTATTTTTGCAAAATTTCACTTACCAAACTAATTTCTATCTGTTCAATTGACATAAACCTTTGGTTCTAATTTATTGAAAGAATTGTGGAGACTGTAGCAATTTGTTTTAGTACATAGTATCAGTTCTCTAAAAATGAGATCTGTGAAATTTAATTTTCTTAGCAAGGGACACAATCTAGGATCAAGGAAACAAAAGCTGTAATTTTCTAACAGGCAGAGAAAATGATTACAAAAAGTGAGTTTGTAGCATACATACAAAAATAGCTGCAAACTGTCTTATTTATGTCTGCCTACCAGACACATATATTTGACTGGCTGAGTATACTGAATTATAATTGCACTGATCAGTTCCCTAGCAACTTCTGTATTCATCAGTTTTTAAAGTATTGGCTGAAATGTCATCATCTCCAATAAACCCAGTCTGGCTACCCTTTCTGTAATTGTAAAAAACATCACCCATATATACCCTTCTATAACTTAAGCTAGGCTTTTAAATTTTTTTCTGCAGCACTTATCAATTTCTAACATAGTATATAATTTAGTTATTTACAATGTTTATAGTTTTTAATCTGACTCACTTCTCTAAAGTGTAACTGCCAGGCAAGCAAGTTTTTTTTTTTTTTTTTTTTCTTTCTTTCTCCTGCCTTATTCCCAGGAACACAGTAACAATCTCTGGTACTCAACAAATATTTGCTGAATATAAGAGTGTGTAACATATTATCTGGATACTTAAAGGAAATCCTAAGTTGTATTAGTCAGACACTCTAGGGAAACAGAACCGACAGAAGATATCTATAAATATGAGTTTTTATGAAATTGTCTCATGTGATTGTGGGGGTGCACAAGTCCAAATGATGTAGGGCAGGCTGCACAGGAAGTCTGATGAAGATCCTTGATGAATTGCCCAGGAGATGCTAGCTAGCTGAAGAAGAGATGAAAAGCAGTCTTTTCTGACTGCTGCAACCATCACATCTCCTTTCAAGGCCTTCAACTGATTGATGAGATATCTCTTATTCCTGAAGGCAGACTCTTCAGTTGATTGTAGATGTAATCAGGCATAGATGCAATCAACTTTCTAATGATTTAAGTCCATGAAATATCTTCACAGTAACAATTAGGCCACTGATTGCTTGATCAAACAACTGGGCACCATTACCTGGCCAAGTGGACACATGAGCCTAACCATCACAGTCCATCCCTTGTCAACTTGGCAGCCATACACATCACCTTTAACCATACTTAGTCCCTAAATAAAAACAATAACAGACATATTTTTCACCTAACAATACTCAACTGTCCTCCGTACAACCAGAAATGCACTAAGTATTTAAAGAATAGGGTGCAAGTCCTTGGGTAATATTCACTCTTAAACTTGATATCTTATAACTTAAAAATTATGACATGAAACTAACACAATGTATCCATGTGATAAGGTGATATGACATGGAAGAAAACAAAGATATTTTCTTTATATACATATATTAGCATACTCATAACAAAACAAGGAAGAAATATTCAGAATGGTTCTGGGGACCCACTGGACCCACTGTGAGACAGATAGACAAGGTGGAGATTTTAGACTCCATCCATCACCTGACCTCCATAAGCTTCTACTTTTACGGGTAGGTCACAGTGACATTTTGGGTCTCTTAGAATTAATGTGTCTAATAATCCCCCAAATGTCTGATCATTTCTTTTTCCCAGGTGCAAAGTTACTCTGGTAAAAGACTGTAGATCTCTTTGAGGAAGGCTGGGAGGAAGATTAACAATAAAAATTTTTGGCAATGTAACAGTGTCCTTCCACAAGGGGATTGGGTCAATCCCTTTTTCAAGGGGCACTGGGTCTGTAAACTGTCTCAAGTCTGGGAAGATTAAGGTGCTTGACTCTCTGTTTCAGTAATTCAAGTTAGAATTTTGTTTACCTGACCTAGAACTGTTCTGATTATGCAGATAAAGTAGAAAGTTAGTAGACTACCCATCTAATTTAATTCTATGTACTCCATGATCTATTAGCCAATGCCATAGATCTCTGTGACTAAAACTATTTTGATTGCTGCTTTGAGTCTGCTGTTCACTGTGGTAGCCATACCCACCTTGTCTTTGGTGATTAAGTGCTGCCAGGAGGCTTCTGCAAACTGAGAATCTGATCATTTCCATTGTGTTTAAAGATTTCAATTTGGTGACAGCAATTCCCAAGGTAATATTTGACCTAGAGAGAAGTGCATTCACTGAGCTCTTCAGGGAATATGGAGTTTGTCTTACAAACTCTTATATCTTAGAGTCCTGGTGAAAAGCATGTACTCTGGACATTCCTGGGGTAGGTGAACAGGCCTTACATGACACATCCATTCTAGTATTTAAATCTCTTTAAGCCTTTGGGTCCCCTCAACAGTATGCCTGGGCAATTCTGTCTTTTCAACCTCAGGTAACATCAGATGTCCTGTGGTCCATGTTTCAGCCATTTATCCAAACAAACTGTTAGAGCTCTTTCTAACTTCTCATGCTACAACATTGTATATAGTACCTCTGATTAATGGGCCCATATCAATAAATTTCAGCCTGATCCAACTTTTTATTCCTTCCAGAACTATCCCACAACCTTAAAATTCATTCCAATATATAATTCCCTTATTTCTATCTATATAAAATTGGAAAATACATGCAGTTCTTTTGAAGTATAGTGTCCTTCCTCATGGGTCACACTTTTTACTTCACCCCTTGGAGCCTGTTGGAACTTTAGTTATAGGGCTGGAAGAAAAGAAGGGTGGTGGGGGTGGGGAACAAAATGAATTATAAGTTTCTTTCAATCCAATTACCGCAGGGTATTAAGTTGCAGTTTCATCTGGTGAAACAGGATTAATCTCTTCAAGTGGAGGTTGAATTGCAGACTTCTTAGGGCAGACTGGGGACTAGGAAGCTGTTTTCTCAGAGAAGACTGAAAGTTGAGTGGTGATTTCTCAAGGCAGGCAGGAGGTTTTGTGGCTGTTTCCTCAGGACAGACCATTAAAGGTTTACCTGGCAAAGACACAACAGAACTTAGGATTTTAGTGTCCTGACTGCCATCATCATTAACTCAATATGCCCCTATCCCAATTTTCAGGATCCCATTCCTTTCTAATCAATGTCCTGACTTTAACAGCAGACACCCTACATGCAAGGTTGAGATTTCAGTTTCCATTGTAACTCAGTTACTTGCACAATGAGACTCTGGGTCTGTTTTTCAGAGTTCTCAAGTGTGTGGCTACACCAAACAAGAGTGTCTTTCAGGGCACCCATAGAAACTTTCAAGTCCTTCATGCAGTGGTTAAATTGCAAATATTAAGTCTTCTACTCATCCCTTTCTTTAATAACTATATATGGTTTATATTAGAACAACTAGCCAGCATCATTATAAATTTTAACTCCACAAAACACTGCTAAGGTATCACAAAAACGCTCACCCTGAGCCTTGCCTTTTATAAGCATGTGAGAAGCCATATCCAGTGATGATATTTTGAATATGTCTATTGCCATCTCATTCCATGGACTATCATTGGCATCTTGATTTTTGAAAATAGAGTCATTAGTGCCTTTGAATCCACTCAGACTACAGAGCCAATTGCAAAATTCCCAGAACCAAATTGGAAATATCATTTTTAAGATTCTGTTTCTCAAGAACTACTCCTAGTACCAAGCAGTATTGGTGAAGGTTCTCTGGTGAAACAAGGCAACAGGAGAGACCTGTAAATATTAAGAGATTTTATGAAATTGTCTCATGCAACTGTGGGGATGCATAAATCCAACTTCTGTAGGACAGGCTGCAAGCCAGGAACCCCAATGAAGGTCCTTGATGAATTCCCCAGGAGATGTTGTCTGGCTGAAATAAAGATGAAAAGGCTGCAAGCCAGGAACCCCAATGAAGACCCTTGATGAATTCCCCAGGATTTGCTGGCTGCTGAAATAATAACTTCTTTTTTTTTTTTTTTATTTTTTTTTTTTTTATTATGGGTAAAAATCAAAATTCTCACAATACATACAAACATTTGCAAAATGATATATAAATATATATGCATATATGTGTATTTGCTTACAAAAATGTTATTTATATATATATATATATACATATATTTTAAGAGGTGCTTAGATTACCTAAAATATTACACGGAACCCACTGGGATTCCCATGTTGCCCACCTCCCACACCTCCCACCACATCCAACACAAACATCTCCCACAGTGTGGCCCACCAACCTCAATGAACTTACACATCATGGAGCCTTGCCACCAACCATAGACCACAGTTCACACTGTAGACCACACTCTCTCCCACTCAGTTCTGAGTGGTGTGTGCTGATTTAAAATGGCCTACATCCATTGCCACAACAGTACTCAGGACAACCTCCAACTCCCAAAGAAGCCCCTGTATTTCAACTGCTCATCCCCTCCCTACCCAAAAACTGTCAAGTGGCCACTGGCTCCACCTCATTGTTATAATTTCTTGCATTGCAAGAATCACCATATGTAAGCAAGAGAATACCATCAAGTCCACTCTAGTCCATAGTTCTTCCCCCAATCCAGAGGCGACTGGGATGGTGATGTCCACTCCAACTCCAAGTGAGAGAGGGCTTATATCCCATGGATATGGTGGGTGGGATGATCCTGCCTGCAGATGCAGGCCCTCTCCATTCCCTGGGATGGCCATTTCCCATCGTTGTCTCCTCACCAGGTGACTTGGATGAGTCCATTGAGCTGTCTCAATTTTTTTTTTTGAGACTCAGCTGCCTTTATTGGTTGGTTTTAAAATGTCTGATAAAATGGGAGACAATATCTTCTCATAAATACATGCAATCAATATGGAAATGTAAAAAAACAAAGCAATTGGAAGTAACTGTGGAAAGAATCTCTGTTCCAGTGGCGCAGGTTCTGGGTCTAATCAGAAGGGTAGGAGTTGCAGCTCCACCTAGATTTCATGCACACCTGGAACATAGGTAGGTGGGAGGCTCCAGTCTCTGGAAGTATACCTAAAAACTCCAGCATCACATGTAGGTTTGAATAGAAGGGACTGGTGGACCATGTGCAGGGAGGACTTATTTGAGTCCAATTCTGTCACTCTCAGGAGCACAGATTCCAAAATAGAACCCACTGATAAGGCATCAGTCTCTGGGGCTATCCCCCCTTATATAGGACCAGGGTGTCTCCAGAGCTCTCAGGAACCCCACTGAGTGGGGTGATAGGCACTTAGATGTTCTATGAGCTCCTACTGAGGTGTGCGTAAGAGTTACCTCTGGGATGACCTCCCGTCTCTTTGAAGTCTCTTAGCCACTTGAACTCATTTGTCTTTACCATTTCCCCCTTTTATTCAAGTTAAGTCTAGACAGCAAGCAATTTATTTTTCATTGAGCAAATGTTTCAAATACTCAAAATAGATAAATTCAGAAAACTGTGGTTGGAGTAATCTCTTTTTGATATTCAAAGATAGTTCAGGTTTAGTATCTGTGCTATTTAAAAGGAAATGTTTAATAAAACATTAATATTGTGGTACCATTTTAATTGGAGATACTTAAGCTGTTTAAGAAAATGTTTTTAAAGGAAATTATAAGAAAATTTATCTCAGGCAACTATCTTCTTTAATGTTCAGCCATGAAAGTGGGCTTTCTATCACTTCAGTATGTCACATTCTTTGAACCTCAGGGTCTCTGCAATTGCTCTCTCCTCTGTCTGTTACCTCTGGCTCTAATACTTTTCCTTCATGGTTTTGCATACTTTCCATCATTTACTCCCAGTTCAATTACTACCACTGAAAATCCCCTGTGTCCACTCTAGCTAATAAAGTGCCGCTCTAGTGTTTTCCATGAAGCAAGGTCATACAAATGAAGTCAATTTATGAATTACCTAGTAAGATTGTTATATTGTTAAACTGGACCCCAACTATTAGTTTCTACCCCTTTTATGTATACCAGATTTTGAAGAAATTATTATATATATATATATATATATATTTATATATGTAATGTATATATATGCCTATATGTGTATCTATTTATATATATGTACACACACATACACACACACTTACATTCCTGTTAACTGTTTGTTTTTCAACTCTTCATCAACAGCAGTGGGTCTCAATGAATGATATTCCCTTCTGCATGTCAGGGGACATTTTGGCAACATTTGGAGACATTTTTGGCTGTCTCTACTGTGTGGTTCTACTGGTATCATTTTCCTTACTTAATTTTCATAGAAATTTTAATCCCATAGCCTTCCTTGTATCACTTTACAATGCTCTGTTTGAACCACCTTTTCATTTTATTTGTATATCAGGTTTCATATGTTCAATACTTAGATATGGGTTTCAAAATTTGCAGGCTTGGTTCTTTCATCTGGGATGGATAGTAAATGTATTTTTAAACCAGATATCTTAGGTGTTCTGCAAAAGTCTTTTGATGACTCGCTACATAATGGTTTTTGCCCCAGAATTCTTAGCACTACCCTGGGTCCCAAATGTTATGTTTCTTAATCAAGGAGACAGTTTAGTTTCTTTGAAGTGTACGCTTATTGATTTCTTGTCACCAAACAGATGATCAGCGGGTCTCCACATGATGTTAGTGGATAAAAATGAACAAATGGTGTATTGCAGTGCTCTCCTCTGTGTGTTCTTGACAAAATATGCGTGGTAGAATGAGAATAGCATCATCTACAGTAGCAGGCAAATTCAGATTAGAGTATTTCATGAGTCCAAATAGGATCTGAAAAAAAAAAAAAAAAAGAAATCACTGCTGTTGCTTCTATGCAATGGATGATTGCAGAATGTAAAAATTCAAAAAGAAGAGAAATAAAGTAAAACAGCAACTGTAAGCCTTGACTTTAATGCATTCAAAGTAGTAGAGGGGGAGCTCCAAAGGGTTGGACTGAACATCTTGGGAAAAGCCAGTGCATTTGAATCTTGTCTAATAATGAAAAGTGGGGTTTTCCATTTGAAAATGAAGATAACAGAAAGTCATATAGTATCTGGTATTCTTTTTTGCCTATAATTCTGTTTATTCTGTTTGCTTTTGTTGTTGAAAGAAATCCAACTCCATCCTGTTTTTCTGTTTTACATTAATGAACACCTTGAAGTAATACATTAAAACAAGTGTTGATATTTCCAAAAGTGTTTTTCTTTTGATATTCAAGATCTTACTTTGGGAGAAAAAAGAATAGAGAAGATAAGGAAGACAGATATACCAAAGGAAGAGCAGAAAATTTCTTGACATTTGATAGTTGTCACTTCTGCTTCTTTTATATTTATCAACATAATTTTAAATGCTTGACTTTTATAGAGATTTATGCTTTTCAAAAGTTGTCATATTACCATTAGAAATCACCCTTTTAAAAAATAATTGCAAACAATTATGTATGATTTTGAAACACCAACTTTGCAGGTGTACTTGAAGAATATGTGGCTTTGATAAACAAATAAAAGTTGTAATTAAGTATAAAAACTTTTACATTCTCATAAATGATAGCTAACCAAGTAAAACCCTAGAAAAACTTTCTTATAAACACTTAGATAATAAATGTGAGGAGAATGGCTAAAAAGAAAGTGTTTATATTCACATTTTTATGAACCTTTACATTTTAAATAAAAGTGAAAATTTATTCTTGCTGGAACCTACCAACATCTTGCAATTTCTAAGAAATTGCAGCCATCTAACAATTCATTTTGATGTCCATATTTCTGTAGGAAATTTTTATTTTTGCTGCTGAAATGTTGCCATGTTCAAACTCATAATTCATCTTTAAACTTTGAAAACATACAATACTTGATATTAATTTCAAATTGAGCAAAAGTAAGGTATATTGTATGTATGTATGTCCTTATATAAGGTTTTATCTTTAAGAATTATATGGATATTGTAAGAAAAAGCTAATATTATAAGACAGGAAATTTAAGCATGGAACATTGACTTAATATTTGTGCTAACAAATTGCTGCATCTTCTTTCCTCTATTGCAAAGAATAAAACACAATACTTGGTAGAACTCTGTGTATTACTTAAAGCAACATGTCAAACACAATTCTCCGTCAGCCCTGTTTTAGTCTGCTAGGTTGCCAAAGTGCAATATACCAGAAATGGGTTAGCTTTTACGATGGGGATTTATTCACTTACAAGCTTGCAGTTCTGAAGCTGTGAAAATGTCCCAATGAAAGCATCATCAAAGTTGTACTTTCTTCCCAAAGACTGGCTGCCAGCAACCCTGGACTCTTCTGTTACATGGCGGGGCACATGGTGACGTCTGCTGGTCTCTCCGTTTTTGTCCGAGTTTCATTGCTTCAGCTTCTTGCTTCCGTGGCTTTCTCTTTTTCTCTCCATATTCATCCTGTTTATAAAGGACTTCAGTAAAAGGATTAAGACCTACCTTGGGCCACACCTTAACTGAAGTAACCTCATCAAAAGGTACCACCAAATAACATTGATTGTACACTTTGGATGGAATGTATGCTTTGTTATATATCAATAAAATTAATTTAAAATCCCATTAATAAAACTTATTTTTTTTTAAATTGTGCCACCTGCAATAGAGCCATACCCACAGGAAGGAATCAACTCCAAGAGTATACTTTTCTGGTGTCTGTAAAGCCTCAAACCATCACAAGCTTATACACATGGAAGGTGACCTGAAACTCTATACCTTTGCATGGGGCTTTAAAAAGAAAGGACTCTTCAGCAGGTCCAGGATGTTATGCAAATAGTTCTGTCACTTGGCCTAGTCCAACTGGCAGATTATATGGTGTTGTAGGTATCAGTGTGGGAAAACACACAGTATGGAGTTTATGGCAACCCCCTGGGGAAGAATCAGAATACAGGCTCCTTGTAGCAAGGTCAGGCTATCCGCAGCAGAAAATTATATTAACTTTGAACAAAGTGGTCCTATTGAGCTATTGGGTCCTTTTAGAGCAGAATGCTTGAACACAGGGCATTGGGTAACTATGCATTTGGAACTGCCCCTGTGGGTCGAATTGTGTCCCACAAAAATCTATGCTGAAACCCTAACCTCCAGTACCTGTAAATGAGACCTTATTTGTAAGTAAGGTCTTTGCAGATGCAATCAAGTTTAGATGAAGTCACACTATATTGGGATGCACCCTTAATCCAATGATGGGTGTCTTTATAAGATGGCCACATAGAGGGGCACACAGGAAAAATGTCACATGACAACAGCAGCAGAGATTGGAGTGGTTTTCCTACAAGCCAAGGAACACTAAGGTTGGCCAGCCACCACCAGATACTAGGAGAAAAGCATGAAACAGATTCTCCCTCAATTTCCAGAAGGAACTGACCCTGCCAACAATTTGTTTTCAGATTTCTTCAAGTTCAGCTTCCAGAACTTGTAAAGAATACATTTTTGTTCTTTTAAACAGCTCACTTTATAGTATTTTGTTATGGCAGCCCCAGTAAACTAATGAATGCTCATTATGATTTAGATTCTATCAGAACCATCAAATCATCAAGTTGGGTAGATCCTGTAACAGTTAATTGTAGGATAAAAATGGGAGGATTGTCTAAGCAGCACTAGAAAACATAAGTAAACTGCATTAGTACATAGCCTAGACTCTTATGTCACCCACCACAGTTGCATCCCTCTCTCAGGTTGGACCTGTGGCTGTATGGAGGGAATGTGAATATGGTTGTATGGAGGGAATGTGAAAAATCCAAGCCAGGTTTAAGAATGTGTGGGCTCAGTATATAGATGCAAATCAAAAGTAAATGGAAGCTACTTTACAGCCATACTCAAATATAGTTTTATAAGACAATGGTGGAGAGTGGATGTGGCTTAAGCCGTTGAGCTCCCGCTTCCTACCCAGTAAGGTCCTGGGTTCAGTTCCCATGACTCCTAAAAACAAACAAACAAAAAAACAAACAACAAGCAAAACAAGCAAAAAAAACAACTCAGGGAGCTGATGTGGCTCAGTGGTTGGGTGCCTGTTTCTCACATACGAGGTCCCAGGTTCAATCCCTGGCCCTGATACCTAAAAAAAAAGACAACATTGAGTGAAATCTTCCCAATGGGCAGAACTTCTAGTGGTACACCAGGTCATCTATCTACTTTATGTGAAAGGAGATGGATGTGGCCAGGACTGATACTTTATATGGGATTATGGGAAGTGATGAAGTGATTAAGGGTCTAAAAGATAAATAACTGATCAGAGAAAAGGAGGTCTATGGAAGAGGCATATGGATGGATATATAGAAATGGGTATCAACTGTGAAGATTTTTAATTCACATGTTCTGAGTATAGCAGGGAGCCATGTAAAATGACAACGTGCCCCTAAACTGAAAGGGATACGTCAGACCAAAGAAAGACTCAGACAAATCCAGCTTGGAAAGCAAGTGAGTGATTATTAAGGGGCTTACATGGAGAAGCTATACTACTGTAGTAGATTAAAGCCTGCTCATGGCCTAAAATCTTTGTCCTCGGTGGCAGGAGGAGAGCTTGGTGCTTCTGAGAGTTGACTCCCGCACTGCCCCAAAGGGAGAGGGTTTTTTTTACACTACATATCTGCGTACAGATGGGCAAAGCATGTGAGGGGGGGCTTATGATTTAAAAATTCAGTGCTCAGGATAGACAATGAAGGAACAGACTTTCACAATGTTTCTCAGCAGGGCAGAAGTTTCACTTTCACAGTAACTAGGTAAAAGGAGCATTTACAATGTTTGTCAGTAGGGCTGAAGTTACAGCTTTACAGTAATTATATACAAGTGACCTATTGATATGAAGGTGGTCAAGCAGTTCACAGAACAGATTATTCTTAGAGTTTCCAGGAGACAAGTCTAAGTATACAATATTTACTTATCAGTCACAAGCTCACAAACCATTATTTCTCGAGGCTTGCTGTGTAACTATCAAGAAATGAAATGCTACTGTGACTAGAAAGGGAAAGAGCTGATAAGATAGTGGGGAAAAAATGCAAAGCTATATATACTATATATGTTAATGCCCACTAGTAAGCACTCACCCTGGAAGAGGCACTGAACAACTAAGGTGACAGAATTACTCAGCCAGTTCCTATTAAACAGTCTTCATTACTAGCTACCCCAGAACTGGCATGCTGGGCACAGGAATGAAATGTGCACAATAGTGGAGATGGAGGTTATAGGAGACAAACAGCATGATCTTCCTCTTATGAAGGCCAAACTAAGTTATTTCTTCTCAGAATGTTCAATCTGACATAAATAGAGACCAGTTTTGGGTACCAGTAAGATACTTTTCCTCAAGAGGACAACACATCCATTTCATGGTATCTTGACTTTGTCAGGGCCCTCCATCCTGAAAGAGACAACGGGTTAATCTCACAGGAATTGACACCTATTCTAGGTATAAATTAGCACCATCATCTAAGGACTGTCAAAATGCTTGATACACAGGCATGAGATTTTACACGTGTAATATCTAGCCATGTGACACAATTCACAGTGAAGGTGGTAAAGCATGATACAACCAACACTTAGACTCAGTACAAAAGAATATGTTTATTTCTTGGGGAAGAAAGCACCATGAAATTCACATTACCATTATACTCACCTGAAGCTGTCCCATTGGAATCATGGAAGTTCAAGATCACACTAGAAGTGACCTACGTGTAATTGTAGTGGCATTTTATGTATGTTCTAGATACAAGATTCTAAATGGAATCTGGTGGTGCAATTACATATTTTCTAAAAACAGAACATAATTTAAATTTGATTAAATATGATGGAAAATTCTGACAAGAAGAATTGGACACATTTAAAGATATACTATGGAAATAAATATGACTTGTTACTTGAGTGGTTGAATACATTTTCAGTTGCAAAATTAGAATAAGAAGTAATAGCAGCAGCAAAACAGCCAGCGTAAAATAGACTGTAATATAATTTACAAATTCATTTCCATTCTTACTTCTCACAGTTAATTTTTGCTTGTACAATGGTATGCAATAGGAAATAGTAAGATAGAGAAATTTGCACATATAAAGGACCCTTTCTCCACTTTCATTGACCCATCAGTGTGATTTCTGCCCTTCAAGATTAAACAAAATATTTTATCTTTCTCTCCTTTTCTTATTCTCAGTGAAAGTATGCATTTATTGTTCTTTAACTAATTTTTCTATCATTTCAGTGGAATTCGGTAGAAGAAGATTAAAGTTCCACGTATAATTGAGATATACCTAAACCATTATTCTGACATGTATGCACTGATATTTTATTCCTATGGCCTGGAATGTTCTTTATTCTTTAACATATCCCCAACACACACTTGACAATAATCTTAGTTGAATTTCAAGACATAGTGAATCTTTCCTCTGATTGTCATCTGAAACCCTACTTATACTGGAGAATCTATTAATGGGTAGTTCTCCATGGAAAGCAGTATTCTGCTTTCTACCACCAAAGCCAAATGGTTTAGAAGCTTGATTACCTGGCTCCTTCTGACAACTGACATGTGGAGTGTGGATATTTGACCTAAGCTTGGAAGGTGACATGCCATCTGGGGCTTTGAACCTGGATAACGAGGCCACACAGAGGCATCATGTTTGCTATTCAGTATATTTCTGGTAAGTTCATGTCCTGTGTGGTTAACTCTAGTTGCTATCTACAGTTAATGTCTCTAACCAAGATCTCTGACATATACCAATACAGATAACAGGGTATGAACTTTTGGCAAGAGATCCTCAGGGAGTAGCAGCAATTTGGGATTGGTATTTTGTTTAATTCATCCTGAATGTAGTAGAAATTTAGTATTAAATATTAATATTTAGTATTAAGGGAATAGAGACATGCAATAATGGAAGAGTTAATTAAATTAATGAATAGGATCTACTAGAGCGAGTTGCTTATTGAAGACTTTGGGATTTTAGTTCAACACTTTCTGAAAGGACCAGAAGGTTCTTTGGTTAACCTTGAGAAATTTGATACCTGCAGGGTGTATTGGTGTCATTAGTCATTGCAACTAATGACACTGAAAAAACATATAGAAAGAAAACACCATGCTAAGATCCTTTTTGTACATACCAACCGAGGAGCTATCTATGACGTTGCTAAAGGTCTTGCCTCCTTTAGCCTCAGAGTAAGAAGGCAAATGCAACATTTGAAACTATTTTTGGCTGAATAACTACTCAATTTTATAAAATTGAAGATACTGTAAACTGTAAAATGAACCGTTATATTATATACCACTATGGAAAAAAAAAAAACCTGCAAATTAAACTGTGATATATGGCTTTGATATAAATGATTGTTTTATATTTATTAGAGAGCTCTAGGCTTATTTAGACAAATTTCACCATGTATTAATCTCCCTTGTGCTTACATTAAAAGGAAACTGTAATGAAATAAACTGGTTAAGGAATTCCCAAAATGTCTTTAAGTGTAGTGTCTGAATTTTTGAATCACTTTTAAGCTTGCGGTCATTGTTTTATTGGTTTTTCTATACGCTATTTTACCTTATGCACCCCAGACTGTTGATGATGCAGCAGCATTTCTTTTTAAAAAGTCCTCCTCTATAGACTCCAGGGTATCCTTCCTGTCTTCTGACACACTTCACATTCTGACTCTGGCCCTCCAAATTTACTAAACTCCTACTTATTTGCTCATTTGAGTAACATGGAAGTTAAACAGTTTCTATCCAAAGATGCAAATTTTCTGACAAATTGATTGTCAACAATCTAATGGTAGTCCTGCCTGGTAGATGAATCTACCATTTTAACTTCTTGGTTCTTTGAAATTTAATTCCTTCTTTGAAGAGATTTAACAAATTTTTCCTGCCTCTGGTTTGGCTTATTTACAAGATGCCTGATAAACTATATTTTTGCACCCAATTTGGTACCAAAAGTTAACATAGCCTCATTTATTGTGCAATGCTTTATCTCTGCAGTCCTTTAAGGCAGTGTTTTTGTTTCATTTTATATATATATATAAAACGTGTATATAGAGCAAGAAGAGAGGATCCTGTTAAAATGCATGTTCTGTTTCTTTAGCATTGTAACAAATTGCAGCAAACTTGGTGACTTAAAATAACAGAAACTTATTTTCTCAAATTTCTAGAGGCCTGAAGTTAAGTTGTCTGGAAGGACACACTCCCTCCAGAGGCTCTGAGAGAAAGTCCATTCCATGCCTCTTTCTTAGCTTCTGGTGCCTGCCAGCAATCCTTGGCACTCCTGTTTGTGGCTGCATCACTCCAATCTGTTTCCCTCTTCACAATCCTTCTCCTTGGTGTATGTCATCTCTTCTGTGTTTCTGTCTTACATTCCCTATGCCTCTCTCTTATAAAGATATCTATGATTGCATTTAAGGCCCAGCCAGATAATTCATAATAAGCTCCTTATCTCAAGATCCTTAATTGATAAGGATATAGACACCTTTTTACCATACAAGGTATAATATTCAAGGTTCCAGGGATTAATTCCTGAGCATATATTATGTGTGTTTGTGGGGTTCAGTTCAGTCCAATGCATGCCTCATCTTTGGAATGCCCCAAGTCTCAGTCCTTGGTGCCCTCTTCTTAATTGTACTCACTCACTTGCTAACATCATCTACCATAATGGATTTAAAAATAATGTTTTTACTAAAGCATTGGCTCCAAATTTTACACCTCTACACATAATCTCACTCTCAAACTCCAAACTGATTATAACAGACTGGTATATCCATCTGCCTAGTCAACATCTCTATTGAAAGTCAAACAGACATTTCAAAATGGCTTAACATGTCCAAAGCTGAATTCTTGATTCCCACCATCTCCCACACTTCTCCATTTTTCACCCAAAGGCAGCCTCAACCATACTGATGCTCACTCCAAAAAAACCACAGGACCATACTTGACTCATCAAGAAAGCTCTCTCGGGAAGTGGATGTGGCTCAATTAGTAAATAAATAAATCTTTGAGAAAAAGAAAGAAAGAAAGAAAGCTCTCTCTCCCCCACATCTAATCTGTTAGGAAATCCTGTGGGAGGCAATACTTTCATATTCAAAGTCCATTCTGAGGATCCCCACACATGTTGCTTTTCAACTTCACTGGTCACTAATCCTACATTCTTTTCCTACCAGGTCCCTGACCATGCAACACAATCAGTAGCTGGTAATAATTACTAATGTATATCCTTTCCTCAGGCCATTTTTTCAGATAAGATGAAATTGACAATAAGAGGCTTGCTGGAACATTTTCCCTTTCCTCTTCTTCAGAAGTCACTGTGAGTGGGTCTCTAACTTAGCAGCAGCAGTATATTTACACATGCTACCAACATATTGTACAGAGCTACCTCTAAGTCAGGATTACTTTTCTATTTTTTTCTTTTTCCTCAAGAAAGTTGTGTGGGGAATTTCTCACAGAGCCATAGGTGTCAATTGAAGAAGGGCTAAAACAGAACTAGAAGCCATGCTGAAATTTGAGAGATCTGTTCAAACATTTGATTAAACTGTACGCATCTGCTGAGGCTACTTCCCATAGTAATGGAATGCTTCTAGGTATGGCTTACTGTGGTTAGGAGTATCCGACAATGGTCTTGTGACAGGCTGCTCAGGTTGCATCGTGAACTGGTATCTCAAAGTCAGGCATTAAGTATTTAGGTGGCTTGATTGCAGACAAAGATCTCTCTCTTAAAAGGAGAAAAAAGATCTTCTCACAGAGACTTTTTTCACTCCAGAGACCCATTTTCCTTCTTTATTTCCAGATGATCCTCTTTCATGATTGCATTAAGGTTCATGTCTATATTCTTTCAACCCCACTGGTCACCAGTTCTACTTTCTTGTCCTACATTTTTAACATCCTTATTTTGGTGTATATTTGGCATTGCAAATTTAAAATTTTAAAGGCAGTGCTTGACTGCTCAAACTTTTAGAAGAAATTGCTATGTATCATTCTTTATTCCTTTCCTTCCCTTAAACTCTAAAACCAAACAAGAAGCTAGTACTGTTTTACCTTCAAAATATACTGTATCTGAAATCTGACTATATACTGCCTTCTACATGTAAGTTCAATTCACCATCACTCCTTATTTGGAAAGCTTAGAAGCTTACAGATGACTTCTTTGTTTCTATCTTGTCTTTATCTCCTACTTTCCAAAATGCAACCAGACTTTCAGTCCAACAAATATTTATTGGGCACAGTGGCAGTTTGATATGTTACGAATTCCAAAAATAGATATTGGATTATGCTTGTAAACTGTCTGTTCCTCTGGGCATGATTAAATTATGATTAGGCTTTGATTGGGCCACGTCAGTACGACGTGGAGTCCCTGCCCCTTTGTGGGCAGGGACACAGAGATAAAACTACATGGTAGAGCAGAGGAGTTAGTTGGAGTTTTGAGTTAGAGTTTTGATGTTGGAGTTCTGATGCGGCATTTTAATGCTGGAGCCCGGGGAAGTGAACACACAGAGGAGCTTGGTCGTAAGGAAGGAGAGAAGGCCCTGAGAAAAGAGACGAGCCATTTGCCTGACAGTTCACAGCTGGCCTTGTAGAAAGAGGCAAAGCCTAAAGAGCCTCATAATCTACAACTGACCTTGTGGAGATAGCAGAGGAGCTGAGCCCAGAGCATCCCCAGGAAGAGAGGAACCCCAGAAGCCTGAACCCTCACAGACATTGGCAGACATCTTGCTCCAACACGTGGCAATAAACTTTGGTGAGGGAAATAACTTTGTGCTTTATGGCCTGGTAACTGTGAGCTTCTACCCCAAATAAATACCCTTTATAAAAGCCAACCAATTTCTGGTATTTTGCATCAGCATCCCTTTGGCTGACTAATACAGGCACTGACCCTATAATAGATATTATTCTAAACACTTTAATGATGTTGGTGAAAATAGATGAATATCCTACCCTGTGGAGGATTTTCTTGTGGAAAGTGGAAGGGGAGAAAAACAGTAGAACAATATATATGTAAATTGCTAGGTGATATTTTCCATGGTATAAAAACAAAACAAAACAAAACAAAAAGCAAACAAACAGGGTGACTAGATTGGAGATAACAAGGAAAGAGCAGATTGCATTTTGAAATAGGGTAGCTAGAAGCAGAAGAGGGAGTCTGCCATCTGATTTTCTAAGGAAGAGCTTTTTGGTTGGAGGGACTAGCAAATGAGAAGGTTTTATGGTGAGAACACACTTGCCTTATTTCAGTAACATCTAGGAGGCCAGTAAAACTGGAGCAGGATAAAGATTAACAGGAGGCCCTTGTACCCACCCACTCTGAGTTTTACCAAGGAGTTTGGTTTTCCCCTATGTAAAATAGGAGATTTCATAAAGGTATGAGCAGAAAAGAGATGTGAATTAATTTATGATTTAAAAGGATCACTCTTGACATGCCACCGAGGATAGACTGAATATGTCAATTAAAAATAAGAAAATCATTTAAGAGACTTGAGTCCAATCCAAGGAAGAGATTGTTGCATAGTGGGCCAGGAAGTAGCAGTGGAGATAATGAAATGTGGCCAGATTCTGCATACATTCTGAAGACAACAGGATTTCTTGAAGAATAGAGGTAGAGTGAAAGAGAAATAGTTGAGCCAACCATGATCCTATGGTTTTGGTCTAGGTACCAGGAAGAATGTGGTTGCTCTCATGAGATGAGAAAGGGAAGACTGTGCAGGTAAAGCAGATACGGGTGGTGGTTGGGGAATGAATAGTTTAGTTTTGGGCATGTGACGACTGACATGTCTATTAAATATCAATAAAGATATTTACTAGGAAGTTGGATATACAAGTGAAGTATATGGGAGTGAAATAGGTCTGGGGATATAAGATTGGGAGTTATTGGCCAAAAGATGATTTTTAAATTCATGAGATTTCATGAGGAAATCACCAAGAAAATCAGTTTGTATGGTGTTCACTGTCCTTATGATATCCTTCACTCAGAAGGAGATGCTTTCCTGGGTAGTGTAAGACCCACTGAAGACTCAGTTACATTGCTAATTGGAAGGTAACACTTTACTAAGATAGGATGTACAGGATATTAAATAT
Source organism: Tolypeutes matacus (assembly GCA_026826555.1). Classification (NCBI taxonomy): domain Eukaryota; kingdom Metazoa; phylum Chordata; class Mammalia; order Cingulata; family Chlamyphoridae; genus Tolypeutes; species Tolypeutes matacus. The sequence continues at coordinate 68,619,523 of JAKSZT010053887.1, read as the reverse complement.
ACTCAAAGAGATCAAGTAGGGTGTTCTTTCTCCTATTTCTTGAATGTGTGAATTTAAAAGCTAAGAAATGAAAGTGTAGGTGGCATTTTTTACTGACCCACTTGCTTCCCAAATGTATAATTCTATGACCTGCTAGGATTAGAGGTATTAGTGCACAAACCAATGACCCCTCTCCCACTTTGACACACAGTGGTTCTAAAGAGTTGGCTTCTGAAGCTGACACCTCACTGTTTTGAATTATTCTTTTTACTAGGCAAATAATTAACAAATGGGGTGAATGATGCTGACTAGAAATATTAAATCTGACTGCAAAGAGAAGTAAGCTATATAATGGGAACATGGAGGACTATGGACAAAACCAAAGAGATACCATGGAACTCCTCCTCAAATCAATTAATCTATTCCTAACAAACCATCGTGAGTAAATATAGGCAGATCTGTCTTTATGTTCCTACAGAAATTATTATGGTTATTTGAATCACTTTGCTACATGAGAAGATTCTAGCTGGAGTCAAAGGAAACATGAAAACAGAAGGCCTTTTTTGACAGAAAGTAGTCAAAACTACCACCTATAACCTCAGGGCAGGAGGCAGAGATAAGGAATGTAGTTACCACACATATTCTCTTTGTGTGTCATGTAAAAATGCATTATTTTAACTAATTTCTGTTTCATTTTTCACTCTTTCCTCTTTTTACATCTCTGATATGTGTAACTGTTTACATTATATTTCCAGCCGTAGAATACTGACATTCTACTGTAAGTTGTACTAGTGTGGGAATTGCTTTCACCAAGGATCCAAAATTTGGAGCTGGTTGTTCCAGCTGATGAGACATTTGATTGTTTTGTATTAGGAGGCAAATGAGTTTGTTTTCAACAGAAGGATTTTCCCATTGCATTAGACAGAAACATAGTTTTATGATATATAAGTGTGAGAAAAGAACCAAAGAGGTGCACTGCCAAAGCCTGAATCTTGCTATAACGGACAGTTCTATATCCAAATACCCAACTAATGGACCTAAGGCACAGATACATGTCCATAGCTCAGAGTTTAAATTCAGAAAGACTGACACAAAGAATCTGGAACTGTTTAATATCATTGCATTGTCAGGAGCATCCAATGCCCAGTACCAGCTGTGCCAGCAGGACCAATAACTGTAGAGGCAGCACCGAGGGTCCAGGGGAGGTATTGCCAATAGCAGTGTCCCGCCATCAGCAGCAGTGCTAATGCTCTCCCAACCAGACACCTTTTTTTAGTCTGATTTGGTTGTGGGTTAGGTTGTCTGGCCACCTTTTATTTGTGTTTTTTTCCCCAATCCTTTTATTCCCATCCATTAATTAAATTATGTTTTAAATAAACAAATTTGGGTAGGTTAACATGTTTTAGGTATGTTTTGAATAAGATCCATTCTTGCCAGGGTAACAGATTTGACGTCTATTATTTTCAAATAAGAAACTTGACGGATGCAGAGACTTTCTTACTAAAAGTCTTTCAGCACAAGGATAAATTGTCCTGTCTCATTTGATTGGTGCTCAGTGATCAGCTATATAGTCATGCCTCATGTATGCTTTTTGTTAAATAAGGGAATAAATGGATGGATTAGTTAAATTAATTGATTAAAATATTTGAGTTTGTGTTATCCTCTGAAATATCTAGGATTTCTCTACTATAGAGATTCCTAGGTATTGAAAATTATATGAGTTCAAAGATGTGTTCATTTAAGAGGCAAAAGTGCAGTATATATAATAAAAAGTTTTAAAAAATAGGCAAACTCATTTCAAGTGTATGTGTTTAACAGAAATCTGTCTTGATTTTCATACCTCATTAATTCAAGAAAGTCATTAAAACTGTAGTTTCCTTTCTGAAAGATTTTAGTTATTTGTATTTTTCTAATATGTACACCACAAAATCTAATAACCTGATTTTATGTGTTTGTTACTTTCTTACATACACACACACATGCACACACACATTGATGTTTTTCAATATATTGTGGTAACTATGGGAGGGTGTGTCATTTTGTCAAGACAATGTTGTAACATGCTATGCCTGTAAAGTCTCAGGTTTGAGTAACAGTGTCTTATAAAAACTTCAGATAAGTCTTGAGGAAAATGAAAACATCTTTTTCTTACCAAAAATATCACATAATAAACTAACATGAGTATATGAACTTGGGTTAAATATTCCTTATTAATTAAGCTCATAAAAACCACCCTGAACTAATTAATGATTATCATGGTCAATAAGAATATTTCTTATTTATGGAGACAGCTTGCATTATGCATTTTAGTACTTGCATTATATTCAATAAGCTATATAATTAAAGTCATATCACAATAAGTTCAATATTTTATAAATTAAAAGACTTTGTGTAATGCCAGATGTTGTATAGTTTTAATTAAAAGGGAGAAAACCAGTATATGATCACAGTTACCTGGTGTATACACTGTGACAATGAATACATTAAAAACTTTTCTGGTAATAGGAACAATAGAAGAATGTGCAAGTCATTAAAATGTATGACAGGATATCTCATAAACATGTAGGATAAAAGAATCTTTAAATCATATGCATTTATATATATATTTTCCTCTCACTACTATTCTGATCTTCATCTTAAACTAAAGGCTCTTTAATTTGAAACATATAGATTTAGAAATACATTTTGAGTACAGTCACACTGCCCTCAACATCATTATATTATTTTTATAGATTCCCAATCTTTGCAGAAGACAGAGATGAATAGCTTTGAACAGTGCCCACTTCCTTCTCAAGACAATAATTTTTAGGTATTTCTTTCTTCCATGACACTAAAGTGTTTGTACATGAAAATAACTTTCTCCTTATAAAGAAAATAGCAACCATTTTCCAGTTATAATAAAATTAAATTATATAGATCTAGACTCTCCAAATCTTCAAGCTTCTGAAATTTTCTAAAATGCAGGAAAAGAAAAAAAAAACACATAAATTTGAGTTGTAGAAAATAACAATAATTGAGAAAAAATAAATTTCAGAACATTATTATTAATGTTATATAATCGGTTGATTCCCAGTTCAGAAAGGGAGTCTAATTTAGTGGCATGTTTTTAAAGGACCTCCCTTTTAAGATGTTTTCCTTTGTTTTTATTATAAAATATATGAGACAGCAGACAATTGAATGAAAGAAGTAAATTATGGAAATAGAATAGAAGGAATTACCATTGAATGCATGAAAGGTGTCTTCATTGAACTTGAGCTATAGATTTTATTTTTCTTCAGCAATTTTAGATTTACAGAAAATTTGAGAACATTGTAGAGTCCCCTTACATACCCTCAACCAGTTTTCAGTTATTAACATCTTATATTAGTATTGCACATTGTTACAATTAATGAACCAATATTAATTCATTAATATTAAAATTCCTACTCTATTCAAATTTCCTTAGTTTTTACTTAGTGTATTGCTGTTGTTGTTCCGGACCCACCCAGATACCACATTACATTTGCTTGTCATGTCTCCTCAGGCTTTTCTTAGTTGTAACAGTATCTCAGACTTTCCTTGTTTTTTGATGATCTTGAAAGTTTTGAGGCGTACTGACCAAGTATTTTGTAGGATGCCGTTGTGTTTGAATTTGGCTGACATTTCCTCATGATTAGAATAGGGTTATGGATTTAGGAGGTAGACCACAGAGGGAAAGTGCCATTTCATTGCATCATTTCAAGGATACATACTATAAACATGACTTTATGATATTGATGTTAACCTTGGTCACCTGGCTGTGGTAGAACCAAGTCTTTCAGATATCTCCCTGGCAAAATTATTCTTTTCCTCCACTTCGACACTATATTCTTTGGAAGGAAGTCACTATGCATAGCTTCCCTTCCTTGAGGGAAGACTATCTGCAAACAATTTTTGGAATTCTTCTTCATGAGATATTTTTCTCTTCTCCCCCAATTATTTATTTATTCGCATGATTTATCTATATCAGTATGGACTCATGGATATTTATTTTATAGTTTCAGTTATAATCCAGGACAATTTTATTTATTTCTTAAATTGTTTGCACCTGGGAGTCATTTCAGTTGGCTTTTGTATCCTTTAACAAACTTCTGATCAATGTAAGGTTTTTACTGATGTAGTTTCATTTTTTTAAAAAATACTTGCTTACTTTTTGGACCTATAAGATGCAACAGGCTTATCTTGTGTATCTCCTGCCCCATCATAGAGTTAGCCATTTCCCTAAAGAGATCTGATTCCTTTACTGGAGAATGGTATTTTAAACCAAGATCTGAGTGCTATGTTTGTTCATTTTTTACTGAGATATCAGTTTCTAGGTCCTCTCTGATGATAGATAATGGAAATATTTGTGTGCTTAAAACTCAAGTGTAAACACACATATAGACACATTTCTATATGCAATCATTTTAAACTAAACATAAGTTAATACTGATGTAGCTAACTGTAATCCATTACCACATGGATCATTCTAGCCTACTCCCTATGCTTGTTTGTAAATTCCCACTCCAACACTGACAGACCTGGCTCCCACTTTCCACCGTATATTTAGTTCATTGTTCAACTCCAGTATATGTGAATTGTGGTATCAGAATTCTTAACCCAAACCACTGTTGAAAAGAACTTTATCAAGTATAGTATTTATGTGCAATTATTTTCACTTCAATCATATATACATCCCTAATTTCTGAAGTTACTTAGATCAGCACTTTTATCCTTTACCTCCTCACTGTAATTGTTTCATGTGTTTGTAATATAGTTAAATACTCATGTCACAGTCTCTGTTCCTTCCTGTGGTTCCCTGACCTCTTAAATGTTTTTTTAAAATTTATGTACATTAAAGTTCATTCTTTGAGCTGTAAAGTTCTATAGGTTTTGACAAATGCATAATGTCATATATCCACCATCACAGTAGCATATAAAATAATTTCACTACCCTAAAATTCCCCAGTATATCCCCTATTCTTCCAACCTCCTTACAACCCCCTTCCAAACACTGACCTTTTTACTCTCTTTATAGTTGGGCCTTTTCTATAATGTTATATAATTGAAATTATGCAGTAAATATTTTTTCATACTGAATTCTTTCACTTAGCAATATCATTTAAAGTTCATTCATGTATTTTCATGGCTTGATAGCTCATTTCCTTTCATTGCTAAATAATATTCCATTGTACACATGTGCAAAGTTAATATCCTCAGCAACATCTTGTTGCTTCCAATTTTGGGTAATTATGAGTAGAGCTGCTGTAAATATTCATGAGCAAGTTTTTGTTTGGACATGAGTTTTCTAATAAGTGGCATAAATACCAAAGAGAGAGATTGCTGGATTGTAGGATAAGACTATATTTGGCTTTATAAGAAACTGCCATACTGTCTTTTTTCTCCTCCTTGTCAATCTCTGCCTTTTAATTGGCATATTTATGCCATCACATTTAAAGTGGCTATTGATAGAATTGGATTAATATTTGCCATGTTTGTAATTATTTTCTATTCATTGAACTTGTTCTTTGCTGTTGCTGTTTTCTTCCCACCTTTTTCCTGCCTTCTCGGTGATTAATTAAATATTTTATATGACTCCATTTTATCTCCTCTTAGCATGTCAATTATACTTCTCTTCTACATTTCTAAGTCATTTCTGTAGAGTTTGCAATGTCCATTTACAACTAATCTAAATCTACTCTCAAATAACTCTATGCCACTTCATAGATAGTATCTTATAACTGAGCATTAGTAAGTCCTCCTTCCTTTTCCTTACAAAGTTACCGTGATTCATTTCCCTTATTCATATGCTATACTCACACAATTACTACTGTTACTTTGTAAAACAATTACATATTAAATCAACTAAAAGCTAAAATAATCTATTTTACTTTTATTACTTTTTTCCTATCACTTTTCCTTTTTGAAAAAATAAATGTAGATCTGAGTTTCTGATATAGATCATATTCTCATTTCTGAAGAGCTTCTTTTAACATTTCTTTCAGAACAGGTCTGCTGGTGTAAATTCCCTTGGTCTTTGTGTGAGAAAGTATTTCTCCTCCAATTTTCAAGGATAATTTTGCTGGATATAGAATTCTAGCTTAGTCTTTTTTTCTTTCATCACTTTAAATCTTTCATGCCATTTTCATCTTGCTTTCATGTTTTCTGATGAGAAGTCTAACATGATTTTTATCCTGTACCTCTTATATAAGTTGTGTTATTTTCCCTTCTGGCTTCTTTCAAGAATTTCTCTTTGTCTTTGGTTCTCTGCGGTTTGAATATGCTATGCCTCAGTGCAATTTTTATTGTACTTGGTGTTCTCTGAGGTTTCTGGACCTGAGGTTTGATGTGTTATTAATTATGTAAAGTTCTCAGCCATTATTACTGCAAATATTTTTTTCTGCTTTATTCTTTCTTTTACCTCCTTCTGGTAATCAAATTATGCATATGTTACAACTTTTGATATTGTCCCACAGTTCTTGGATGTTATGCTTTATCTTTTCTTTCTTTTTTTCTCTTTTCTTTTTCAGTTTGGGAATTTTCTATTGACATATTTTCAAGAATGCTCATATTTTTTCTTCAACTATGTCCAGTCTACTGATCAGCAGACCAAGGGCATTATTCATTTCTATTTCAGTGTTTTGATTTCCATAATTTCATTTTGATTTTCTTAGAGTTTCCATCTCTCCTTATATTACCAATGTGTTCTTGTATGTAGCTTGCTTTTTCCACTAGCACCCTTAACATTTTATAATGATTATTTTAAATTCCTTGTCTGATAATTCCAAAATATGTGCCATATCTGATTCTGTTTGTAATGTTTGCTTTGTCTCTTCTGACTGTGCTTCTTTCTACCTTTTAGCATGAATTGTAATTATTTGCTGAAAGCCAGATACGTTATATAAGGTTATAGGAATTGAAGCACACAGGCCTTTAGTGTGATGTTTATGCTAATGTGTCTCAGTGTGGGCTTTGTTTAATGTTTGCTGTAGCTATAATTACCAGGGATTATAAATACCCCTAATGCTCTTAATTTAATCTCCCTTGTTGTCTCTGGGTTTCCCTAAAAATTCCTTCTTAAATGGAGTATGTGTGTTGCATCTCTTTCAGCTGTAATCCACCGTTATTATAACAGAATACTGTTGAAGTAGAGATAAGGATTAAGGAATTGGGGAGGAAATTATTCTATGATATGTTAATTAAATATCAGTCTTTTGGTGGGTCTGTGTCCCTGGACTGTGACCTTCATAAGTCATACTTATCTTTTTCTCTACTGTACACGACACTGGTAGTCCAGAGTCTTGTGTTAGATAATTTCTCCTGTACCTATATGGGATAAAGTTCTGGTAAAGGCTTTCATTGGACAGTATACCTTTTATGAAGAATGCACTGGTCTATTTCACAATAGTTAATTTTACCCTCCTCCTTCTAAAAACAGGAGGTGATTTTACTTGGATCTTCATTGTGAGAACCTAGTAGAATTCCTGGAACTAATAACCACGGGAGTGTAGGAGGTCCCTTAAGACAGCAGCCTCCTAGAATTTCTCATTCTCAAGTTAGTCTAAATCCATCCTCCAGCAATTTTGGTCAAAATTGTCATTTTAAATGTTCCTATGAGTTTCTGACTCCAGCAGCTTTTGCTCCAGGTTAGTTGTGTTTCTCTATTGTCACATGTATCTCCAGATTTGGGGGTGATTATTTGCCCAGCAACCTCTATTCTGCAATGTGTCTAAGAAAATTCATTGATTTTCATTTGTTCAGTTTTTTTTCTTGTTACTAATGGAGGGACAACGTCTAAGCACTTCATATATTGGAGCTGAAACAGGAAGTCCAATCTTTACATTTTTATCTAAATAAAATAAGACAGTGCTTAGCACATACAAGATAATCAGTACCAATTTTTGAATACTTAAATAGTAATCCCAATCAAAGGATAAGTTGGAATAAGCAATAGAAACTGAAGTTTGGAAGTGATATTTTCACAAGTAATAGAGAATTAAAGTAGAAAAATATGGTACAGGTGTCAGCACTGTCACTTCTAAAAGTATATCAAAGTTTTTATTTAAAAAAGGAGTACAGAGAATAGAAAGTATTACAGTATCTGTGTTTATGTACGTAAGAGGGACCTTGGTGAGACCACATTATGGATGATCTTGAAATATGGGCACCAAAATCCAGCTTATATTTAAGACATCTCAGCCAAAGTGATGAAATAACCCCAATTATTCCATATAATTAATGTTCAATCATAGCTTTTGTTGCAAGGAACAAATTTTTTAGATTAACATCATATTATTTTTATTTTAATGTTATTTATAGGAATCATTTAAATTTGTTTAACAAATAATTACAAATACACCTAATGCTCTGGGTATAATCAGATAAATGAGGAAAAGTCAAAATTAATTAAAATAATTTTAAATAATATTTTAAATATTTATTTATTCATTCATAATATCCCTTTTGATTAGTTTCTTTAAATGCATGAAATTATGATGTAACTACAAAGAATGTTTGAGGGCTCACAGGTTCAGATCACTATATTAATATATTTTTATCTGTCTCAAGATTGTGATATTAACTGTATGAGATTTGGCAAATATTGTTTCATTTCAAGAGGTTGGAATATGTGTATCTATTAAGTATTATGTTAACTCAATTTAGAGATATAACAGAATATGCATATAAATACTCAAACTAAAATGAAGACCATCTTGTGTCATTGTGATTTGCAGCCTTCAAATTATTTACTTTAAACATATTTTATATATGGTACGTATGAGCAGTTTGTCTTATGTTTCCAAACATACCATATTTCCATATTTGATGAAATTAAAATCTTTTAAGAATGCATTAGAGGTAACAAGATGCTAAAACATTAAAAATCAAACACAAAGATGAATACTGTTTTCTTAATTAAGGCATGAATTAATCATGATTTACGAACACAACATAGCACTCCATTGATAGTTCATCGAAACCAAATAAAACACAATAATATATCATGTTTAATTCTAGTGGTTAACATTGGCTTTTTAGTGTTCATCAAATTTGCATTGGAATAATGAAGAATTTTCAAACCCTTTTAAATGTTCAATGGGCTGAAAGCATTTGAGAATCATAATTCATAGGAGTAAAGTGATACACTAAAATTTAATAAGCTAAGCATGACAATAACTAAAAAACATTAAATAAAGATTAAATATTTGGATGCATTAAAATTAATATATATTATAAGGCAACAATAAACACATTTTTACATAAAAGTGAGAATATTTTTGTCATGAAGTACAGTGTTAAATGACTAATATGCATCAATCACATAAACATCTTTTTAATATACTTTTTTATTATCTTTAAAAAGATACTTATATTACACAAATGTTACATAAAAAATGAGCTATAGACTAGAGTGGACTTACTGGTATTCTACTATAAACATATTGTGTAACACTTATGTAATCTAAGTATATTTAAAATATATATATATATATATATATAGTGGATTCCCATATGCCCTGCTCCCCACACTTCCCACATTTTCCCACATAAATAACATCATTCATTAGTTTGGTACATTCATTGCAATTGATGAACACATTTTGGAGCATTGCCACTAAGCATGGCTTATAGTTTACATTGTAATTTACACTCTTTCCCACACAAAATCTGTAGGTTATGGCAAGATATATAATGGCCTGTATCTGTCATTGCAATGACATTCAGGACAATTCCCAAGTCCCAAAAATGCCCCTGCATTACACCAGTTTTTCCCTCTTCCTGTCCTCAAAACCTCCAGTGGCCACAGCCTCCACATCAATGATATAATTTCTTCCATTGGTAAAATCACAATAAGTCTATAGTAGAATACTAGTAAGTCTACTTTAGTCCATAGTTCATTCCCCAATCCTGAGGATTCTGGGATGGTGATGCCCACTTCACCTCTAATTGAGAGGGGGCTTTGATCCCATAGCGCAGATGGATGGGACTCTCTTGCTTGGAATCGTAGACTCTCTTGGTTCCTTGGAATGGTGGTTGTCCATCATCATCTCCTTTTTAGTTGTCCTGGATGAGTCCAGTGAACTGGAGAGTAGGTGTTGTAGCTCCATTGAGATTCAGAGCACAGCTGGTATAAGGACAGCCCAAAGATTTAAGTTTCTTGGACGTACACCTATCAACTCTAGATGAGTGGAGATTCACACAATAACCTAAAGAATATCAAATTCCCATTCTGGGGAGCTCTGCCACATTCTCTAATGGAGCATCAAGACCCCCCAAGTACAGGAACAATGACTAGTGAAAGAGGATGGTCCATTGACTGGCCATTGATATTGATGACTGTGCTTATGAACCATTACTCTTGAAATTGAAACTTAGCCTAGTATTATAGGGTGCCTAAGAGTTGCCTCCTGGGAGCCTCCTTGTTGCTCAAATGTGGCCTTTCTCCAAGCCAAACTCATTATATACATGTAATAAGTTCCCTCCAGTGTGGGACATAACTCCCAGGTCTGAGCCTCCCTGGCACCGAGGGATTACTACCAAGCACCAAATAGCAATGCAACTGGAAAAAAGACCTTGATCAAAAGGGTAAAAAGGTAAAGACAAATGAGTTTATATGGCTAAGAGACTTCAAAGTGAGTTGGGAGGTCATTCCAGAGGTTATGCTTATGTACTTCTCTGCAGGATCTCATTGACAGCTAAAGTAGATACTACCCCAAATACCAGGGCTCCTGAGGGCTCTGGAGATGTACAGACACTATAGTCAGTGTTCCTTGCCAGTGGCCCTCCTTTGGAATTTATGCTCCCCAGTGTAACAGAGACAGACTCTTCTGACCCTTTATTTGAATGAATCACTTATACATCTTAAGGGAAGAGATGAGCACCCCAAAGAGTAAATGGGAAAAAAGCATAGACAAGCATTATATAAAAGAAGAAATAATGATTATCAACAAACTTAGAGAATGGCATTCACTTTTAAAAGCAGCAAGAGAAATAAGAACTGAAGAAAATGTTATACTGTTTCTCTCTGATTAGTTTGGAATGCTTAACAAAATGTTCAGTACCAAGTATGAATGTGGGTGTGGACTTAGAATATTTTTGTGCAGATATGAATAAATTTTTAAAAATTTCTGATGGGCATTTTTCTATAAATTTGGGCATTTAAAATATGCATGTGTTTTGCACCAAATATCATGCTTCTAAGAATTCATCCATAGAGTTAATAAGATATTGCACAAAGGGACAAGCCAAAATTTTAACACTTTTAGCATTTATTGAAGTAGCAAAATAAAATAAAACAAAAAATTCACTACTAAAAATCCATTAAAATTGAAGTCATATTTATTTACCTGTTTGTTAATGTATCTATTTTTAGACTTGAAAGAACAACTTTACTGTTGGAAAGTCGGCAAATATATGTGTGTATGTATATGTATATTTCAGTTTGCTGTATTGTTAAAGCGTTATGATATGCAAACAATAGAAAAATGAATTAAAAGTAGCTTAGACCACAAAAAATGTATTTGATAATAAAAATAAATTCTAATATTTTCAGTATCGGTTTGATGCAAAAGTTCAATGATATTCATGGACTGAGACTTTCCAATGACATTATTTTCTCCTCTACTTTGCCAACATCATTCTAAGCTTTTTTCTAATTTGTTTGTACGATGTCTGTCAGTTGTGATCAATACCACATTCATTCTTTTTATATCTATCCACAATGGTTTACAATGGCTCATTATCTTAAAATCAAAGGAAAACTCTCTTAAAATCTTTATGTAAATGTTTTTTTTTTCTCTTACGTTCTAAATGTCCTTCCTGTACCAGTCACTGGAAATCGTGATGTGATTACTTTTATATCAATCATATACCAAATTGGAGCTGAGTGTGACATCAGTCTCTCGTATGGCAGATAGCTGCATGGGTAAAGGAAAGCTTCACTCCCCAAAAAAGGCTACTATTCAACTAGAAACTGATGCCAATTTAGCAATCAAAGTTATACATGATATGACCATACAAAGAAATATCTGGAAGCATGTACATCAAAATGTTAACAGTATTTATTTTTAGGTAAAGTTGCTTGAATATGTAACTATGAAAATGTATTATTTTTCATAGCTAGATAAAAAAGACTACTGCTGTAAGTAAAAAAAAAATAATAATTTGATGGACAAAATTATTCTGGATCCCTTTATATGTTTGGGAAATTAACCAATCTAAGAAATTTGGTGGTATGTAGAGTCCGCCTTCAATTGTGGAAACAAGAAAGACCAGATATTTTTCCCAACCACTCTGGCTTACCCAGTCAAACCCTGATTCCCAGACATTGACGTGAATTATTGTAACGAAAAGCAGCCGAGAGAGTGGTGAATCAAGTCTGGATCATCAGCAATGTCAGTGTCTAGTTTCCAGAAGCAGCAGTTGCAGAGCCTGCAGTGCTTCCAATATCCAGGGCTGGTCCTGTCTACGCTGAAGCCACAGCCACAAGTGTTTAGCAGCAGTGGAAGTGAAATTATTATCCAACTGAGGACAGGCGGCAAGATGGCGTTGGTGTAGGAGGGCGCACACTGCAAGCTCCCAGAGCAAGGCAGATTGGGGACGGGGTCCTGCCCGGGGGTCTGTGCCGTGCACGCGTGGAGTGAGAAGCTTGGGACATCTATCTGCGCGGATCGGCGGCGTGGACCGAACGGTGGAGATTCATGAGTTTTGAGGCTGCCGGTGGAGGTTGGCACCGGTGGCTGAGCCCTGCGGTTACGGAAATAAAAAATAAAACGGCCATTTGGAGCCGCTGGCGGGGCGAAAAAGTTTTATTTTCTGGGGAGCTGGCTGCCTGGCGCCCCTTGGACCTTGTGTGAACAGAGCAAACGAGCTAGTCAGCACCCGGTGAACCGGAGGGGGGATTTTGGTCGGGGAATGCAGCTGATTTCCCTAGCCACCCAGGGATAAGACCCGGGCCGCTGTGGAGCCAGGAGGAAGGGACACTTCCCAAAGAAGGGAGGGTTTGGTTGGAAGACAGGGAAGGGTATTTTATATTTTTAGACATCGATCTGGCTGCCTGCACCGCCCCATAGCTTTGGGGAGCAGATAAGCCGAACTGAAGCAGCACCAGGCTGAGAGCAGACGCAAATCTGCACTCAAACTGATTTACTGAGCAGCCCAGTGACGCTGGAGCTCGGCGCCAGAAGGGGCGGAATCCGCCATCTTTAGCACTCCTCACTGACTAACATCAGAGTTTCAGCTAACCTGGGGAGTCCGGAAAGTGGGACGTGCTTGATTAATTTCCACGGGCCCAGCTAGGGTCCCTTCCGTAAGGGTTGGTCTAGAAGAGGAATTATTTTGGGTCCTGCATTTGGCTAAAAAAAAAAAAAGTGAGGTCACCTCAACAATTGAAAAATAAATTCTTTTTAATTTAGTTTAATAGCTAAAAGCTGCTTCAGGACCTGCATATAGAACCCTGTGGGGAAATTCATTGATAAACACAAGTAGGCAGGAAGGATCCACGTGGACCCTAGGGGAATCATTGACCCCCCTTAGCTCTGTTTGACTGCTTGCCTGTGTGGATCTTTGGTTTCTCTCTGTTACTTTCTGGTCTATTGCTATTATTCCCATTTTCCTCCCCCCTTCCTTTTTCCTTCTATTTTTTTTTTAAATAGGTGCTGCCAGCTGGTCGCTTATTTGCTGGGCTTCTTATTCAGTAATTTCCCACTCGCTGTATATATTGATTCTGTATTACAAACTATCGCTTATCCTTCCTGCATGTTTCTGCCTTCTGTTTTCTGTTGTGGCTCTTAGAGACAACATTTTTTCATAGGCCCACAACTTAAGGGTGTCAATTTATATCCCATCTATTTTGTTTTCTTCTTCTTTTTTCTTTTTTTTTTTTTTATTAGGATTAACTTTTTCCTTTCAGACCTTTCTCTACTATTTCTCTACCTCCTCATAATTCTAGCCCTCTAAATCACTATATATATATATTCTTCCATTTGTTTTCCCAGTCCATTATAGGAACTCCATATTTTTTCCTAGTACTCTACACTGCCTACACAAGTTAAATATTCATCTCATTAAGTCTCATTTTGCCCCTCTTCTAACTTTTATCAACATTTCTAATATCCTTCTGCCTTCCTTACATCTTTTGATTCCTCTGGCCCTAACCTTTTGCCTTCAAGGGAAAATAGAAAGAAGTAAGGAAATAAAATAAGAAGAAAAACTGCCAAAGAGAAAACTTAACTCACACGCAGAACCAACAGCTAAATAAAATTCTAGAGCATAGAGAAAAGCTAATCAACTGAACAAACCCATCAAGATAATATGATGACCAGAGGGCAACAGAAAAATACAAATGACTCTGAAAAACTGGAAAACATGGACCAGTCCAGTGCACAAAATAAAAACCAGGAAGCAATGCAGTACATCGAACAACTAATCAAAGCTATCCAAACAAATATCATGGACCAACTTAAAGAACTGAAGGAAAAGATTAAGGATATAAAGAAGACACTGGGAGAACATACTGAAGAAATAGCTAACACACCTAAAAAGGTAATGGATATGATGGTGAACAAAGACACAAGTCAAGAAATGAAAAAGACGCTGGACTCACATGGCAGCAGAATTGAACAGGCAGAGGAAAGAATTAGTGATATGGAAGACAATACAGTTGAAATCAAAGAGATTGTAGAAAAGATAGACAAAAAGATAGAAAAAATCCAGTATGGTCTCAGGGAATTAACCGATAATGCAAGACGCACAAACATAGGCATTATGGGCATCCCAGAAAGAGAAGAGAAGGGAAAGGGAACAGAAGGAGTGTTGAAGGAAGTTATGGCTGAAAACTTCCCAACTCTATTGAGAGAGATGGATGTGCAGATCCAGGAAGCACAGCGCACCCCAAATAGTATAAATCCCAACAGGCCAACTCCAAGACATATACTTGTCAAACTGTCCAATGCTCAAGACAAAGAGAAAATACTCAAGGCAGCAAGAGAAAAGAGAACCATCACATACAAGGGAAGCACAATAAGATTAAGTGCTGATTTCTCAGCTGAAACCATGGAGGCAAGAAGACAGTGGTATGACATAGTCAAAACACTAAAAGAAAAAAACTTCCAGCCACGAATTCTCTATCCAGCAAAATTGGCATTCAAAAATGATGGAGAGTTCAAAATATTCACAGATAAACAGCAATTAAGAGAGTATGTCAGGAAGAAACCAGCACTTCAAGAAATACTAAAGGAATCTCTACAAATTGAAAGGAAAAAACAAAGGACAGAGAGTTGGAGGAGAGTTTAAAAACAACTGAAAAGTCAAAAAGAGAAACAAAACAACATATGACATACATTAACCCAAAGAAAAAATGACTGAAGTAAGAAATTCGTTATGAGTAATAACACTGAATGTTAATGGATTAAATTCACCAATCAAAAGACACAGATTGGCAGAATGGATAAGAAAATATGATCCATCTATATGCTGTCTACAAGAAACCCAACTTCGGCCCAGGGATTCAAGTAGGCTGAAAGTGAATGACTGGAAAAATATTTTACAAGCTAACAATAGCCAAAAAAGGGCAGGAGTAGCTATTCTAATATCAGACAAAATAGACTTTAAATGCAAAACTATTGTAAGAGACAAAGATGGACACTACATATTAGTAAAAGGAGTAATCTCTCAAGAAGAGAGAACAATCATCAACATTTACGCACCTAATCGAGGTGCCTCAAAATACGTGCGGCAAACTCTGGAAAAACTAAGAGGAGAAATAAATTCCTCTACAATTATAGCAGGGGACTTCAACACACCACTATCATTATTAGACAGAACATCTAGGCAGAGAATCAATAAAGAAACGAAGGCACTCAACAATACATTAGAAAATTTGGACTTAATAGACATATACAGAACACTACACCCAAATACAGCGGGATTTACATTCTTCACCAGTGCACATGGAACATACTCCAAAATAGACCACATGCTATGCCCCAAAACAACACTCAATGAATTCAGAAAGATTGAGATTATACAAAGTAATTTCTCTGACCACAACGGAATGAAGTTGGAAATCAATAAGGGCCAGAGAAACAGATTAGGCACAAGGATATGAAAGTTAAACAACACACTCTTAGACAAACAGTGGGTCAAAGAGGAAATTTCAAAAGAAATCAGTAACTACCTTGAAACTAATGAAAACAGCAACACAACATATCAAAACCTATGGGAGGAATTGGAAAAACAACAACAAACTAAACCTAAAGGAAGTAGAAAACAGGAAATAACAAAGATTAGAGCAAAACTAAATGAAATAGAGAATAAGAAAGCACTGGAAACAATAAACAAAACCAAAAGCTGGTTCTTCGAGAATATCAACAAAATTGACAAACCCTTAGCCAGACTAACAAAGAAAAAGAGAGAACAGATGCAAATACATAAAATAAGGAATGAGCAAGATGATATAACTACTGTCCCCACAGAAATAAAGAGTATCATAAGAGGATACTTTGAAAAATTATATGCCAACAAGAATGACAATTTAGAGGAAATGGACAAGTTTCTAGAAACCCACAAAGAGCCGACATTGATGAAAGAAGAAATAGATGAACTCAATAGCCCAATTACAAGTAAAGAGATAGACTCAGTCATTAAAAACCTCCCAACTAAGAAGAGTCCAGGACCAGATGGCTTCACAGCTGAATTCTACCAAACATTCCGGAAAGAGCTAACACCAATTCTACTTAAGCTCTTCCAAAAAATAGAAGTAGAAGGAATACTACCTAACTCATTCTATGATGCCAACATTACCCTAATACCAAAACCAAATAAAGATACCACAAGAAAGGAAAATTACAGACCAATTTCTCTAATGAACCTAGATGCTAAAATCCTTAACAAAATACTTGCTAATCGCATTCAACAACATATCAAAAGGATTATACACCATGACCTAGTGGGTTTCATCCCAGGTATGCAAGGATGGTTCAATATAAGAAAATCAATCAATGTAATACACCACATAAACAAACTGAAAGAAAAAAATCACATGATCATCTCTATAGATGCAGAAAAAGCATTCGACAAAATACAGCACTCTTTCCTCATAAAAACACTACAAAAGATAGGAATAGATGGAAACTTTCTGAAAATGATAAAGGGTATATATGAAAAACCCAAAGCTAACATCATTTTCAACGGTGAAATCCTAAAAGCCTTCCCTCTGAGATCGGGAACAAGACAAGTATGCCCACTATCACCACTCTTATTTAACATTGTCTTAGAAGTACTTGCACGAGCACTGAGACAAGAAAAGGACATAAAAGGCATCCAGATTGGAAAAGAAGAAGTAAAAATTTCATTATTTGCAGATGACATGATCCTATGCTTAGAAAGCCCTGAGAAATCGACAACAAGGCTTCTAGAACTTATAAAGGAGTTCAGTAATGTTGCAGGCTATAAGATCAATGCTCAAAAATCAGTAGCATTTCTATACACCAATAACCAGCAAACTGAGGAGGAAATCAGAAAAAAAATACCATTTACAATAGTAAACAAAAGAATCAAATACCTAGGAATAAATTTAACTAAAGATGTAAAGGACTTATATACAGAAAACTACACAACACTGTTAAAGGAAATCAAAGAAGACTTAAATAAATGGAAAAATATTCCCTGTTCATGGATGGGAAGACTAAACATCATCAAGATGTCTGTCCTACCCAAACTAATCTACAGATTTAATGCAATCCCAATAAAAGTCAACACTATATTTTTTAAGGAACTGGAAAAACTAACCACAAAATATATTTGGAGAGGTAAGAGGCCCCGAATTGCCAAAGATATATTGAAAAAGAAAAATGAAGTTGGAGGTATCACATTACCTGACTTTAAAACATACTACAAAGCAAAACTTTTCCCAAGTGCCAACTGGCAACACAACTGGAAAAAGACCTTGAATAAAAGGGGGAAACGGTAAAGACAAATGAGTTCAAGTGGCTAAGAGACTTCAAAGAGAGTCGGGAGGTCATCCCAGAGGTAACTCTTACGCACACCTCAGTAGGAGCTCATAGAACATCTAAGTGCCTATCACCCCACTCAGTGGGGTTCCTGAGAGCTCCGGAGACACCCTGGTTCTATATAAGGGGGGATAGCCCCAGAGACTGATGCCTTATCAGTGGGTTCTATTTTGGAATCTGTGCTCCTGAGAGTGACAGAATTAGACTCAAATAAGTCCTCCCTGCACATGGTTCACCAGTCCCTTCTATTCAAACCTATATGTGATGCTGGAGTTTTTAGGTATACTTCCAGAGACTGGAGCCTCCCGCCTACCTATGTGCCAGGTGTGCATGAAATCTAGGTGGAGCTGCAACTCCTACCCTACAGCTCAATGGACTCATCCAAGTCACCTGGTGAGGAGACAACGATGGGCAATGGCCATCCCAGGGAATGGAGAGGGCCTGCATCTTCAGGCAGGATCATCCCACCCACCATATCCATGGGATATAAGCCCTCTCTCACTTGGAGTTGGAGTGGACATCACCATCCCAATCCCCTCAGGATTGGGGTAAGAACTATGGACTAGAGTGGACTTGATGGTATTCTCTTGTTCACATATGGTGATTCTAGCAATGCAAGAAATTATAACAATGAGGTGGAGCCAGTAGCCACTTGACACTTTTGGGGTAGGGAGAGGATGAGTAGTTGAAATACAGGGGCTTCTTTGGGAGTTGGAGGTTGTCCTGAGTACTGTTGTGGCAATGGATGTAGGCCATTTTAAATCAGCACACACCACTCTGAACTGAGTGGGAGAGAGTGTGGTCTACAGTGTGAACTGTGGTCTATGGTTAGTGGCAAGGCTCCAGGATGTGTAAGTTCATTGAGGGTGGTGGGCCACACTGTGGGAGATGTTTGAGTGGGATTTGGTAGGAGTTGTGGGAGGTGGGTAACATGGGAATCCCAGTGGGTTCCGTGTAATATTTTGGGTAATCTAAGCACCTCTTAAAATATATGTATCTCTATATATAAATAACATTTTTGTAAGCAAAAAAAAAAAAAAAAAAAAAGAATGACTCTCATACTTTGAATTCTAATCAAGTATGCCCTGCAGGTTTATGGAATGTAGGGGACCCATGACTTATGTTTCCCTCCCAATTTCTACTTATGGTAATGAAAATGTTTATCCTTTGTCTGTCCCTTTGTATATTGGAAACAAATAAATGGTTTTGT
Source organism: Tolypeutes matacus (assembly GCA_026826555.1). Taxonomy (NCBI): domain Eukaryota; kingdom Metazoa; phylum Chordata; class Mammalia; order Cingulata; family Chlamyphoridae; genus Tolypeutes; species Tolypeutes matacus. The sequence goes on along the minus strand of JAKSZT010053887.1, from coordinate 68,600,326 downwards.
AAGTTTCAGAGGTCTACAGCCTGATGGGACTTTGCTCCAAGACAAATTGTATTGCTTTAAACTGATTGTAATATGATTTTATACTTAGCATTGTTGATGATTTAAGGTTATTTATTTATTTTTTTTAATATTGCAATATCTTTTTGGAATTCAGAGGGTGGAGTGTGGCAGTTTGGTATTGTTTATGAATTCCAAAAATAGATATTGGATTGTGTTTGTAAATTGTTCTGTCATTCTGGGAGTATTAGATTGTATTAGATTCAGAGGTTTCACTTTTACTTTATTAGATCAAGATTAGGGCTTTTATTTGACCATGTCATAAGAGTGACTGGATTTGAGTCCCCAACCACTTGGTGGGGATAAAACAGACTCTCACACAGAAGTAGGCATGGAGAAGCAGAAATGCAGGAAGAGAGAGTGCTCCATAGATACAGGCTCTGGGAAACGAGATGAGACTGATAGTCTACAGCTGACCTTGTGGAGAGAACAGAGCAGCTGAGCCCAAAAAGAGAAGACCTAGGGAAAAGATGAGCCTTATGCCAACCAGCAGCTGAGAACAGAAGAAGCTGGTATAATGGAGCCTTAACAGGGAAGAAGGAAGGCTGAATGCTCGTAGACATTGCCCGCCATTTTGTTTCAATAAGTGACAACAGATTTTGGGTGAGGAAGTAACTTTGAGTTAGACTTTTTAGGGCCTTGTGACTGTAAGCTTCTACCCCAAATAAATACCCTTTATGAAAGCCAAAAGATTTCTGATATTTTGCATTAGCACCCCTTTGGCTGATTAATACAATGAGGAAAACAAGAACAATATATATTGCCTTCAAATAATCTTCAGATGTTAAAAAACAATGTGCCGGCTCTGTGGATAAACTTAAAGAAAATTGAACAACTGGTCCAAATAATGCAAATGTTATTTCATTTTGTAAATTTAATACACTTTTCCATCAAATATTTCCTGAAACTGCTCATATGTTAAGCCTTAATATGAGGACATGTATTTAAATTGTATAAGTTTTTATAAGTTTTAAGCAAGCTTTAACAGTTCTTACTTCTAGAAAGTAGGCGGGATTGGGAATGGAAAGAAGCAGTTATGTTATTGGTGTAATAATAATGAAATTTTAAAAACTGAAAATAACAAATGCAAAAAGACTCCAAAAAAAAAAAAAAAAAAAAAGAGTACCAAAGGGTGGGGTACATTTAGATGCAAGGTGTAAGTAGACTTTTTTTTTTTTTTTTCTTCTCTTAAGCATCCTTACAAGGACTTTTTCAAAAATAGAAGGCTTTTAGTTACTGTACCCTTTAATTAATAATCCATTAAGGAGAGAATTGATTCTAAATTTGCCTAGAGAAATGACAGAAAAATAAGTAAGGAATATATAGGACATGTTGTCATGTCAAAATTCTATGCAAGGTCTTACAAATGCATTGAGTCCTGAGTAAAGAGAGCCAAATAATGGCTGTGTGGTCATTTTCATACAAAAAAAAAAAAATAAATATACATCTACTATCTTGTTTTTACAATTTTTAACTTGTACTTGCAGTTATAAATTTGATGTGTTTTGTTTTATTTTTTAAACTAGGACATTCAGAGAGGAGTTTTTAGTAATTAGTTCATGGTAGTTTCAAATGCTGGATTGATTCCCAGGTCTTAGTCTTCTCTCCTGTGGGAAATTTTGATCATAAAATTCAAAGGCTGACCTTGGTTCTGATTTTATAAAGAATATTATATTCACTTCGACCTTCACAACCTAGATTGAAAGAAGATGAAAGGATTAGCTGAAATTGAACGCTATGCCTACAGTCCAAGGAAGAAAGAAAAAAAGTTAAACTTTCAGAGTCATAAATTATACATGAGAAACTATATGCTAATAGTATAATCTTAAGTCACCAGAATTCCTACTTTATCTGAAGATATAGGTGTTTGGCTAGTTGAATGGCAACTGGTTTTAAAAAGACAGTGATAGCTTAGGTAGAAAAACACTTTCTAATTTTATAATTACACATTGTAAATACTCTTGCAATATACTAATTTTCTATAGCAAAGGTAGCTGTGATTACCAGGGCTTTAAATCATATTTTAAATTATTTTTCTGTATACCTGATCAATGGCTATGAACACTTTTGTCTTTATAACAAATTTTATAATAGTTTATTGTGAAAAGTATTTGTACACATCTGTTTATATATTTTTTAAAAACTTACCTGATAAAATTGTAGGAAAAAATTACCAAGTATGTGCATTTTTTAAGGAAAGGATCCTTAGTATCAAGTGTCCTTTGAGTCACTTAAAAATGTTACATTATTTAGATTACAAGGTTACCAACCTCACTTTTGCTCATACTTAAACAATTAAAATGCCATAATAATTGGAATTCTGTAAGAAATACACAACAGGAAGTTTTGTTTTTTTTTAAAAGAAGCAGGGTACAGTATATCATGTAGTATCTGCAGAGCATTATTTCAATTTACTAAGAATAAAAAGTTTCTCACATTTACTCATTTTTAGACTTCAAGTATGAGGACTAAATTTACTATTGATCAATGTTTGCATTTCTAATCATATTCTTTTCAGAATTGTTTCTTTTGAGAAGGAATGGAAGAATATTATCTGGCTATCACATCCCACTTCCTTTGTAAGTTCAGCTATGCCAGATTCAGTGCTGACAAAAGGAAATCTGCTTCATTTTTATTAATTATGACCACATCTACTATTTTTTCATTTATTATTTATTCTTCACTTTCAAATTATTCCATCTTGATCATGGAAATTAAGATGGCTTGACCAGAGATAGTGCTACGAGGTTTATTTATTCAATTCCCCATATTTGCATGTAGATGAAGCCACAACTATGAAAAGCCAAATGCCTGGAATCCAAATAATAAAGTCAATTTGAACTGTGATTAATTTTATGCCACCATTAATTTAAAAAGTGTTTATTATGGTGGCAATAAATTAAGCTGTGTTCTGTTTATTAGCTCCAGGTATTTTCCCTTATCCATTCAAAGAGTGTAGATGTGCACATGCATACTCTTGCCTCAGGATTTGTACTGCTTCAGACCTAAAGAAAGAATTTGAATGAAAGTTTCCCTAACCCTCAACCTCCATCCTGAATTAATTCTGAATTAATCTCATTGAAATCCTATGAATATTCATTAATTCAAAATATATATTTAATGTATGCCTCCCAAGTCCTTCATATGATTTTAGGAAGTAGCAGTGAAAAAGATAACACATAAATCAATGATAATAAAAATTCAGGTTGTAATTACAATGAGAAAATAAGGGAAAGTTTTCAAATATAGTGCACATCTATTTAATCTAGAATATTATTGACAGTGATACTAGTAATCATTTATATATTGTTTATACTATGTGTCATGCACTGGGCAAGATACCTTATCTATAATATCTATGCAATTCTCATAATGACACTATGACCATTCCAATTTTACAGGTAAGAAAAACGTGAAAACTTGAGAAGTTAATAATTTGCAAGTAAATATTGGAACCAGAGTTTCATTCAAGATCTGTCTGATCTCATTGAGAATCAAAGTTAATCACTGACCTAATCCTTGAGCAAGGAAAACTGTCAGTATTAGTACAATTAGTGCAACAATACAGAACTGCTTCTAATTTTAGTGTACTTTTACTATGTATAAATTAAAATGAGATCCTGTCAGAAGAGAGAGATAAGGGAACTTAGAGTCAAAGATGCAGAAGTGACATTTCATTAGTTCAGTTTTTAGACATTTTCCCAAGATTGGAAAATCTGTGTGAAGAGAATAGAGCCATCATCCACCTCCTTTCAGTCCCAAAGGACAGAGAAAGAATCAAGTTTGGTATACTTAAAGAGGCTTGAACATAGAAATCTGGCAAAACCCTTGCTACCCAAGTTTGACCCAAAATCAGAGGAGGCACCTGAGTTCAACGAGGCTTGAAGATTTAGAAATTGTGCATTCCAGAGGCATCTATGGGGAAATGATGACATGTGATTGATTTCTCCTCATATCTACCAGATGTCATGAGAGGCCTGGGAGTGTAATCCAATGGATAGTGGGGAGGAAGATTCTCTTAAGGGCTGACATTAAATTTCTCTTCAGCTTGGTTGGGTGATTTACATTTTATTTCAAGAAATTAAAAAATGTTATATTTTTACCCCTGGGTAATGGAATAAAATTCAAATTTTCTAATTTTAGGGGCTTCATCTTTAAATGATGGGTTACAATTATCATATAGTATATATTTTCTTAAGAAACTAACTTATAACCTCAATAATTGGAGACAATTAATTTTGAGACAATGACAGAGAATATGTATATAAAAATTAATGCCATATTTCATAATTTTTTAGTGATTGGGATAATAATCAGTCACAAAGAGAGATTCTGAAACATTACCACCCAAATTGTTGTTAGGTCTAGTAGACATAAGGTGCTCAGCAGGATGTACAGGCCGATAAGGAGAGGATAAATATAGTCTTGTTACAGCTTTCTAAGGTTTAATTTATGATTCCAAGTAGACTCTCCAAATAGACTGAAAGGAAAGGGGGATTTCAAGGAAAATGCATTTTAAGTCTTCTCTAACAGACTGAATTTAAAAACAAACAAAACAAAACAAATAAAACCCTAGTCTTTCAGGAAATGGAGGGACACCTGAAGCTTAATGGTGCCAATGTTCTGGAAGAAGATGCCACCCTTTTCTCATCCAAGACAGAGGCTTCCATTTTGGCAGGTGGTTCAGAAGATCACCAGGCCTATGGAAGAAATAACAAAATACCAGATTTTGTGGTGTTTTACAGGGGTGAATTTCATTAAATAGATGATAAATATTTGAATCTTGATTATGGTATTCTGTTACCATTCTGGCTCATTGGAAAATACCCAGGAAGTAGTTAACAAACTTGTTCCTTGATGTACAGGAATGTGTGGGAGGGGAGGGGGTCTCTGAAGGAATGTTTTAGAAGGTATGGTAGATTGAATAATGTGCCCCCCAAAAAGATAGATGTTTAATCTTAATTCCCATTCCTGTGGATGATTTATAAATAGAACCTTTTGAAGCTGTTATTTTTAGTTAAGGTGTGGCCCAACTGAAACTTTTCAGACCTTAATTTGTATTACTGCAGTCCTTTTTAAGCAGAAGAAAATTGGATGCATTAAGTCAGAAAAAGTCCACATGGGAAGAAACCAGAAGTCAGTGGAAAACCAGAAGAGCCGCCACAATGAGGGAAAGGTTGGCATGTGATCGAGGCAGAGATGCAAACCAAGGAACCCCAAAGATTGGGGCAAGCAGGCATCAGAATACTAGCAACTCCAGAAGAAACCATGGCTTTGCTGAAGCCTGGATTTTGGACTTCTAGTCTCTGAAACCATGAGCTAATAAATATGCTTGTTATTTAAACCAACCCATTGTCATAGCAGCTTGGCAGACTAAGACAGAAACTTAGTTTTAAACTTGTAGCCTAATTACAATTCTCAAAACAAAAAATATTCAGTGATAGTGGTTGAATACCTGAGTACTTTATTGATGCATTCTCAAATTAAATAGATTAATTAGATGAATTTCCTTAAAATTTACCAGAAACTGGAAAAAGTGAGAATAAATTTATATTCTGTTTAAGGGTTAACAGAGGACACTGGACCTAAGAATATTAGGCCCAAGAAAATGGAAACCACAAAGAAATTGTGACTCTTGGGATAATATTGAGCACCAAAGTCCTCTTCAAGCTCAGCCTATTGTAAAGTTGTTTCCTGCTTCCACCCATGGCTGAAGGTGGTAAACAAAAAAATAAGGCAACTCTCTGAGTAAAGGAAATCATGGCAACTCCAGAGGCACCAGAAACCACCAGCTCACATAAAGAAGTTAAAGCTTTGCAGGCATGTGTAACCTTCAGAGGGCAACTGCTTAAGAAAGGGGATCTGGGTACTTTAAAAAATGGTCAAGAGCATGGTTTGAGGCAAAGAAACGTTTTGATCAGCACCTCTGGGCACAGATTGAAGTTTAGAGGAGTTTGTGCACCTCTTTTTCTTCTTACTTTAGGGAAAATGGACATTTTCTGGTAACCCACGTCTATGAAGAGAATCTCTTTCTGAAAAAGGGATAAGAGTGGTTGAAGATGGTTTTAGAGAGATAAATTATGTTTAAGTGGAGCTAGCGGGTGTAACTCTGTGGTTAAGCGTTGGCCTCACATGTACGAGACCAGAGTTTTAATCCCTGGTACCTCTTAGAAAAAAGCAAACAATAAAGATAACCTGTCTCCCGAGCTCTCCCCAGAAGTGTAGATTCTTGTTACTGATGTGATGGCTTCAAGATTACTTGGCAGACCTGGAGAGCTGATCATGCAGGCCCTCAGGGTCTGGGGCCCAGTGGGGCCGCTGCTGTGCAGTCCTTGGCATCTCAAGTTTCTGTTCCTTCTGATAATGAGCAGGCAACAGAGCTGGAGAAGGAGATTGTGATGGCTGCACGGAAAGGACTAGACCCATAAAATATACTGCCTTGAAAAGCAGCTGCAGGCACCAAGGAAGACCCTAATTTAGTCCCCTCCTTCACCAACAAAAGAATAGTGGGCTGCCCCTGTGAAGGGGACAATAGTGCCTTCATTTGGGCTGGCTGCATGAAGGCGAGGCCCAGCAATGCCCTAAATGTAGACTCCATTACAAGTTGGTGCCTCACCAGTTGAGCCACTGATGAGCCCCTGTACCAACTTGCTCAAAATGTGTTATAAAGTTTTCTTTGTTTGAATAAAGACTAGTCATTGTATTGTCTCCTTATCCCATTTAAAAAAAAAAAGTGCTGAGCCCTTAAAGAATTAAGATTGGACAGACTTGTTTCCCCTTAGGCCCCAGACAGCAAAGCCTCAGAAATTGGGGAGAATAAAACTGCACCGATCATCTGCTAGTGGAGAGAGCAGGACAAACCATGTAAACAGAACCATCATGTCACCTCTGTTTCCTAATTCTGACCTAGGCAGAACTCCTGTACCTTATTCAGAATTCTTGGTGGGAAGAAGAACCCCAACAATGACTGGCATTGAATTTCCTACAAGCATATTTTTATGGGCTCTCAAGACAGATTATATTTCATTAAGAGAAGTGAAATACATATTATGTTACTTATATCTGCGATGGATGACAAAATTCATGTTACCTACACCCGTTATATAGATTTGTATGCTGTTCATGTGTATGAGTTATCCCATAACTGTCCAGTATATATGGCAACAAAAGATTTATCTTCTGTTCATAGCATTGCAATTCTAGAAAGATTTATAAATGTTCTGTAAAGATAACATACCAAAGGAAATGAAAGTAGGAAAAATAATAGGGTTAAGGAAATTTTAGTAATGCAAATTATTTTAGCATCATTTAAGTTACTATTTTTTGCAATGAGAATTCTTCACACTGAATGAATTTTTGCTGAAATGAATTCCTTCATGCACTATTACTGGAAGCTTATTTTACAATTTTCCAATATTTCAAGAGTTTTAAAATATTTGATCCAATAAATTAATTTTGAGGAATCATGGAGAAAATAGAAATGCAGATGGAAATGCCCTAAGTTTGCCCTAAATTTTCTAATGGCAAACTTAGGGCAAAATAGCTAAATGTCCACAATAGAATGATTAGGAAAATCATGACCAATTATTTGCTACAATTGTAAAGATGTTGATGAATAACTTATAATGGCATGAATGATTTTCCTAATATGTTAAATGAAAAGGTATAAAAATCATATGCATTTTATTTTTCTATATGCAAATACAGAATGAAAATTCTCCAAACAATGTACAGTTTCTTGCTCTGGGTTATTTTAATGAGTGATTTACATCACTTGTACTTTTTCCTTTTTCCCCTAACATTTCTATTAGTAAATATTGTGACAGTTTGAAGTTGGATGGGCCCCAGAAAATTAAGTTCTTAGCGTTAATCCATTCCTGTGTGTGTAAACCTATTTTGCATAGGACATTTTGATTAGGTTACTTCAGTAGGGTGTGAACCAGGATGGGTCTTAGTCCTCTTATTGGAGTCTTTTATAGACGGGGTGAATACAGAGAGAGACACAGAGAGAAAGCCTTAGGAAGCCAGAAGCAGAAGCAACAAAATCCAGAAGAGAAAGGAGAGACCAGCAGACACTGCCATGTGCCTAGCCTTGTGACAAAGAAGTCCAGGATCAAAGGCAGCCAGTCTTCAGGGAAAGAAAATTGCCTTGATTTGGACATTTTTCTCAACTTCAGAATTGTGAGCTTGCAAGCCAATAAATCCCTACTGTAAATGCCAACCTTTTTCTGGTTTATTGCTTTCAGCAGCCTAGTAAACTAAAACAAATATATACTTCTTTCATATTTTAAACCATACTTATTTAAAAGTATGACCATTGTTCATTTCAAATCACAATTTAAACTATTTACTTGGACAGGGATTTAAGAATATCTCAAGAATGGAAGGGAGTTTAAAGTTAAAATTAGCAACTTGTTATAATAGATACTCACAATATATATTTGGATTCAGGGTAATTTATTGATATTATAAAATATTTTAGTGAAAATAATCAGTCATTGTTGAATCTTTTATCTAGCTATACCTCTCCTGATTTTTCCTAGGAAGCTAAAATTGAGAGGGTCAATTACAGATGCAAAATCAAAGTATCTGTTTATAGGTATCTAGTTGCCTGTTATCTCTAAAGTAGTCTCACTATTGGCCAGAGTATGAGTTTGGTCTCAGAAGCTTCTCAGTGCTCCCTGTTGACCTAAAATTGCCATCTATCCATATGACTAGATGAGTGTGCTGCTACACACACAAGAGAAGATCTTATAAGGAAATTTGCTTATCAGTATACATGAGAATTACACATGGAATAGGGAACTGCATCCAAGGGTCACTGCCCGTTAATATGCACAGCTCAAAATTTGCACAGCTCTAGACCATTCAGATTAGTAATTCCTCCCCTTGACAAGGCTGAGAATAAGGGTTGGATACACACTTTACCCAATATTATGGAAAGAAATGCCACTGAATATTAATACATTAGAAGGATTTAATTTTAAAGTATCCTTAAAAATGGCATTCGTAAGAAAATAACATTCTGATATGGTAAAATATTCAGGAATTAGTCTTTCTTTCTTATGAAGGTTAAAAAAAAAAAAAGAAGAAGGAAAACAGCAAGAGGTTTTCTGATTTCAGTTTGGGATATTTTTAGGTACTGTGATGTACCTAAGGTGTAAACTTGGCCAAGTAATTGTGCCCAGCTGTTTGGTCACACAAGCACTGAGCTCATTGTAATACAAGGGCATTTATGGACTTTAATCACCAGTGAGTTTTTTGCATAGATGGCTCATTATATCTGCAATCAACCATGGAGATTGCTGTCAGCAATGAGTGATATTTTATCCAATCATTTGAAAGCCTCAAAATGGGAAGTGATTTCAGCATTCAGAGAGAATTTTCCAGCTTGAATTCGAACAACCAACATCTCCTGGGAACTCATCAAGGTCCTTCTCTCAGAGCCCCTGGTTTGCTGCCTGCCTGTGGAATTTGGACTTGTGCATCCCCCTGATAACATGAGAGAATTTTATAAAGTCTTATAATATTTAGAGATATCGCCTGTTGATTCTGTTTCCCTAGAGAATACTAACCAATACAGCTTGGTACCAGGAGTGGTTCTTGAGGAACAGAATCTTAAACGTAGGATTTCTGAAGTGGTTCTGGGAGTTTTGCAATTGGCTTTATACTCTAAATGAACTCAAGGGTACTAATGACTCCCTTTCCAATAATCAAGAGGCCACTAACAGTCCATTGTGTGAGTTTCCAATGGAGAAACAAAAAATATCATCACTGGATACCTCTACTTCTGTGCTTATAAGAGGCAAGGATCTGGGTGAGAGTGTTTTCAACACTTTAACAGAGTTTTGTGAAATCAAAAGGTACCGATGATGTTGGCTGGTTTCTCCTAGATACTTTGGATATAGTTACTAAAGAAAGGGATGAGCTAAAGTCTTCATATTTGCAACTTAAATGCCACATGAATGATGTGAAAGTTTCTATGTGTGCTCTAAAAGAAAATCTTATTTCATGGAACCACAGACTTGAGATCTCTGAAAACCAAATTTAGGGTCTTATTGTATAAGTAGCAGAGTTACAAAGGAAACTAAAATCTCAACCTCACAGGGTGTCTGTTGTTAAAGTGAAGGTATTGATTGAAAAGGAGTGGAATCCTCAGGATTGGGATGGAGACAAATGGGATGACGATGATATTGGTGAGGACATTGGACCTCTAGATACTGCTGAGACTTTGTCAGATAAATATGTGATGGCCTGCCCTATGGAGACCACACAATAAAAACCTTGTATCACTCAGCCTCCAGCCTGCCCCAGGGAGTGTAGACCTCCTTCCAGCCCTGAAGTATGTACCAGCCAAACTATAGCCTATACTAACCAGCCTCTGATCTGTCCCAGGGATTCTGGACCTCCTCCCAGCCCTGAAGCAGGTACCAGCCAAACTCCAGCATGCACTGCCCAACCTGCCCTCTGCCCTGAGGAATCTGCCTTCCAATCCCTGCCTGAAGAGATTAATCCTGTTTTACTAAATGAAAATGCAAAGGAATGCCCTGAGGTCAGTAGCTTGCAAAGCATTTCTAATCCTTCTCCTTACCCACCCCCACCACCCTTCTTCTCTTCCAGACCTATTACTAGACTAAAATCACAACAAGCCACCAAAGCAAAATACAAAGTGTGACCAATGAGGAAGTACACTATACTCTAAAAGAAATGCATGAGTTTTCCAACTTATATAGACAGAAATCAGGGGAATATGTGTGGAAATGGACACTAAGTGTATGGGGTAATGGTGGATGGAATATAAAGTTGGGCCAGTTTGAATTTATTTATATGGGCCCACTAAGCAGAAATTCTGGATTCAATGCTGTAGCTTGAGGGGTTAGAAAGGGCTCTAACTGTTTGGGTGGCTGATTGAATCATGGACCAAAACATGGCCTACCATATCTGAGATTGAGATGCCCAATATACCCTCGTATACAGTAGAAGAGGGAATTCAAAGGCTTAGAGAGATTGGAATGCTAGAATTGATTTACCATTTATGACCTGCCACCCACCCTGGGAATGTCTAGAGGATACACCTTTAACCAAGAGTGTGAGGAATAAGTTTGTAAGACTAACTCCATATTTCCTGAAGAACTCTGTGTTGCTCTTCTCTGTAGTCCAGATATTACTGTTGGAACTGTTGGAATGGAACTAGAATCTTTAAACATTATGAGGATGATTGGATATCGGGCCTGTAAAAGTCAGTTATCAGCAGTTAATTGCCGAAGACAAGGTGGGCATGATTACTGTGATGAAAGGCAGGTTCAAAGCAGTAATCAAAGGACTCTGAGTTGCATGGAGTTAGGGTGTTGGCTAATCAATCATGGGCTATCTGGATGGGCAGTCTACTAAGTTCCCACTTGATATGTATAAGCAGAAGAGTTTTAATTCAAGTGAACAAAACCCTAACTTGAGTTACAGACATAGAGAATCATGGCACCTTAATCAATTCTCAGATTTGAGATACTTTACAGACCCAGAGCCCCTTGAATGAAGAGAAGGCCAGGTCCCTTTAGGGAAGGATCCTGTTACACTGTCAAAAATTTATACTGTTTATCTTCCTCCCACTTTTCCCCAAGGAGACCTATGGCCTTTTACTAGAGTAACTGTGCATTGGGAAAAAGGAAATAATCAGATATTTCAGGGATTATTAGATACTGGTTCTGAAATGACATTAATTCCAGGAGACCCAAAACATCACTGTGGTCCACAAGTCAAAGTAGGGGCTTATGGAGGTCAGGTGTTTGATGGAGTTTTAGCTTAGTTCCATCTCGCAGGGTATCTGGTGGGTCCCCAGACCCATTCTGTGGTTATTTCTCCAGTTCCAGAATGTATAATTGGAAAAGACATACTCAGTAACTGGCAGAATCCACACATTGGATCCCTGACTTGTGGAGTAAGGGCTATTATGGTAGGAAAGGGCAAGTGGAAGCCACACGAACTGCCCCTACCTAGCAAAATAGTAAATCAAAAACAATACTGGATTCCTGGAGGGATTACAGAGATTAGTGCCACCATCAAGGATTTGAAGGATGCAGGGTTGATGATTCTCACCACGTTCCCATTCAACTCTCCTATTTGGCCTGTGTAGTAAGCAGGATCTTGGACGATGACAGTAGATTATCATAACCTTAATCAGATAGTGACTCCAATCACACCTGCTGTCCCATGTGTGGTATCATTGCCTGAGCAAATCAACACATCCTCTGCTACCTGGTATGCAATTATTGATCTAGTAAAGGCTTTTATCTCAATTACCATTAGTAAGAACCACCAGAAACAGTTTGTTTTCATTTGGCAAGGCCAGCAATATACCTTCACTGTCCTGCCTCAGAGGTATATCAACTCTCCAGCCTATGTCATAGTATTGTTGGCAGGGACTTTGATCATCTCTCCCTTCTGCAAGACATCACACTGGTCTATTATATTGATGATATCATGTTGATAGAATGTAGTGAACAAAAAGTAGCAATGACTCTAGACTTGTTGGTAAGGAATTTGCATGAGAGGGGATGGGAGATAAATCCAACAAAAATACAGGGGCCTTCCACCTCAGTGAAATTTCTAGGTGTCCATTGGTGTGGGGCATGTCGAGATATTCCTTCCAAAGTGAAGGATAAGCTGCTGCCTCTGTCCCCTCCTATGACCAAAAAAGAGGCATAACGCTTAGTTGATCTCTTTGGTTTTTGTAAACAAAACATTTCTCATTTGGATGTGTTACTCCAGCCCATCTACCAGGTGACCAGAAAAACTGCTAGTTTTGATTAGGGGCTGGAGCAAGAGGAGGCTCTGTGACAGGTCCAAGCAGCTCTGCAAGCTGCACTACTGCTTGGGCCATATAATACAGCAGATCCAATGTGCTGGAAGTCTCAGTGGCAAATAGAGGTGCCGTCTGGAGCCTTTGGCAGGCCACTAAAGGAGACTCACAATGCAGACCATTAGGATTTTGGAGCAGATCCCTTCCATCCTCTGCTTTCCTTTTCAGAAACAACTTTTGGCCCTCTATTGGGCCTTAGTAGAGACTGAACGCTTATCCATGGGCCATCAAGTTACCATGAGACCTGAGTTGCCTATCGTGAGCTGGGTATTGTCTGACCCACCAACTAAAAAGTTGGGCATGCACAGCAGTACTCCATAATAAAGTAGAAGTGGTATATACGAGCTAGGGCTCGAGTGGGTCCTGAAGGCACAAGTAACTTAGATGAAGAGGAAGCCCAAAAGCCTATGGTCACCACTCTTGCTACATTACCTTCTCTTTCCCAGCCCACAGCTTTGGCCTCTTGAGGAGTCCCTTACAATCAGTTGACTGAGGAAGAGAAAATTCGTGGCTGGTTTACAAATGGTTCTGCACAATATGCAGGTACCACTTCAAAGTGGACAGTTGCAGCACTGCAGCGCCTTTCCATGAGGTCCCCGAGGACAGTGGTGAGGGCAAATCCCTCCAATGAGCAGAATTTCAAGCTGTGCACCTGGTTGTTCATATTGCATGGAATAAGAAATGGCCAGAGGTGCATTTGTACACTGATTCATGGACTGTTGCCAGTGGTTTGGCTAGATGGTCAGGGACTTGAAAAGAACATGATTGGAAAATTGGTGACAAAGAGGTCTGGGCAAAAGGTATGTGGATAGACCTTTCTGAGTGGGCAAAAAACATGAAAATGTTTTGTGCCACATGAGTGTTCACCAGAGAGTGACTTCAGCAGAGGAAGATTTTATATCCAGGTGGATAAGATGACCCACTCCATGGGTAATAGTCATCATCTTTTCCCAGCCACTCCCACCATTGCCCAATGGGTTCATAAACAAAGTGGCCATGGAGGTAAGGATGGAGATTATGTATGGGTTCAGAAACTTGGACTTTCTCTCACCAAGGTTGACTTGACTATAGCCACTGATGAGTACCTAATCTGCAAGCAGCAGAGACACACTCAGCCCCTGATATGGTGCCATTTCCCAAAGTGATCAGCCTGCTACCCAGTGGCAGTTTGGTTACATTGGACCACTTCCATCATGAAAGAGGCAGCGATTTGTTTTTAACTGGAATATACACGTACTCCGGATATGTGTTTGCATTCCATGCACACAATACTTCTTCCAAAACTACTATCCAAGGACTTACCAAATGTCTTATCAACCCCTATGGCATTCCAAACAGCATTGCTTCTGATCAAGGAACCCATTTCACAGCCAATGATGTGTGGGAATAGGCACATGCCTATGGAATTCACTGGTCTTACCATGTTCCCCATCATCCTGAAGCAACTGGATTGATAGGACAGTGGAATGGCCTTTTGAAGACTCAATTATGTTGCTAACTACGTGGCAATACCTTGCATAGCTGGGGCAATGGTCTCCAGGAGGGTGTGTATGCTCTAAATCAGTATTCACTCTATGGTGCTGTTTCTCCCATAGCCAGGACTCATGGGTCCAGGAATCAAGGGGTGGAAATGGGAGTGGTACCACTCACTAATACCTCTAGTGATCCACTAGGAAAATTTTTGCTTCCTGTCCCTGCAACCTTAAGCTCTGCTGGTCTACAGATCTTAGTTCCAAAAATAAGAGTCCTTCCACCAGGGAACACAGCAACAATTCCATTGAGTTGGAAGTTATGACTGCCTCCTGGCCAGTCTGGGCTCCTTTTACCTCTGAATCAAAAGGCAAAGAAGGGAATTACTGTATTGGCTGGGGTGACTCATCTTGACTATCAAGGAGAAATAGGACTGCATCTACATAATGAGGTTAAAGATGAGTTTGCCTAGAATACAGGAGATCCTCTAGGACATCTCCTAGTACTGCCATGCCCTGTGATTAAAGTCGATGGAAAATTGCAACAACTCAATCCAAGCAGGATAACAATGGTCCAGAATATTCAGGAATGATAGTTTGGGTCACCCCAGCAGGCAAAGAACCATGGGCAGCTAAGGTGCTTGCTGAGGGTAATGGGAACATGGAATGGGTAGTGGAAGAAGGTAGTGATAAATATGAACTTTGACCACATGACCAGTTATAGAAATGAGGAGTGCAATCGTCATGAATCTTTCTTCTTTGTTTTGTTATGAATGTAATTGTTTATGTACATAAAACAAATATATTTGTTTTCTTCCCTAACCTTTTCTCTTATCATATGATAAGTTGTATCAGTTTTATTTCATAATATGTAAGGATGTCAAGTTTAAGAGTGAATATTACCCAAGGACTTGCACCTTATTCTGTAGGGAATTAATGTGTTTCCAATTGTATGCAAGAGAGTTGAATATATATATATATATGCATCTCTGTTATTGTTTTTATTTAAAGACTAAATATTGTTTAAGGTAATGTGCATGGTTGCCAAGTTGACAAGGGGTGGACTGTGATGGTTAAGCTAATGTGACAACTCCGCCAGGTAATTGTGCTCAGCTGTTTGGTCAAACAAGCACTGGGCTAACTGCAATAGAAGGACATTTATGGACTTTAGTCACCAGTGAGTTTATTGCATAAATGGCTGATCATATTTACAATCAACCATGGAGACTGCTGTCAGCAATGAGTTATGTTTTATCCAATCAGATGAATGTCTTAAAAAGGAAAGTGATTTCAGCATTCAGAGAGAATTTTCCAGCTTGACTTTGGACAGCCAATGTCTCCTGGGAACTCATCAAGGACCCTCATTGGAGCCCTTGGTTTGCAGCTTGCCTATGGAATTTGGACTTGTGCATCTCCATGGTCACATGAGAGAATTTTATTAAATCTATTATTAAATATCTTCTCTTGATTCTGTTTCCCTAGAAAACCCTTACTAATACAGGTACCTAACATATACTTGGAATTTTACTAGACAATCACAATACTGTACTTAAAAAAAACACAGTTTTGTATTCTAACACTGTGAATTTATTAATTTGCTACATAAATCACGGTAATTCTCTGGAAAATGATTACTATTGAGCCAAAGAGTGACCCAGAGATTTCAAGTGTATCAATGTAAATCAATCATTACTTCAAAAAAATATCAAGAGCCATGTCTTCATCAAAGAAAGGAAGATTATTAAACATTATACATTTGGGTATTAGAAAGTCCTTTATTTGGAGGGAAACACTTTATCTCACTTTATCTTCATATAAAAATAGAAGAGAAACATAAATTAAGGATACCTCAGTTACTTCCTTAGAGTTTCCAAACTTATAAATAGCCAAGATGACTCTGTTTTCCACAATCTTTTGATTCATCTGCGACTATTCCAGGTGTTTTTTCATATTACATGTGTGAAAAGAGAATGTTTCTTCCCTTATTCATTCAACGACTATTGAGTGAGCGAGTTCTCTTTGCCAACATGGTTTTAAGAACTTCAGTATAGTGATCAAAATGACAGAGTCCCTGGCCTCATAAATCTTAAATTGGAGAAGACATGTACCCACTCTACCAATAAACATGTGCCATGACATAGTACTAAAGAGTAATGAAATGGAGAGTGGACAGGGGCAAATTCAGAGCGGTCTTACTGAGGTGACATGTACATTTTGGACAGACCCAAGTGAAGGAAAACAGAAAGGAAAGGATCAATCATATGTAGAGCACTCTGTTAAACTATTTGCATATATAGTTTTATTTATTATCATGATAACAAGTTAGGCCTCATTTTCATTTTCAGTGAAGTAAATTCAGTTTACTTGCATGGAAATCAATTCAGTTTACCATCCAATATAATGCAAGAAAAGCACACACATGCTTAAGAAGAGTTTGTGCCTGGGGGTCGAATTGGTGTTAAAATAAGTAAACAAATCTGAGTAATTTGTCTTTGGAAATAGGATTTCTTAAAGGGATTTTCTGAGCAGCAATGGGGTTGATGAACGAGCCATATACTACAATTAGAAAGAAAAAGAGAACCAAAATCTTCAAGGTGGAATGTTATTTTTAAATACCTTAAAGATAATTCAGTGGAAATATCTAAAGGATAAACAATGCTGGAGTTCAGAGGAGAGTGAAAAGGTAGAAATATACTCTAGTGAAACAACAGCATAAATGATGCTACTTAGAGTGAATGAGAGAGACAATAATAGGGTCAAAGAGAGAATCCTGGAGAATGCAACATTTAAAAGTAGAAGTAATGAAGAAGAGGAGAGATAGATAAGTAGCTAAAATCGAATGACTAGAACTGGAGTTGGAAAACAAAGAATGTGTGGTTCAGAAGCTGGGAGAGGGAAGAATTTCACATCAGAATATAAATTACTCCTAATTAGGTTGCTCAGAAAGACTGGATTGAAAAGAGAAGTGTGTCCAGTGAAATCCTTGAGGAACTTCTATATTTAAATCATTGACAAGGAAGAGGAGGTGATTAAAAAGTATTGAGACAGAATAGCTAGAAAAATAAGCTTAAATTGGAAACGGTGGTATATTGGGGGGAAAAGGGAAGAATTTTAAAGGAAAGAATGTTCAAAAGTGTCAAATATTGCTGAGAAGTCTGACTCAAAAAGAATTGTACCCATTGGAATTACAAACAAAGAGATCATTGGACATCTTTGTATTAGAAGCTGTGGCTGGAGCAGAAACTGACAATGGTAGTTTGAAAATGGGAAGTGAAATCCAGACAGAAAATAGAATCAGTTTTTTTTTTTTTTTTAAAGATTTTATTTATTTATTCATTTATCCCCCCCTTGCTGCTTGTGCTCGCTGGGTCAGCTAACCACGCCCTGCGGGCGGGCCTGGCCTCCCATATGGTAAACGGGAGCCCTACTGATTGAGCCACAGCCGCTTCCCAGAATCAGTTCTTTTAATGACGTTTTCTTTGAATGGGAGCAGCGTCCTCAGAGTTCTGGAAGAGGTCTGTCACCTGTAAGGATGAATTTTTAGCCCCCGTGGACTATCCTCAGGAATTGCAGAATTCCCCATCTGACTGTTCATTCACAAGAGTTTTCAACCCTTTTGGTCAGTTTTTGTTGTTGTTGTTGCCAATCCCGTTCTTTCCCTTATAGTTTTGTCCATGGAAGGTAGGTTTCCAAATGCAAGCTGAACAGAAATGTCAGGTATTAGGGCATCTGTTAACCAGGTACCACCATAACTCTGCATATAATTGATTGCATTTGTAAGGAACTTAAACTTAATGGAAATGTCTAAGTGATCAGAATGCTTGTGTATTGTTCATCATATTGGTTAATTAGGAAGTGAATGTGCCTCAAGTCGCCCAGTGATCAGAGTCTAACACCTGATACTATGCTGTTACCAATTGTAGAGCCCAGCTGTGGGACTTGCTCCTAGAAATCATACCAGAGTTCATTCTGGCTGAGCCATCTGGGACCAGCTACACATCCTTTTCCAGGGAGAGTGTCCCTTTGAGGAATCTGAATTACTTAGAATTACACCCTGGATACAAACATTCGCAAAATAGTGTCATTTTTCTACCTGCTTTAGTATAAAACTGCTACCAACTTTAAGATTAGCACTCACATCCAAATTAGCCCCCCACCCAGGAATGTAGTATTACATAACTCCTCATCTGTGTTTGTTACCACCCAAATTGAGGGAATTGCAGGGCGTAGATTTAGACCCCAAAACACTTAAAAATTCCTCTGTGGAGTTCACCGTTAATAGCAACGCTTCAATATGTGTTCATTAATTGTAACAAATGTACCACACTAATATGTGGGAGGGGGAAGGACTAGGGAATATGGGCATACCCTATATTTTTTATGTAACATTTATATAATCTAAAGCTTCTTTAAAAAGAAAATTAAAAAATTAAAATACAAAAAAAAAATTCCTCTGTAAAACCCAAGACTCCATTACAAATTGAATGCTGGGTAGAGCATTTTTAATGGCACTGGTAAACTTGCTAATAAAAATGTAATAATGACCTTATATCACATATATTTTAGGCCAAGAAAGGCAATATTTAATATTTGTATTATTAAGTAAACATTAAAACTCAGCAAATTTACCGTTTTTGTTTTATGATAAAATCAGAATTCTCAGATAATTTCTCAGGTCTCTTAATTTTTTAATTTGACCCTTACTTGTGGGCTTTTTCATTCTCCAGACTTGCTCTTGCATGAAGAATATTGTGCAGTCTCTGTGACTGCTGCAAAAAGCCTGTCCTAGAATACAAGTTATCTATTTCAGCAGGATTCTCAATAAAAGGAAAATGATATCCACATGGATCCTGAGCTCAGGCTGTTCCATCAGACTGATAATACCCGCCCAGTTTCTCAGTCTGAAATATGTCCTCCTGCTGGTCCTCATTATTATCACCTTCAGTGAAACCTTTTCAAGCCCGTTGTCACACTGCGTGCAATGTCTCAGTGCTGTCAGGAACATCATTATCTTCTCTGTCAATGAATACACAAGCATCTGACCCCAGAACCTTTCAAGGCTCACTCCCTGCTAAGGATTTGGAGAGGGGGAAAAAAGTGTGTGCATCTGTGTCTATACAAACACTTTCTTTCCTTGCAAGCTATATATGTATAGATCCTTTTCTTTTTCTGCTTCTCTCTCCATCATTTTCTCTATATTTAGATAGATAAATTTGTAGATTAATTAATTAATGCATATCTATAATATTTGGGATGATGCATTTTAAATAGAGGATACATCCTTCATGTTATTCTTCAAAGTAATAAGAATAAGAAATGATGGATTCTGAAAAAAATGTATATTTTTATTATTTTTATTCTTTTTTATCATTTTATAATAAATGCAGTACATTTTACCAAAAATAAAATGAAATAAATTGTCTTTAGTAAGAGAAAATATTTTAATTTTGTTTAGTTCTTAAAGGTTAAATAATAAATAAGAGGAGAATAGCAATGATATTTTCTGAAATAGTAAAAAGTGCTATCTTTAAAAGTTATAAAATTGTAATGTCTTTATAAAAAATACCTGCATAAAGGAGAGGAAAAATTACAAATGAATGAAGTTAAATTTATAGATGTAAAAGTAGTAGAATATTGAAAAATTAGATGACTTGCTGGCATTTTCAAAGTTGAGAAAAGATATTCTTTATTAGTCTTTAATAAAAGTCTTTATTCACCTACTTTGAAGAAACCTTAGACTAGAATGTGAACTGAGAATGAAAAATAGGCTGATGAAATCTAAGACCTAGAGATTATAATTTATATGTAAAACTATATTTTAATAATATTGAGACATAAAATTCCAATATATATTGATTTCTAATATTTAAATGTCCATTTTGACTTGAAGAAATACTGAAAAAATGTGAATGTTCTTGTGAAAATATCTCTGAAAGAGTAAAGCTCATTTGAAAAGGTCAAAAGAATTTAAATCATAAAAACAATCATCATAACATTGTTAATTAAAAAAAAAAAAACAACTCTACTGACTGTAATCATCCTTTTGCATAACCAATGTTATAGCATATTCATTTGTACAATATTATATTAGCAGAAATGCCAGTGTCAAGAATGAATGTGATTCACTAGTAAAGGAAAACTTTGAAGCTGATTAAGAGCACTATACATTTTTATTACATATAATACATATTAAAATTTTCTGAAAAAATAACATGTGGACACCTTAAGTCTATTATACTGCATAAAATGAATGTATAGTAACATTTTAGAATAAACAATAAATTATAATTTTCTTAGAAAATATTGCCAATGAATGAATTTGATATTGACTCATTCAGCAAAATACTAACTGGAAAAATTAGTTAGTATAAGTAATCATAAGGAAATCATACATAATGCAAATTAACTTTAAAAATGGCTACATGTTTTTAGCTGAATTATCAAACTCAGTTGTTCATTAAGGAACTATTAAAAAGATAAAAATCAAGAGATTTTATAAGAAAAATGTGCAAATAAATCAAAGTCAGCAATAATGAGTCAGTATACCCACACATATATATATGCATAATTTTAAGTGATTTATAATAATTGCTATTTTCAAGGCAGATGCCCAAACCTCTGAGAGTTTTGGTATGTTGATCCATCTGAGTCCATTTATAGGGTACTTTCATTAAATAGGAAGTGTCACAATTATTTGAAGATGGACTTAGATTAGTTGTAAATGCATATTGCAAACTTAGAACAAGTATACATGACGGATTTGATACTTGATATGTTAACAAAGGAAACAAAATGGAATCATATAAGATGCTCAATTTTTTCTCTGAGAAAGCATCAAGTATACTAATATATGTATTGTGGGAGTCCAGAAGGAGAAAAAAGACAATTTGCAAGAGAGAATATTTGAAGAAAGAATGGCAGAAAACTTCCAACATTTTACAAGAGACATGAATATATACATCCAAGAAGCTCAGCAAACTCCAAACAGGATGAATATATACATTCAAGAAGCTCAACCAACTCCTGACTGCAAATAATCAAACTTATAATCAAACTGTCTAATGACAGATAAAGAGAGAATTCTGAAAGCCCAAGAGGGAAACAATGTGTCACATATAAGGGAGCCTCAATAAAACTGTCAATTTCTCATTGGAAAGCATGGAGGCAAGAAGTTGGTGGGATGACATATTTAAAGTACGGATAGGAAAAAAAAAAAGAAATTGCCAACCAAGATTTCTTTATCTGGCAAATTGCCTTTTGAAAATGAGAGAGACAATAAGACAATTCCAGATAAACAAACCTGAAAAAGTTTGTCACTACGAGACTGACCCTACAAGAAATGCTAAAGGGAGCTCTGCAGGTAGGAAATTATAAAGACAAGAGACTGAAGACATATGAAGAAAAAAAAAAATCTCAGGTAAAGGTAAAAGCTTGACTAAATGTAATTGCCAGTACTATTGTATTTTCAGTTTTAAATAACACATTTTACTTGCTATAGGATCTAAAAGGCAGATGCATTAAATGTAATGAGTTTGGACTTATGATGTATAAACATATAATTTGTGATAAGAACTACACAAAGGCAGGATGGCAGAGGGTATAGGAACATAATTTGTATATGCTATTAAAGTTAAGTTGTTATCAAACTAAACAAGGTTGTTATATATTTGGGATGTTTAATTTAAGCCACATGACAAACACAAAGAAAATCTTGGAACATATGGAAGTGTGTGGAGACAGAAAGTGGAGTGCAGGTTGACAGGGGTGGGTGGGCGGTGCAGGGAAATTTGGTGTTGACTCATGATGTGTTTGGGATTTCTATTTGGGGTAAGGAGAGGGCTGTGGTGGTTGGTGCTGGGTATACAACTGCATATAAATATGATTAATCCCATTGAATGATATACTTAGGAGTCATTGAGATGGGAAGGTTTATGTTGTATACAGGTTTCCACAATAAAAAAGAAAGAAAGACCAATTAAAGAGACAATGGCATTTAAATGCAATACATGATCCTGTATGTGATCTAATAATGGAAGAGAGAAGTCTCAAAAGGGCATTAACAATACATTTGAAAAACTTGGAATGCAAGCTTTATATCAATGTTAAATTTCTTGAACTTGATTACTGCCTATAAAGTGATTACACAACTGAATAACCATGTTCTTAGAAAATGTTCATAGTATTAAGTGTTCAAGATGTATGAATGCAACCTGCTCTAAAAATGTTCAGAAAATGGAGAGATATAAATAGATTGATAGATGATGATGATGATGAAGATAGATAGATAGATAGATAGATAGATAGATAGATAGATAGATAGA
>JAKSZT010053887.1:68420018-68577613 GCA_026826555.1 Tolypeutes matacus | reverse complement strand
AGATAGATAGATAGATAGATAGATAGATAGATAGATAGATAGATAGATAGATAAAGATAGACAGAAAGAGAGATAGAATGACTCAGTAAATGTGACAAAATGTTAAAATTGGTAGATCTGGAAATCTGGGAGTATGGGAGTATGTTGTATGGGGACTTTATTATTTTACAACTGTCCTGCAAATTTGTAATTATTTAAAAACAAAAATTTTAAAGAAAAATAGCAAGGCAGATATGGGAAGAATAAAAGGAAACATAGAAAAATGCAATGGCAAGAGAGCAGCTACAAATATGGTAGATATTACTCCAGCTACGTTAGTAAACACTTAAAAATACCTGCGGTCTAAGTACACTTATTAAAAGATAGAGCTTGTCAGAGAAGAATAAGAAAATAAGACCCAAATATATGCTGTATATGAGAAACCCACTTTAAATATAAAGACACAGCAGATAGATTAAAAGTAAAGTGATGGAGAAAGATATACTATGATAACACTAAACAAAAGAGATTTGTAGTAGCTATATTAATTTATGACAAAGGACATTTCAGAACAATGACATTTGTTTAATGATAAAGATATCAGTAATATAAGACGTTTCACTCCTAACTGCGCATGAACCTAAGGACAGAGTGTCAAAATATGTGAGGCAACAATTGACATAAATGCAAGAAGAAATAGACAAATCCTCTATTGTAGCAGGATACTTCAGTACTCCTGTTTCAGTAATTGATAAATCAAGGAGGAAGAAATAAACAAGCATGGAGTTGATCTCAACAAGACTATCATGCAAGTTGATATAATTGAGCATTGTGGAATGCTCCATCCTACAAAAGCAGAATGCATGTTCTTTTCAAATTCTTACAGAACATCTGTGAACATAAGACAATATTCTGGACCACAAAATACACTTTAGCAAATTTTAAGTAGCCAAATTCATATGAAAAATGTTCCCATGCAAAAATTAAATTAAACTAGAAACCAATAACAGAAAGGTAGCTGGAAAATCCCCAAATATAGGGAGATTAAACAACACATTTCTAAATAACACATGGATCAGTAAAAAACTCTCAAAAGAAAAATAAAAAAACATTCTGAACAAAATATAAATACAATGTATCAAATTTGTGAGATGCTTACAGTGAAATTTAGAACATTGAATGCATATATTAGGAAAAAGCAAGATCTAAAATAAGTAACCTAAGCATGTGCCTTTGCAAACTAGAGAACGAAGTTCAATTTATGCCTAAAGCAAGCAGGAAAAAAGTAATAAAGTTAGAGCAGAAATCAAAGAAATTGAAAACAGGAAAACTATAGATAAAATCAATGAAACCAATAAGGGGTTCTTTGAAAAAACTCAATATCATTGATAATCCTCTAGGGAAACTTAGAAAAAAACTTAAATTACCAATAGAAGTGAAAGTGAGGTCATCATTACTGATCCCATGGACAATAAAAGGATAAATAAAAGAATACTCTAAACAAATCTATGCCCTCCAGTTAAATAAAATCTAAAACTGAGCCAAAAAAGTAAAGTCTATTTTAAGAAAATAATAATAATAATAATTTAGTCAGTTTAATTCCATCAAAATTACCAATTATCTCTATCTTACTATATCTTAGTTCTTATCACTCTGTGGATGACATTTGATGAAGGTGATATCTCATTCCTTTATTTGGTTTGCAGGACAACACAATTATTTTGACTTATTTCCTACTAAACTGCTTTTTCCTTTACAATCTTCCTGTTTTGGTTTTTCCCTTCTGCCAATACTCTACATTATGGTGCCTCAGGACTTAATCATTGATTGTATCCACTCTGCATTAACCATAATTCTAATAAGGCTTTCCAAGATTCCAAGCCACTGGTTATTCAATTATACACTAATATAATACTGTTGTGAAAGGATTTTGCAGATGTATTTAACATCCGAAATCAGTTGGCTTTAAGACACAGATCAAGGAGGTTGTCCTGGTCTAATCACATGAGACTTTTAAAAGCAATGCATTTTCTTTGACTTAGAAGAGGAAATCAGAAATTCAAATCACCGGGAACTATTCGCCCCACCATTGCTGACTTAAAAATGGAAGAGGCCATGTGTGAAGGAAAACAGCCTCTAAAGGTTCAGAGTGGCACCCTGCTGGCAACCAACAAGAAAATAGGGACCTCTGTCTTTCAACCACAAGGAACTGAATTTTTAAAATAAAAAAAAATAAATAAATAAATAAATAAATAAATAAATAAATAATCATCTTGGAAGCATGCTTTTCACCTAGAGCACACAGACAAGGAAAACAACCTACCAGACAGATTGGTTTCAGCTAGTGAGACCCTACTAGAAAACCTGGCCACCTTGTGCTGACCTTCAGAAAGTGAGATAATCAATTGTGTAGCTTTAATCCACTGAGCTTGTGGTAATTTGTTACTCAGCAACAGAAACTAAAAAACACTTCTCTGGCAATCTCACAAAATTTCACGACTCCAAATGCAATGTATATGCTGACAACTCTGAGATGTATGTCTTCATCCACAATTTCTCTCCTTAACTTCAGATTCATTTCAACCAGTCTATTTCTCAAATCCAACATACCCAAAACGTGACTCTTGGTATTTACACCCAATAATTCCCCACCCAGTATCCTCCTTTTCCAATTAAAGCAGTTCAAAATTTTCAGGTCATCTTTCATATCTCGTCTAGGGCTATTAAAAATGAGCAAATGCATTTAATTTTTCTTTCATTTACTCAATTTCCTGCATTCATCATTTCTTTGTATATATCCAAGATTCAAACT
This sequence comes from Tolypeutes matacus, assembly GCA_026826555.1. Lineage (NCBI taxonomy): Eukaryota > Metazoa > Chordata > Mammalia > Cingulata > Chlamyphoridae > Tolypeutes > Tolypeutes matacus. The sequence goes on along the minus strand of JAKSZT010053887.1, from coordinate 68,574,822 downwards.
GGCATCCTATTCCTTCTGCCTGAAAAACTAAAAGGAACATTTCTTATAATATAGGTGTGTGAATAACAAATTCTATCAGTTATTTTTTCTGTCAGAAAAAATCTTGATTTTCCCTTCTTTTTAAAAAGATAATTTCACTGAACCTAGTCTTCTGGGTTGAAAGTTTTTATTTTTCTTTTGTTTCCCCATTTTAAAATACCATTCTATTGTTTTCTGACTTGTACCATTTCTGATGAGATGTAATTCTTATCTTGTTTCTACATGTAATACACCTTTATTTCTATGTCTGTCTGCAAGATTTTCTTTCTTCTTTATTTTTATCAGATAGAATATGAGATGCCTAGGGGTCTTTGTGTGTGTCTGTGTCCTATAAATCTTGCTTCTCTGAGTTTATTGGATCTGTGGTTTGGAGAATGTCACAAATTTTGGAACATTCTCAGCTATATTTATTCACATATTTTTCTGCACTGTTTTTTCTATCTTCTCCTCTGACATCCCGAATATATTATATCAGGGTGTTTGAAATTGTGTCTGCAGCTCTTGGACACTTTTTGGAACTTACATTGCAGTGGGGATGTAACATAAAAACAAAATAACAATGAATGCTGGAAATTGTATAACAATGATAGAGATAACTTCATATACAAGTTTTGCAGAAATGACAGATCATTGGTGAGGATGTTTCTTATGGAAAATAGAATTCATTATATAAATGACATTTGAGTTGGCCTTGAAAGAGTGATAAAATGTGAACTCTTAACTATGAAGATAAAGGCATTCTAAGTAATGAACAAAGTACCAGTATAATTAAACACAAGTGGTTGTGGCAAATAAATGGTATCACTTGGATAGGTGAGTGAGAGTTGGAAGACAAAACCTGGAAAAACAAAGGTATATAAATGCGTACTTGTGTGTCAATTTAGCCAGTAACAGAAATATATATGTATATCTCAAGGCAAATGGTACCTATTGCTGAGTTGTTGAAGAAAGACGATTAGATCAATATTCCCCATTGCCTCTTCTTAAGGAGCCCCTCCATTGACGTCCCAAACATGACTTTATATTTTAAGAAACTAAAATCACAAAAGCATACATCCTGTAGTAATTTTCAGCTACAACCACAGTACCATCATCCACCTTGACCCACAGATGTCTACTAAACTTCAAGACAATCCTCACCTCCAACTGAAATGACCAATTTATTTCACTCACATCTAACCCTGTTGTATAGGTAGACTCTAAGTCAAATGTTGTGCTGAGAATGATTTTGATATCAATTCTGCATTCAATGGGTATGATTTCCGTAATTTATTGATATGGGTTCTATAGATATACGGGTTAAGAATTAAACTGGTGCAGACCAAGTGGTTGTTATTACAGAGTTAGTAATATTGAGACGTTGCCGGTTCTTTGTAAGTAAAGGAATAAGTGGTAACTCTCTTTTAAGATAGAAGTCACCAAACTACTGCTTCAATTGTTCAAAACAGGCTACTGTGCCTCCTTTTAGGTATTCAGATGCACACCTTTAGGACAAATTCAGATTGAAGAATCCCAGTCTAAATTACCAGTTTAAATCACTACAACGTGTGAAAGCGGCTGAGTGGCAGGTACACAACAGCTCCAAGGATACTGACCACAATATTAACATTTCAGTCATCTAAACCAGCCGTCCTATTGGACTGCATTGACAAGTGGACAAAACACAAGATGGAAAAATTTTCATTACTGAGGAATATTCCATTTATTTCATCATTGATGGAAAATAGAATTCATTATATAAATGACATTTGAGTTGGTCTATTCATATTATTTCTGTTTATTTTTAGATCTAGCATGGGCCAAAATTGAAAATTTTAAAAATTGAAAAAAATTGAAAAAAGTTGAATTTTAAATTCATTGACTATTTAAATTTTATTAAAAGTTTATTATTTATTGTGTTTAATTGATGTTTAGCAATTACCTACCCCATAAAATATGATAATTTGCACTTATTGCTTCAATATTTCATTTGAAAGCTCAGCTTATCTAGTGTAAAAATAAATTTTGGAAATATGAATATGACAACAGATTATATATGTTCTTGTCTCCATTCTGGCTCACTTATTAATTTCACTTCATATAATGAAATATGCTTTATTTTTCCATCACCAAAAATTAAAGTCAATTAAATAGCTTTTACAACTGTTTGATTTTCTTTAAAGTTTCAACAGAATATGAAAAATAGGTCAGTGGATAGAAGTCTGATGTATTAATTTTGCAAGTTGTTTTAAGTAAATGCATGATACAAAGCTACAAAACATAATTTCATTCTATGGATGATATAGGATGTGTGGAATTTTAATAGTGCTTAATTTTGGAAGATGTATTACTGACACATTCTTTCTTAGAAAGTGTTTCATTTTTTGGTGAGACTAAAATGAATTCATTTAATGCAAAATATATATTTACCACACATTTTCATAATAAGCTAAAATTCATTTCATACTTCTTAGCAAGAAGGGATTGTTGTACACTTTTCTACAAAAGCATGAAACCTGTATATGACCTTATTGGTTATTTTAGCCACATATTTTTCAATGAGCTTACTATTGTAAATTTAATAAGAGATAATTTATGAAGTATAACTATATGCTGTTAATGTAAAAACTAATAGGCTGTCCCCTTATTTCACCAATTACACTATTGTCACATTATTCAATTGTATTTCAAATTTACCTTTTTGAAATACAAGATACATTGCACATTTAGAACCAATATTTAGTGGATGTAAAAACAAATAATATTCAAATACTTTCCAAAATAAAATACTTCTAAAGAACAAAATATTTTCTATGATAAAAAATATTTGAATTCTTTTTAAAAATTGATTTCAAAAGAAGAATTTCTAAAACTTTTGGACCTATTTTAGAAGCATTGTTGAATGAGCTGCTACCCTCCTGAAGTAACTGCTTAATCAGTGCATTTTTATTTAAAACTCTAGTCACTTTCATTTTTATCCATGCTTTGTGTTTTTTTTATAGTCCTGACCATGAATTTTGTTTCTTTCCAAAAGAAATGATCAATGGTAATAACAGCTTATCATGTCAATAAAAGGCATGAATTGTGAAATATTCTTATATAGTCTATTAGGCATATGTGCCATTTTTACAAGACCTGACGATAGATACTCTGTTGCATTATATTATAGAAACTGCTAAAAAATCTGTCTCATGCTGGTTAATTCAAGCAATGATTTCATGGCCATGTAGGTATAGCCAGTAGAAATATTGTTTAGTTCTAATAAAACTTTCTTCACATCTCCTTGAGAGGTACAAGTCAAAATGATTGAATATACAGTGTATTTCCCTAATTTAAGAAAGATATTTTCAGTACCACTGAATTATTTATCTTTCCTGATCGACTAGGTATTAAAGCTTAATATTTTTGTACATGTGTGGGAGCTCCTTTATAGGTATTTTTTGAAAAGTATTAGATGACTCAAATTTATAATCCATTATTTTTTTGGAAAACATTATTTTGAGTAAGTAAACCATATATTGAACATTATTACTAGATGAAGTAAAATATTGAAGTTACATATCATCTCTCAGCTACATGGTGTATTTATTTCAAATAAAATTGTTTTTCACTTCCAAAACAGGTCTGATATAATATTTATCACATTTAATGTCTACACTGCCCCATCATCCCCTAAACTTCTGGCTTCTGGCAGATCTGGCCTCAGATCATGGTTTCCTTTTACTGACTGTGTTGCATCAACTTTAAAAATAATTATAAATATGTCTAATGCACATCGTTCTTGGAAGAAGGAAAGCTAAAACATATGGGTCATTAAGATAACAGTTGGTACATCATAGCTTCTCTATGAATGTTTTACTGGGACCTGAGAGTGAACAGGAAGTGTTATATGTATTAATATTCTCCCATAGAGACAAAATCTTAAAAGAGGGCAAAAGGGAAGGATGCAAATCGAAAGTATAACTTTCATTTTTAGACATTAATTGAATTTAAAAAATTGACTGTGGATAAACTATAGTAAAACCAATATTGTCATCATTATTAAAACCATGGGTTTGACTTCAAGTAAAGTTGTTAAAAGCTACATAACAATACATTCTATGACCTCAATGTACTGAATGTAGAAATAAATGCCAAACAAATTTTACAAAAACAAAATATGATTTGTGGCTTTAATTCAAGAAAATAGGTTGTGACTCATTTAATAAATTTTCTTTTAAAATCAAATTATATAACAATCTGAACTGGTATTTACATATTATTTATTTTTAGTAGATTTTAACTATTTTTAATGTCAGACTGGTCTTAGATCTTGTCTTAGTTTGCCACAACGCTGCCGATACAAAATACTGGAAATAGATTGCTTTAATAAAGGTGATTTATTTGGGGTAAAAGCTTACAATTCCTAGGCCATGAAATGTCCAAATCAAGCCACCATCAGAAATGATTTCTCACCAAAATGCTTCTGTGCTCTGCTGGTTCCAGACTCCAGAGCCTCTCTCAACCTTCTGGGGCGTCTTTTCCTGTAGTCCTTTCTCTCATTTGTCAGGGTCAATATCGAGGAACTGCATTTTTCTGTGGATATGTCTCTGTGTGTTTCGATTTATAACAGTTCCAATAAGAGGACAGATACTCAACCCGAGTCACACTTTACTGACATAGTCCAATCAAAGTGTCCACACCCAGAGGAATGTATTAGTTAAAAAACATAATCCTTCTCTTTTTGGGATTCATAAAAGAAATTTAAACTGTCACAGCTCAGATGTGTTATTTCTCTCTCTCTCTCTCTCTCTCTCTCTCTCTCTCTTTCTCTCTCTGTATGTGCGTGTATGTATGTGTATGCATGTTAGGGTAGTTTCAGTTATTTATATTTTTGCAGAAAAATTTCATCTTCATTACCTTTAACTTAATTTTGTATTTTTATAATATTGTTTAAGAAATACCTAATCCATATATATCCTTGATCCATTTTTACAGCCTAACTTTGCTTATTCATGCTTTATATATGTCTCTTAAATATTTTATAATTGATTCTCTCAATTTTGTTTTCAAGATAGAGAATTAATACTGAGGAGTCTAATGTATTAAAATTTTGGTTCCAAACTCTTAATATATTCATTTGCCTGGTGTTAAAATCTCTCTCTACCACTTACTTAAGGTGTGGCCTTGGACAACTTGCTTAGCATGTCCATGACTCAATTTCTCATCTGCATAATGAAGGTAATTATATGCTTTTCTCATAGGAATATTTTGTGAAGATTAAATGAAGTAATCTTAGTAAAACACTTAGTAAATTTCCTGGTACATAGAAAACACTCAAAAATTGTTTATTGGAATTCTTATTTCAACCAATAACATGTATAATTATTATCAAAAAACATAGTTGTTATCTCTTATAGGATTTTTATATAATGAGACATTACAAGGTCATTATATGGATCTAGGATTCTGAAAATTTGGTTTCTACACATGTGCAAATTCCAGCTCTTTAATCTCTGACAAATCATCACAGTATGGTTTTTTTTTTTTTTTTTTTTTTGTATTCCAAGATTAGAGGGTTAGAACAAATCAGAATTCAGAAAAATATGACCCATATGAAAAAATATGGCTTTTGTAAATATGTTTTATTGGAATACAGCCACATCTATTTACATATTGTCTATGGCTATCTTTCTGTTACAATGGCAGAGTTAAGTAGTTGCCTGTAAATTTGAAAGTGTTTACTAGCTGTCTCTTTTCAGAAAATATTTGTTAAACCCTAGACTAAAAATGCCCCATGCTCTTTTTGAAGAACAAGGTTCATAATTACATGCATTAATATTGAGGACTTGACATATTGGTCCATCTTCTTTTATTAGGCACTCCCTATGTTCCTGAGAGACTTTTGTCCCTCTAACTAAGAACATAGCAGGATTCTCTAGGATGGGAGTTAAATATTTTATTGCTTATTGTGTGGGTCTCCACCTACTGCAATAACACCCTATGACAAGATGAACACTTTCATATTCCACAGAAGCATGACCCAGGTGCACCCTTTCCCACATATTCTCCACCCCCAACATCCTCCACCAATAACCTTTCCCTGCTGTATTTACTAAAAGAACATTCCCACCACTGTAATTTTAACCATAGACCTACAAATCCTGAGTTCACCTGTTGCTTCCTACAGCCTTTCCCCCAGTTCCTTGGATAGCCCAACCCAAGCCCCCCAATGCTGCTCACCCTCACATTCCAGCACCATCAGCCCACTCACATCCCTGCATGACTATCACCTCTATCCACTGCCAAACCACCCTCTTCTACCTTACTTTAAGTTTTGCCCATATTGAGCATCAACTCACCACACTACTCCCTTTCTGTCTCCTGATAACGTCTCTTCCAGACTCAAGCTCTGTGAGTCTTCTCAATTTGTTTAGGCCATATCAGTGAGGTCATGTAATAGTTGTCCTTTAGTGACTGGCTTCCTTCACTCAACATAAGGTCTTCAAGATTCATCCATGTTTTCCCATATGTTAATACTTCATTTCTTCTTATAACTGAATAATATTCCATTGTATGTACATACCACAATTTTCTTATCCATTAATCTTTATGGACACTTGGGTTACTCCCAACTTTTGGCAATAGCAAACAATGCCGCTATGAATATCAGTGTGCAAATATCTGTTCGTGTCCTTGCTTTCGATTCTTCTGTGTATATATCCAGCAGTGGGATTGCTGGATCATATGGCAGTTCCTATAGTTAGCTTCCTGAGGAAACACCAAACCGTCCTCACAATGGCTGCACCGTTCTACATTTCCACCAGCAGTGGATAAGTGTTCCCTTTCCTCCACATCCTAACACTTGTAGTTCTCGCTCTCTTTTTTTTAATAGCTGCCAGTCTAAAATATTTGTAACTAAATGCATACTAGAGTGTCAATTTAAGCAGTAACAGAAATAAATATGTATATTTCAAGGCAAATGGTACATATTGATGAATTGTTGAAGAAGGTGATTAGATCAATATTCACCATTGCCTCTACTTAAGCACCTCCTCCATTGATGTTTCAAACATTTCTTAAGAAACTAAAATCACAAAGACACACACCCTGTAGTAATTTTCAGCTACAACCACAGTATTACCATCTACTTTTTTCAAGCTTCCAAGAAAGTTACACTTCAATTCTATCCTCAGTTAATCCCACCCTCTTTACAATCCATATTGTAGTGTCCTAAGGTAATAAAACTTGAAGTGTTATTGCAGTTATATGAAGGAGTTTGTTAGGATCAATTACTTTCATAGTAATTGGTAGCCTGAAAATTACAATTAGCAGATGTCTAACTTCCTTTCTCTAAGTCAGGGATTCTTAACAAAAGGTCCATGAGCTGGAATTGAAATTGAAAAAAAACATTATTCTTGTGGGGACATGTTGGTGCAGGTATGATATATTTATTAAATACTACACAGTATAGTGTGGACTTAGTAAGGGGTCTGTGGTTTTCACCAACTGGCAAAGGGGTCGGTGGGACAAAAAAAGTTACGAACCCCTGCTCTAAGTCATTGCTGGGCAAACATTACTGCAACATTGGAATGGGGTTTAACCAGGGCTCACCTGTTCCCTAAGGATTGTTCTAAATAGTGATAGATTTTATCACTAAGGTAATTTCCAAAATGCTAGGGACCAACTTAAATTCTAGGAAAGTTTGTGTAGTTGCTGAGAGCACAGGTTTCAGAGTTAAAATAATTTGTGTTTGCACCCACTCCCTGGATTATTCACTTAAATAGGCTTGGGTCTGCTCCTCTCACCTTTTAAAATAGAATAATAGGGAGTACTCTAATTATGTTTGTGAGAATTAAATTAAGTGTTTCTTGTACTGTACTTGGCACAGTTGTTAGCACATGTTAAATACTCAAAAAATAGTAGCTATTTCTGACAATCGTCTTATTACTCAATTATTCAACTAAAGAAAGAATTATAAATAAAGCATCTTTTGGTCAGGTTTAGGCATAATATCAGCACCATTCCAGAATTCCTAGTTATTTTGTATTAAATACTGTGACTCACTAAAATAACTTGCTTAAACAGCTATTTATAACTGAACAGGAAAGAAAAATATTGGGTAACTAACGGAAAAAGATAAAATATGAACCATAAATGCAGACTCACTTTCATATAGCAGCCATGAGATCTAAATTTTCCTAACATCATAGTCATTTCAGCCACATTTTTACTACATTGCTGTGGCTGGGGACTGGGCTCCAAAATGTTAAAAGATTAAGAATAACTTGAAGAGGTTTCAGCAGAATAGTAAGGTTAATAAATAGATAAAGCAAACATTCAAACTAAAAAAAAAGCCATGAGGCTGAGTCATATATTAAGATTTCTAGTATATGAAGGGGCATTATTCAAAAGATAATGACAAGCAACTTTCTAACATTACAGAGAAAGGAAAAAGAAAAACGGGACTAAACTGCAGCATGGAGGTTTAAGCTATAGATAATGAAGGAATTCCTAACAGTGTAGGATGTTAAACCCAAAAATAGGTTACACAAGGGAGCTTTTTAAAAGGTAAGGGATTTTATCATCTAAGTTAGCTTAGAGGTGGCCTTGCCTGAAGACCAGAAAATGTACTGGGCAGCCTCTCAGGGTTCCATGTAGTCCTGTGATTCCTTGAATAAGTATTTAAGTAAATGTAATTATATATATGTATATGTATATATATGTGTATATATATATATATATCTACAGTAGAAAGATTTTGTGCTTTCAGGATGGATTATCATTCATATTTTTGCATCCTCTTCACAAATTCACATTTATGGTATTCCCTGAAGAGATATTTACATCCTCTTAGAAGTGTGTTTCCTATAGAGATCCTAAACGCAAACTCTCTTCCATATTGCCTTTATCAGGGTGTGATGCTGAGCTCAGTGGGCATTAGCGTTTTTAAATGAATACATTTCAGAAGCACTGAGAACTGAACTTTAAATGGCTTATATTGCTCATAAGACCTCTGGCCTTTAGAATAAAAATACCCAGTGCCTTCTCAGGTTATTCTGTTTGTAATTCCCTATACACTATAAAATAAAATTAAATGTTAGGAAATATGGGTTTCACTGTGACAGGAGAGAAATACAAACAAAGAATGCGGTAGGAGAAGTAGCACTGGAATGGAAATTTAGAATTGGGGGGTATCAACATGGAACTATATATATAATCCTTAGTTCTGCACACTGAAATTAACTAAAAGCAAAGAGACAAAAGTAGCAATAAGAAAACGGAGGTCCTTGTAGAAAAGAATTGAATAATTTCAGTACTGGAACAAAGAAACATCTTGTGTCAGAAATTAAGGACTGTGAGAACTGATAGAATAACCCAAATCAAAAGGAATAAATACTGTCAAAGAAGGTTAAAACACAGGGAGAGGTGAGCCAATATTTTATAGATGTATTTTCAAGCAGGGCCTTTGTTGCTTCAGGACCCAGCAAGAGGCTCAGGATCTGGACAAAGGATTGAGGCAGAGAAACTTAAAGAAGAAGGAAAATCAATGGACTTTTGATAGTCTCATGGGTCTGGAGAGACAAACATTAGAAACTTGCCAGATTTCAGTGAAAAGAGTGGAGTTAGAACTGAACCTGAACCTCTGCTACTTTTCATCTGAATTCATTTACTAAACGCTGAAACTGGACAATAGGGTAGAATACGGAGGAAATCAGAAACCAGTTGAAAAACACATTAGAATTTTTGGCGGTCTGAAGAGCTAGGAAGGAAAGAATTAAATTTTAGTGTTTATGGGGAAGGGAGCCCAGGAGAACATCCCAGCTTCAACTAGTCTACTTCTGATTAAGATGATCATCCCATTCCCTAAAAAAGAAGGAAGAGTAAACTCTTGGAAGAAAATAGCATTGTCTAGTGCTTTACCTTTTTTTTTTCCAGTAAAAATGTACAACATTTAACCATAAATTATCAAACATGAAAAGAGACAGGCCAATGTCATTAAAAAAAAAAAAAAAAAAGCCATGACAGACACACATACACACATATACAGGAAACACACCTATAGATGATCCAGATACTGAAGTTAACAGACAACAACTTCAACATAGCTATTATTAATATTTTTAAAGGAGATAAGAAAATCAGTATTAAGATGGAAAGTTCTTCCAGAAAATTTGTCTCAATCAAATTAGAATGGAAAGACAAAATAACTCAATACCTCAATACATGGATTTATCAGATAATATAGTACAGAAGAGGAGATTAGTGAAGTAGAAGATATTTAAATAGAAAATATAAGAACTGAAGTGCAGGGGAAGAACATAAAAATAGAGAAAAATGCATGAGATAAACACAGAATATTAAACATATGTGTTATTAAATTCTCACATAGAGGAAAGGAGGGAGAAAAATTACCCAGAAGCAACATTTCTTCATCTATCAGCTTGCAGATATTTTCCTTAAAGACTGTTATCGGTTATAAAATGTAAAACAGAAAACTAATTTTCCCTTTGTTTCTATATATGAGTAATCTTTGAATCTCTCTCACTTTCATAGAATTTATGAATACTCAGTTCCAGGTTCCCACAAATGGCATCAGAATTTTGGTAAAATATTTACAGAATCTTTGGCTGGAGTTCGTGGTGTAATGGAAAAGAACCCAAACTGGACAATGTTCAAATTTGTATGCAGCCATGGCCATGTCTCTTGACCTCTTTGGGCATGGATTTCTTCATCTGTAGTGTGGACCTAATAATGCTGCCTGTTCCATTCACTTATTATGAGGATTGAATGAAAATGCAAAAAGACTAGCACACAATATGACCTTAATAAATGTAGATTTACTCCTCCAATCCCCTAAAAAAAAATTTAAGAAAATATTTTAATGTATCAAAAGGTGCTTCCCTTAGCCAAATTTGGGTTTGCTTTTAGCATCAAAAAATGGTAGTAATAACACAGTGAATAATTTTTAAAACAATGTAAACCACAGTGAAACTCAAAAACAAAGGCAGTTTGAGTAAAAAAGCTCTTCTAATGCCACTAATTAATGCAAAAACTATGAGAGAATCAGAAAATGCTAGCATTGTACCTTACTATTTAATATTGTTTCAGGAAAAAATTATCAATAACTACTAAAATCATTTCTTGAAAAGTATTTCAAAGTATCACCCCAGTGATTATTTCTTCAGGTTAAAGGGAGAAAGATACTTTCACAATGTGATGGACACTTTCTTAAATAAATGACAAGCAACATAAAAAAACTAGGTTATATTTCCTTGTCCTCCGTAGTTATGCAAGGCCATGTGACTCAGTTCTGGCCAGTGAACTGGGAGAAGTGGTTTATGCCACTCCCAAGCCTGACCTTAAAACTTCTTGAACTTTCTCCATGTCCAACTACTTCCTTGACTGCATCAAGTAAAAAACTCAGACACTGAGAGATGAAAGCAACACTATATTGAAGATGCTTAGGTCTGTGAATCAAGGATGAATTTGTGAAAATAATTTACCTGATACATTTCTAATCATTCCAACCCCTCTTCAGTCTCTTCCAAACATTTACATTAGCTTATTTAAATTAAAAAAATAAAGTGAATAAACAAACAAAAACAGCACAGGAGGAATATATGATTCTCCACTGTGTTTTTCTCTCTTATTCATACCACATCTGAGTTGGAAAAACAAATCCTGATAAAGTCCCTTTCCTGACCATAAATGCTCAACTTCTCTTTTCACTGAATTTATCAATAAAAATATAGCCCTCAATTCGTCTTTTATTGTTTATGATGGTGATAATTTTACTTATTCATTTATTACTGTCTCATAGCGTTCTTGATATTGAATGCATCATCTGATGATTTAAAAAATAGAAATAAAAATGTTATCGTATTCCTTACATTAGGATTTTTCTTTATGTATTCCTTTAAGTTTCCTTGTCACTGAAGGTACTACATTTCTTTGAAAAAAAAAAAAAAAGTCTGATTTTTTCTTCTTTGAATTCTCACAGAGCTTAGTGTTCATTGAACATCTACTGATGTTAAACAGATCTATTGAAGTTACAAACCCAGTTCACAATTGCTTCATTTTGAAACCTTCTTTACTCTGTTTATATGTGTGTGTGTATACAACCTCCTATAATTTTTCTCCATTTTTTGCCTGTTCTTGTCTTTTATTGCACATTATTTTTTCATATAAATTAATTTGGAGACAATAGGAGAGTTGTAGTAATTAACTGTGAAGTTTACTCAAGCATTTATTTACTCTTCATGGATAATCTCTACCATGAATATGATGTCACCATACCTCAATACCGATAACTCAATGTATACCTGCAGCCTAGACTTGCCTTCTTAGCTACAGAGCCGTATCTTCAAGTGCCTACTTGCCATTTTTTTATTGGAATTTTCAAAAGTAGATCTAGCTCAATATATACAAAACCAAATTCATAATTCCTGCCTATACTTCCCAAGTTTTTTACCCAAAGTTTAATTTTTTAGACAATTGCACCCCCCCATCCAAATATATTAGACATAAACCTAGACTCACTCTTCCTCCTATAAATTGATAATAAGCTCTGTCAAATTTTACAAATTTGCCTCCTAAATGTGTATCACCTTTGACAACCATTCCAGTCAAGATTACCACTCTATGCCACCTGGACTGCTGCTCTAGCCTATTGCCTTGTTCTCCCTATGTCCTTTGTGCATTTCCTACACCTAACCATCTCTACCATAAACAGAGACATCTTTTAGAAACATAAATCTGATCATTTTGCAACCCTGCCTAAAACATATCAATGGATTCTCACTGTTCTTAGAACACCAAAATATGTAATGTGGTTTTAAATGTCTACATTCTCTGGATACTTTAAAACTTGGCTTTCTTTATTTTCCCCAAGAACATTCTTTGACCCCTACCTTCAAATAATTCATAGCTACTGTTTTCATGCTCTCAATGTGCATCTCATCTATGACACTATTTTATTTCATTCATTAGTTTATTCATTAAAAACATTTATGAGGAAAGTAAAATCTAGTTGAGGAGCTGTATCTATATACATCATGCATTAATTTTTAAATTCTCACCACAATCTTGTGAACTAGATAAATGTAATTGATCACAGAGAAGTTAATTTATCAAAGTTGCACAGATAGTAAATGATAGAACCAGGATTTAAAACAAGATATTCTGGCTCTATTTAATAAAACTGATGGGTATTATTCTATATTGCCTAGTGCATGAGGGAGTTAGTTAAGAGACCCACTAAATGGAATTAATGTGTTTGGAATTAATGAACATTCAAATTCGACCATAGGATGGCACAATATCATGGGAGGCTGGGAAATTCAGGCTGAGAAATTTGAGCTCAAAGTAATATGAAGTGATATAAAGATAGGTTGGAAGCAAAAGCTGATATTCCCTAAAATGTCCTTGTAAACGAACAGTGATATGAGAATGGGGCAATTGATAGCTGGAATAAAAAGAAAAAGAAAAAATGGTGATAATTTTTTACCAGAGAAAGTATGTGGAAGGACACAAAGATTATTCTTAGATTCTAGAGCCTGGATAGACTAGAAATGCCAGCCACAGATTGAGGATATCAAGACATTTTGTAAAAGATGTTGATGGCTATTTAAAAATAGTGGCTTAAAATGAAGTAGAACAATTGGCTCCATTAAGCTCTGAAACTTACTCCAAGCACAGACAGAGATGACTGTCACTTTCATCATTTACAATGCTGAACATACCACAGGGAAAAGTACTACTCTTTTATCCTTAAGGATAAAAGGATTTGTGATGGTTTTATGTAGATAGATATTCAGGAGATTTATTGAACAAAATAGTTTCTTATACAAATATAACTTCTATTTTTGAATTTGTTGTTATTATATTTATTATTATTATTTATTATGATAATTATTTTATCTTTAGAATGAGAAGTCTTTCCTTAAATATTTTTTTAAATTGGTATGAATGGGTGCAGCATTCCAAATAAGCAAAAACTAATTGGGCCAAAGTAGCTTATTGGCATTTTAAATTAGATGATCAAGTATAGCCTCAGGATAATTCAAAGAAGAAGTTAAGAAATATTCTTCCAACAAAATTGTCCTTAGATAAGGGCTAGATTAAAGCCATTGAAAATGATGAACAGTTTCATATGAACTGAACAGTTAGTGTTAAATAATAATTTTCAAGGCATTTCCGTTGGACTAATTTAATTTCAGGGTGCATATTCTTTTTATATCAAGCAGTCTCCCCATGCTGTGGTGACTAATAAAGCAAATGGATTATTATCTTTATTTAGAATTGTCTCCAGTGGTGGCCAAAGAATTATAGTTTTTTTAAGACATCAATATCCTTAATACTGAAGAATAAAAATTAACATAGTATAGAAGTCCGGTAATAACTTGTCCTTAACGGAGACGACATGTGAGTGCTGCTAACCACAGAGGTCTTCTGAGGAACCTTGTTTTAATGACTCCATCCTCTGAACCACAACAAAATGACTTTTCTAAATGTAGTTAACAGTGTCTAAATTCACCTTGTATTGGATTGACAAATATGTGTCTGCTTTTCTAATCCAAACAATCATTCAAAACAGAAGCCTAGTCTTACTCATCTTTATCTCATTCTCAATGCTTGCAATCTTGTACATTTAGAGCAATTATTGTTTATTTAAATTATTTTATTTGAGAAATTTAGTAATGTAGAGCTGTTCCAAGACTTTAACATTCTAGATAAATGAGGTTATAGGGTATTGAAAAAGTCATGAAACTATTGCTTAAGAATTGAATTTTTGTAAAAATGGAGCCAGAAGTTGACACCGGTGTTTGTTTTTTCCCCTTTAGAAATTGTGAGACCTTAAAGGGATTTGTTTGGAATTTTGCATGTGTGTAGGTGGGTATGGATATATTTATACACTGATCGAATGCAAATATTCAATTATATCATTTCATCAATTAAAAGTAAAATAACTATGTTAATTTTAGGAGCAAATCACTTTCAAATGCATTTTTAAAGTTCTGATCTGAATCATGGAAATGTATAACAGATTGCAATTTTAGAGTCAGTAGTCTTTGAAAGTCCACAAAAAATATGACTGTTGAAATACATGCTTTCTCTATGTAAGTTCAGAAGCTCCCTCTATGTTTCTCGTCCTAAAACCTAATAAGAAATTATGAATGTACATGGGATTTTAAAACAGGAAGTGAGAAATCACTTCCACAACTTCAGATAAGAATTTTTACCGATTGTTTCTTTAGAGACTTCCCACCCTATTAGACATAATATTAAAGCATTGGCGTGATTGGATGGCTGAATGAGCAATTTGTGATTCTGAAAAATTTTCAAAGGCTGAAAAGTATAGTGGACCTGACTTTTTTTGCATTCCATTAAATCAGGCCCAAGTAGTATGGACCTGAATGTGCTTTTTCCCCACTTGATGAAGGCTCAATTCTTCTCAGAGATAGACAGTTATCTGGGCGTCTTCAGTCTTTAAGTCATCAATATTAAAGAAAGGTTAACAAATTTCAAACAGAGTCACAAAATTATTTAAATGCAAATGAATAGTGTAATTTAATTATGCTATTACAGTGGTTTTCCAAGTGCTGCCTGTGGACTTCTGGATGTCCATGAGACCCTTAGAGGAGTTTCTGAAAAAAATATAATAATACCAAAGCATTTCAATGGAGTGAAATTTTCACTGGTGTTGCAAAAGCAATGTTGGGTAAATCTGATGGTACCTTAGCATGAAATAAAGTGGTGCCACTATAGTGGTCTAGGATTCATTATATTTTCACCACCATGAACTTGCAATGAAGTAAATGTGAGTTTCACTTAAGAATGCCTTTGATAAAGCAGTGTAAATTATTAATTTGATTGAAATTTGACCCTGGACTACACAGTTTATAATATTTTGCACGTGAAAAAGGATTATGCATAAAGCACTTTTGCTGCAAACCAAAATATGATGGCTGATACTTGGAAAAACAGTTTTGTGATTGTTTCATTTGCAAGCTGAATTAGTTGTTTTGTTCATGTAACAACATTTTTACTAGAAAGAACATGTGGCAAAGTGTGGTTTTTTGGGTGTGAGTATTTTATGGTTATTGTCTTGAAAAAAATGCAGTGGGTGTCTCTTCAAGAAAACAAATTATAGTGTTTGTTGTATTGGTGGATAGAATTCTGTACCCCAGGTTGGACATGTTCATTATCTTGGACTTCATTCTAGTAGGTGTGGAGCCATTGTAAATAAGCTCTCTTTGAGATGTTGCCTCAGTTCAAGTGTGACCCACTGAATCAGGATGGGTTTTAATCTGCATTACTGGAGTCCTTTTTAGGCAAAGTGAAAGTCAGACACAGAAAAGAATATTAATTATATTGCCATGTGACAGAAATGCCAAGGACCAAGAACTGCTGGATCCAGCCCCAGAATATCACAATCGTCAGAAAAAAAGTTTCCCCTTGATCACACTTTGATTTTTGACTTCTATTAGCCTTAGAACCATGGGCCAATAAATTTTCATTGTTTAAGCAAACCAATTGTAAAGTATGTTTTAGCAGCTAGGAAGCGAAAACAGTTGAGCTTTTTTTAAAAAAAATTTATATTAGAATTTTGGAAAACTTGTGCCAAACTTATGCTTTGACAGCTTTCCAATAATTAAAATCTTTGTTGATGATATTGGTGGTAATATTAGCAAATGCATTTTTTGATATTTGATAAAGAAATATGCAAATATTTTCCAAGTCCACATAGTTCAGTAAACCAGTGTTTTACAAATGTGTATTGCTTAATGTTATTAACTCATGAATGGATAAAAGATTTATTGAAGATGCAAGATAGACCAGTTGATTTTAATGTAACAAAGTACAAAAAATTCACTGATATTGTTTTAGAGTACATGTATATTTTGGTGTAGTGTCAAAAATAATATACAGACATATATGCATGAGAAAGGATTTTCTTAATGTACTTCAACCAAAACAACATATCACAATTGATTTAATGAAGAAGAAAAATGAGAATCTAGCAATCTTTTATTATAACAGTCTTTAAAGAGATTTTCAAAAATGTAAAACAATGCCACTCTTCTAATACTTTGTTTTGAAATATGTAGTTAGTTTCATAAGGACATGTTATTTATGATAAGATATAATGGCTTTATTTTGTTATTTTTTTTAATTTAATGCATAAATATTTTAAATTCCCAATTTTAATTTCCTTAATAGAACACAATTTTAAAGTAATATTATGATCATCTTTCAGTCCTATCAATAGAAAGTCATTGCAAGTATAGTATGATTTAGAAAAATTATATGTATTTATGAATCCTAACTTGTATTATTTCCTATCAGAAATTTTGAGACTAGTGCTTCGTATTACGGAGGTCTCATTTCCCTGTCCTGGGTGAACTTTACCGCTGCCTATATTTCTTTAACTTGTCATCACCTATCCAATGTCATCAGTCTCATCCTGGACTACTACATTGGTGATTATTTAAAATATGAACAGAGTCCTGTTAAAGAATGTTACTGTCTGTGCTCTTGCGTTCTTAGCTCCACAAGAGACAGAGTGATCTTTTTGTAATATGATTCAGATTTCACTGAATCTGAAACTCTCAAAAAGATTATTACTTTTTCAATAGAAGCAAACTCATTCCCCTTTAGCATGGTCTACTTGGTGCTATATGACCTGTCCCTGCCTACACCCCCTGGCTTCTTCTACTTCTCTCCTTCCATCCCCATCCTTGCTCACTCTGCTCCAGCACACTCTGGCTTCTATTTGTTTTTTCTAAATGCCAAAATAAATCCTCAGTCAGAGATTTCACCTGTAACTCTAATCCCTCAGATCTTCACACGGCTAAATTTGCTTTTCTTAGGACATATGTGGACCATTCTAAGTTTAACCTCATAGATGCTTTTAGTATTTTAGTATTTTCTTATCAGTGTTACAAAATTATCTTATTCATTTGTTTCCATGTATATTGTCTGGCTTACCCATTGCAACATAAGCTCTGTAAGAATAAAAACGTGACAATCTTATTCTCTAATGTGATACCAGGGCCTAGGTCACAAAAGCACTTAATAATATTGGTTTAATAAATGAATATCTTATGCATATTATTTATAGTACATTTGGGTATATTACAATTTAAAAGCACCAATATTGATTATAAGAAAATTGATTTCCTTAATTATGACTATTTGAAACAAAAATTTTACAGGCTGTTCATTTTTTAACATTATCATTCTATCTTATTCGATTTTACTTATTAAACTAATGAATCAATACACTGATAATGGTGGAAAGAGGCAAGATATAAGATATAGTTTTATTAGTGATAGATATATTTTACATCCTAAAGTACCTGGTTTCAGAAGTCAATTTCTCATTTGACTATTTTATCCAAAGAATATTTAGAATGTCACTATTTAATATGTTTGCCATTGGCCACAAGTGACCATTTTCATTTAAAGTTTAATTAACTAAAACTAACAAAATTGAATATTTAGTTCCTCATTTTCACTGACCACAATTCAAATCCCCAAAGACCACATATGACTAGTGGGCAGTGGACAACGCAAATATACATTTTTTTTAAGGGATAAAACTAAAATCCTATGACTTATTATTAAAGAGGTGTTTGGCTCTTTTATTAACAAGTCAATTTTATTGATACATATTAATAAAGCATAAATTCATCCAAAGTACAAAATCAATGGTATTCAGTATGATCACATAGTTGTGCATTCATCATTTCAATCATTTTAGAGCTTTTTTTATTATTCTAGTAATAATAATAAGAAAAAGAAACAAAAACCAACCAAACAAACAAATAAAACTCATCACCTCTCAATCTCTGTATGCCTCCCCTGCCTTACATAGCTGCTATTCTGTTTCCTTCTCTCTAGTTTATTTGTAATCATATTTTGTAAAAACACTCTTATATATGCAATGTCACCCATTTTTGTATTTTACATGAGGTTTCACTATGTTATAGAGTCTCATGTTACATTTTTTTAGCTTTCCTTCTAGTAATATACCTTGGACTTTCCCATTCAACCACTGTCATACTTGTATAATAGCTCTCCTAGCCACAAACACCATAATGTGCTCTCACCACTTCCATTCATTTCCAAAGATTAACAAAAAACATTTTTACCAATTCTGCACAGATTAACACTCAGCTTTCCATTCTCTACCCTCATTCTATTTTCTGGTGACAAATTATAATTATTGATTCCATAAGTTTACAGATATATTTAGTTCATAATAGTGCAATCATACAGTATTTGTCCTTTTGTGTCTGGCTTGCTTCACTCAACATAATGTCCTCCAGGTTCATCCTCATTGTCATATGCTTCATGACTTTATTTCTTCTTACTGCTACATACTATTCCATCATGTGTATACACCACAATTTGTTTATCCATTCATCAGTTGATGGACACCTAAGTTGTTTGCAACTTTGGCAATCATGAATAACACCGCTATGAACATCAGTATGCAGATGTCTATTCGTGTCACTGCTCTCAGTTCTTCTGGGTATATACCTAGTAATGATATTGCCAGGTCACATGGCAAGTTTATATCCAACTTCCTTAGGAACTGCCAAACAGTCCTCCATAGTGGCTGTACCATTCCATATTCCCATCAATAGTGAATAAGCATTCCTATCACTCCACAACCTCATTGTAGTTTTAATTTGCATTCCCCTAATCACTAGTGATGTTGAACATTTTTTTGATGTGTTTCTTCACCATTTGTATTTCTTCTCTGGACAGTTGTTTTTCAAAATTTTTGCCCATTTTTTATGGGATAGTTTATCTTTTTATTGTTGAGTTGTATGATCTCTTTATATGTCATGGATATTTAACCCTTATTGGATTTGTGATTGCCAAATATTTTCTCCCGTTGAGTCAGCTGCCTTTTCACCCTTTGACAAAGTCCTTTGAGGTGCAAAAGTGCTTATTTTGAGGAGGTCCCATATATTTATTTTTTCTTTTGTTGCTTTTGCTTTGGGTGTAAGGTTTAAGAAACTACCACATACCCCAAGATCTTGTAGATATTTTCCTACATTTTCTTCCAGGAGTTTTGTGGTTGTCACTTTTATATTTAGGTCCTTGATTCATTTTGAGTTAATTTTTGCATGAAGTGTGAGATAGGAGTACTCTTTATTTCCTTTGGATAAAGCTATCTGTTCCTCCCAGCACCATTTGTTGAATAGATTCTTCTGGCCTAGCTGGTTGGGCTTAACAGCCTTGTCAAAAATCACTTGACTGTAGGTGTGAGGGTATATTTCTGAGTTTTTTATTTGGTTCCATTGGTCATTCTGTCTGTCTTTATACCATTACCATGATGTTTTTACTACCATAGTTAAGTAAAATGCTTTAAGGTAAGGAAGTGAGAGCCCTCCAACTTTGTTCTTCTTTTTAAAGATGTTTTTGGCCATTTGGGCCCCTTATCTTTCCAAATAAATTTGATTATTGCCTTTTTCATTTCTGCAAAATAAGGCTCTTGGGAATTTTATTAGGATTGCATTGAATCTTTAAATCAGTTTCGGTAGAATTGACATCTTAATAATATTTAGGCTTCCAATCCTCGAACATGAAATATTCTTCCATTTATTTGTCTTCTTTGGTTTCTTTTAGTGATGTTTTGTAATCTTCTGAATATAGGTCCATGATGTCCTTGGTTAAGTTTATTCCTAAATATCTGATATTTTTAGTCACTATTACAAATGGAATTATTTTCCTGGTTTCCTCCTCAGATTGCACATCAGTAGTTTTTAGAAATGCTGTTGATTTTTGTGTATTAATCTTGTATCCCACCACTTTGCTGTACTTGTCTATTAATTCTAGTAGTTTGTTGTGGATTTTTCAATATTTTCCAGATATAGGATCATATCATTAATGAATAGTGAAAGTTTTACTTCTTCCTTTCTTATTTGGCTTTGTTTTATTTTTTATCTAGCCTAATTGTTCTAGCTAGAATTTCTAGCACAATATTGAATAATAGCGGTGACAGTGCATCCTTATCTTGTTCCTGATCTCAGTCAGAAAGCTTTCAATCTTTCACCTTGAGTACAATGCTAGTTGTAGGTTTTTCATATATTCACTTTAACATATTGAGAAAGTTTCCTTCTATCCTATCTTTTGGAGAGTTTTTATCAAGAAAGGGTGCTGTATTTTTTCAAATGCATTTTCTCATCAATCAAAAGGATAATGTGATTTTTCTTCTTCAACTTATCAATGTGGCTTATTACACTAATTGGTTTTCTTTTGTTGAACCATCTTACATGCTTGGGGAAAAAACCCACTTGATCATGGTCTATACTTCTTTCAGTGTACTTTTGGATTCAGATAGCAAGTATTTGTATGAGGATTTTTGCATTTATATTCATTAGAGATATTGGTCTGTAATTTTTTTTTTTTTGATGGTATCTTTATCTGGTTTCAGTATTAGGGTGATGTTGGTTTCATAGAATGAGTTTGGTAGCATTCTTTCTTGTTCAGTTTTTTTAGAAGAACTTGAGTAAAATCGGTGTTACATCATCTTTGAATGATTGATAGAATTTACCTGTGAAGTCATCTGGTTGGGGCTTTTCATCTTTGGGAGGTTTTTAATGACTGTTTCAATCTCTTCATTTGTGATTGGTTTGTTGATGTCTTTTATTTCTTCTATGGTTAGTGTATGTTGTCTCTGTGTTTCTAGGAATTTGTCCATTTCATCTACATTGTCTAGTTGTTCTCATTTCTGATTTTATTTATTTGTGTCTTATCTCTTTTTTTCTTTGTCATTCTAGATAAGGTTTTTGATTTTGTTGATTTCAAACAACAATTTTTGGTTTTGTTGTTCTCTATTTTTTAGTTGTTCTTCTTGATTTCATTTATTTCTGCTCTGATCTTTACTATTTCTTAGTTTGAGATTACTTTGCTCTTTTTCTATTTCCTCCAGGTGTGCAGTTAGATCTTCAATTTTAACTCTTTCTTCTTTTTAATGTAAGCATTGAGGGCTATAAATTTCCCTCTCAGCATTTCCTTTGCTGTGTGCCATATATCATCTTCATTCATCTCAAGGTGCTGAGTTGTCCTGCAATTTCTTCTTTACCCACTTATTATTTAATAGCGTGTTGTTTAGTCTCCAAATATTTATGAATTTTCCCTTTTTCCATCCATTATTGATTTCCAGTTTCATTCCATTATTATCAGAGGAAGTGTTTTGTATAATTTCAATCTTTATACATTTATTGAGACATGTCTTGTGAACCAACATATGGTCTATCTTGGAAAAGTATCCGTGAGCACTTGAAAAGAAAGTATATCCTGCTGTTTCGGGATGCAAAATTCTATAGATGTCAGTTAGCTCTAATTCATTTATCATATTATTCAAGTTCTCTGTTTCTTTATTTATCCTCGGTCCAGATGTTCTAGCCAATATTGAGAGTAATGTATTGAAGTCTCGAACTATTATTGTAATGACATCTATTTCTCCCTTCAATTTTGCCTGTTTGTGCTTCATGTATCTTGGTGCACTCAGATTAACTGCATAAATATTTAGTATACTTATTTCTTCTTGTTTACTTGACCCTTTTATTAATATATAATGACCTTCTTCATCCCTTTTAACAGTTTTGCATTCACAGTATATTTTCTCCAACATTAGTGTTGCTACTCTAGCTCTTTTTTGGTTACTATTTGCATGGAATATTTTTTTCCAACCTTTCACTTTTAACCTGGTTGTGTTTTTATATCTGACATGAATCTCTTGTAGAAAACATATAGATGGCTTATTTTTTATTTTTATTTTTATCCATTCTATGTCTTTTGATTGGTGAGTTCAGGCCTTTAACTTTCAATGTTATAACTATAAAGGCAACACTTACTTCATCCATTTTTTGTCCTTTTGCTCTCTGTTGCCATATTGTACTATTGTCTGTTTTTTATTCTTTAATTTACCCTTCCTAATAATCTTCATTTCTACACTCTTCTCCATGTCTCTCACCCTTGTTTATTTTTTTCCTTTCAGGCTATAGCACTACCTTTTGCTTCTCTTGTAATTCTGGTCTTTTGGTAAAATACTTTGCCAGTTTTTATTTGTCTGTGAAGACTTTGAACTTACCCTCATTTTTGAAAGACAGTTTTTCTGGATACAGAATTCTTGGCTGGCTGTTTTTCTCTTTTAGTACCTTAAATAAATCATACCACTTTCTTCTTGCTCCATAGTCATGGTTTCTGATAAGAGGTTGACACTTAATCTTATTGAGGTTCTCGTATATGTGATGCTTTACTTTACTCTTGCTCATTTCAGAATCCTCTCTTTATCTCTGATACTTGTCATATTGATTAGTAGATGTCTCAGGGTAACTCTATTCAAATTAATTCTGTTTCGGGTGCGTTGTCATTCTTAGATATGGATATTTATGTCTTTCATAAGGGTTGGGAAGTTTCCAGTCATTATTTCCTCAAATATTCATTTTGCCTCTTTTGCATTCCATTCTCCTTCTGGGACACTGATAATACATGTATTTGTGCATTTTGCTTTGTCATTCAATTCCCTCAGAACCTGTTCCTTTTCTTCCATTCTTTTCTCTTTCTGTTCCCCTGTCTTTTCTAGTTCAAATGTTCTGTCTCTGAAACCACTAATTCTGTCTTCAAGCAATTAAAATCTACTCTTATGTGCCTCTAATGTACTTTTAATCTCATCCATCATGTCTTTCATTCTCATTCTTTTTTGTGTAGGCTTTCAAATTTTCTTTATGCTCACCCAGTATCTTCTTAATATCCTTTTTCTCTTTAGTCATATTTCTTTCAATTCTTTGAATTGATACAGGAGAGTTGTGTGATTGTCATTGATTAATTGTATTAAATCCTGTATCTCTTCACGATATTTGTTTTGTTCCTTTGGCTGGTTGAGTGGGCCATTTCTTCCTGTTTCCTAGTATGGCTTGTAATTTTTTTGCTGATGTCTTCGCATCTAAATGTTGTTGCATTTACTCTGATCACCAATTTCTCTCTCTTACCTATTTTTTTCACAGTTTTTCTTTGATATTTGGCTCAACTTATTCTAAATTTTTTAAATTGCCCAGTGTAAGTTACCAAAATCAGACTGGGGACTCACTAATTGGGTGCAGATTTTCTCCCAGGAGTTAGGGTACAGACAGAAACAAAAGCAGTTTTTGCCCATGCAATTTCCAGACTAGCCAGCAGATGGTGCCTTTTGACACACCTTTACAAGGAGGTGTTTTAATCTCCACTTTCCTGTATTTTGATCTGGCCAGACCCAGATTCAAAGTGTTCTTTGCTTACCAAATTTACTGAAGAAAAGCCCTTCTCTCCCTTCCATCTTCCCTTGTAACAACTGACAGGGAGGAAGAGATCTGATGCCCACTCAGTCAGCTGCAGTGAGTCATGGTTTTACCCCAGCTTAATATTTTGAGAGTTGGGGGATATAGTCCTTCCTGGCTGCCTCAGGGTTTTTGTAACTCAAGTTTGTTGTTTCAGGTTTTTCCTCTGTCTATCCCTCACCCTCCTGGGAGTTATATACACTGTCCTGGTAAGTTGACACCCAAAACAAGTCCCTCAGACAGCTTTTGGCTCTTTCTCCATTGTTTTTGTGAGACAGTTGAACTCTGTCTGCCTAGTCTGATGCCATCTTTCCACAATTGCTGCAAATATACATTTTGATAATCATAGGAAATTCTACTTGGCATCACTGTTCTACAATATGCAAAGCATAAATGTTTTGGAATTATGTTCTGATTAAGATTTAGAGTATTCATTAATGGAAAGAAAGGAAACAGCCACTTCGTTCAAACTGTTACTGAAGCATCTAAGCCCCTTCTACCCTTCAACTCTGCCATCACGTTCACCTATATGGAATGGAGAAAGAGAGAAAAAAGAGAGAGTGCAACCAATGACTTTTTGTTCACATTGATGATTACTTAAAATGTAAAGTATCAAAAAGCATACTGTTATGGGTTGAATTGTGTCCCCCCAAAAGCCATGTTCTAGTTCTAATTCCTGGTCCTGTGGATGTGACTGTATTTAGAAATAGGGTCTTTGAAGATGATATTAGTTAAGATGAGGGCAAACTGAATTAGGATGGGCCCTGTTCCAGTATGAGTGGCATCCTTATAAGAAGGGGAGAACTGGACACAGACTGACAGACATAGAGGAGACATAGAGGAGAACACCAGGTAAAAAGTGAGGCAGAAAATGCAAGCCACCCCAGAAGCCAGGAGAGAGGAATTACCCTGATGACACCTTGAGTTCTGACTTCTAGATTCCAGGACTGTGAGGCAATTTCTGTTGCATTAAGCCACCCAGCTTGTTGTATCTTTTAGGAGCAGCCCTAAGAAACTAAGGCATATACTAAAATGCAAACATAAAGTATTGGATTATAATGGATTGTTTAGAAATTTAGGAAGCAAGCAGAAAACTAACGTGATTCAATTCAAATCATGTAATGAAACAAAACCAAGGTGTACAAGGTGTACTAACTCCTTTCAATAACATATTAAACAAAATATTAAATATAAAACAATATTAATGATTGCCTTAAATTGCCACTTCCCTTCCACATAATTGATGATTAATATACACGTTTTGAATACAAAAATGAAAATAAATAATATTGTGCTATTAAAATGAAACAGTAATAAGAAGAGCAGATTTGACAGTGGTTTATAAAGTATTTTCAATTTTCACCACTTCAATTGTCAAAGAGAAAAATAAGGATCAAATGTAAACATGCATTTAGTTTGAATGAAAATGAGATGGTTTGATAAAAAATATGAAACCGTTCTAACTAAAAAGGAATTTTGTCAATGCAGCAAAGTATCTAACATTTGTAAAATACTCAATTTAAAAAATCAAATTCTAGTCTCCAGTTCAAAAAATATCCACAATCTGCTCTAATTTGCTAAATCCTAAGCAAGTCCTGGGTTTGTTAATTCTTGTCCAGCATCTCTGCCCTTACCTTTATATTTATTTAAGCAACTATTCAATTTTGGCAGCTCTTAAATATTTGCAAATCTAATTTGTAAACTCAGAAATATTGAGAAAGAAAAGCTAAAATTATAAACACAATGAAGCTGTTTACTCAGAGTATTACTGTGAATCAATTACATTTTTATACATCCATTTACTTATTGAAAAATTGCATAAATAACATTTGTACTTTTTCTGTTTATGAAGAACACATGAAAGTAAAAAAGGCATGAAAGTACTAAAAAAAGTCAGTTGCTTTTTAAAAAGTAAATTACTATTTTTACTGGTTACTATAGGCACTATGACCTTATAAATTTAGGTTGATAATATGGGTAACATGAAAAAAAATGTTCTAATGTCAAATGAAAACTAAAAGGTTTAATATAGTGAATGTACTGTTCACTTGATAATAAATGGGACCCAATTTTATTTTTAGAAAACAGAATGACTACCATTTTAATTAAAAGATGATGAGCTGGTTATTATTGCTGCCTAGGAAGTCTGCAAAAATGCTGGGGGTTATCACTGTAATAACCTTAATTATCATCTTTGGAATTTGTACAAATTAGCTGTGCTTTAGCTTAGCTGATGACCAAATAGAAGCACTTGCATAGTGCTAAGTTGCAAATTCAGTGCCAGAAAAGCTGCAAATAAGACATTTCGTGGCAATTTAATAGACATCCTAAATATTTGAGATTGCTGATCACCATCCATATAATCTTTCTACATCTTAATTTTCAAGTTTTATTACAGATTTGCAGTTTGGATATATTCAAATTTTCGGGGCTACAGCAACTAGCAACTGCTATTGATCCACTGTGCAACTTTGCTAGGAGAAAAAGTAGTATATAAGCATGGGGGGAAATTTTAGCATTGGAAGACCAGCTCTAAGCTGGGATTGCATGTAGCTTTCATTGATATGACTTTGTGGAAGGTGTGAATGAGAGTTTTAATTAGGTTTACCCTGCAATAGAAAACATAAAAGTCAAATTGTCATCTCATCATTTTTGCTAATCCCTCTATTATTGTTTTACTTTTTTTTTTTACAGACTTCAAAGGATTTGTCAATTTCTTTCTGTGAAGTTATTCCCAGTGTAGGTAACTTTCAAATGACATTTTTCTTAAAGATTTGTTGTTTACTAATATTTTTTTAAAACACCTTTACTATTTTTAATGAAATACATGAAAAAATAATTTTCCTTCATTTAATTACATTAATTGGTAGGAAGTGTCTTTGTACAAGGTCTTCTAAATTTTATGTCTATGTAATATGAAAGATTAAAGTTCATAGACTTTATATAATATTCTATAAAAATAACACATGGGATTAATAAATGTACAATAATTAATAAATAATAAATTAATTAAAAAATACCTAGTGGTAATTTGATTAGTTGGTAAGGTATTTTTCTTTCCCCTAGCAAATGGAAATTCCAGACCATCTGTAGCATTGCCTCCCATTTTGAATTGTAAGTCAGAGGGCATTTGATTCAGACAATAGGAATTATTTATAGGTAGGCTGTACATGTAGAGACTGGTATTCCTCAGTCTTAATATTTCTTACATACTCATTTTTTATCCAGTTCTACTAATTGCTTTCTTCCAAGTTGGCACTGAAATGTTGCCCAACCTAATTCAGAAATATTGACCTATTATTTGTTAGATTTTTATACACTGTTTTTCAAGCATTTTGCCCTTTACTTACACTTATTTAAAGTTGCTGTAGTGATTTAATTGGTAGATACAGAAGGTTAGAGATATAGAGCTAAGCAAATTGATCACAGTAACTAATGCCAGCACCTTAGTAGGACATGAATAGGACAAGAGCCAAACTTAATGTAACTGTTCTAAGACAGTTATCATTTCAGTGAAGAAACCAGGAAATTATTCATGGTGAACAACTTCAGTCATAAAGAGGGATACAATATAGAATTATAAGGTTTCTTCTCCTGAGGATCTGACAAGAAAAGATCCTTTCAAGCAAATTTATAATGTATTGGGAATAGATAGGATTTAGATGTGCAGAACCTAATGGTGGAGGAAATTTCAGAAGAAATAGTCTGAAAGAAAGCATGTTAATAAGATAGAATCCTTGGAGATGACATTTTCAGGAAATGAATGCCTTTTATACGTCAAGAAGATTAGTGAGGACTGTTGAATTATTTTTCTTCTCAAAGTGATAGTTGAAACACCTTCTGGTTTTTAACTTTAAATTAACTTATGTTTTCCATGGGTATTTTTTTGTTGCTGGTTTATTTTTGTAGAGGGATAGAACAACAGAGGAGTTAATAGCACATGTTCTGAAGCCAGTTGCCTGAGATTTAATTCCACATCTGGACAAGGTTCTTAAACTCTCTGTGTCTCATGTATGAAGTTATGAAAAATAAACATTTTTATGTGATTAGCTCTGTTTGGAGAATTCAATGGATATATACGTGACAATACCTTAGAACAGAACTTGGTATATTATAAATATTATATGTGTTTACTATTAGTCCCATTGTGCAGAGTGAGATAATATTTACCATAAGTAACAGCAGTTAATTGATAAAGCAAATAGGTCCTAGTAGAAGTTAAGGGTCTGCAGATGAAAGAGCTAAAATGCCATTCTTATTACTGCTACAGGGAACCTCCAACCTCCAAGTAAAAGCAAACCATATGCTATCAATAAAGATTGTTTAGCCAAGTGTTTCATTGTTGTTGATTTTAGTTGACACTTTCTGATTTTCTATAAGTTTAATTGTCATTCTTTAAATATTATAGTTTTTCAATGAAACAAAAAGCTTTGTATTATTCTTTAGCATTTTAAATAATATCAGATAAAAATTAGGAAGGGAACAAGGGATAGTAAATCTGTAAATATACAACTAGTACATTGTTTATGAAATAAACTGGTGAGACTTAGTTGCATTTCAGTTACTGGCCTTAAATTTAATTGGCTAGCACATGTTTTTTTTTAATGTGTACATTCATTATCACAAATAATCATATGTAAAATAGATATTAAATAGTAACTTGATAAATAATATTTTCTAAATTTTCTTGAGCAGGAAGACAATTCAATTCATGAAAAACCTTGTTTGTTAAAATTTTGAGAAATATGTAATACATATTATAGCTGAAAAAAGTTTAGGTGACTTTGAAAAGATTATATGTTGTGCAATCTTAGGAAATAGAATGTTTTATCAATATTTGAAAAGCAAGAATATATGACTCCATGTATAAACAGTTCACCATGATACATAGAAACAATAATATTATTTTCATATACCAATTAATTTTCAATGTTTGGCACAAGTGACATTATAACTAGGAAGATATTCAAAGCATTGTTAAATTATGTATATTTAAGAAATATTTTGGAAGTTAAGAAAGACCACACTGCTAATTGGAAAAATAAACTTATTAAAACAAACAGAGCTCGCAGGTAAAAATCTACTCACATTCAACAAAGCATTATTTAGCTACTTCAATTTGTTTTCAACAACAATAGGCAACTTCAAGTCATTTCAGCATTTGTTCTTTACTATTTTGAAGCATTGTAGAGAAATAGTAATTCTCAAGCCTCAAAGTTGTTGAATAAAATACTTAAATGTTCCTTAGGAGAACTATATTATATTAACATTTCTCATCTGCTAATTACTGATTTGGGCTTCACAAAGGATCATGAAAAATCAAGGAACACCAATATTGAGACCTTCTTCTCATTATGGCATAATGTAAAATGATACAAATAATGTTATATTTCCCTTTATGAAATTTAAAAATGAGTAACTAATATTGCAGAAGTCCAGAGGAGATATTATTATTAGTCATAATGTACCAGTGTAACATTTTATTCCTGCAAATGAAGTTGTTTTTAATGCCTTATGGAAAAAGATGAGTTAAATTAACCATTATATATTAGAGAAGAACAAAATTTTAATAAAGCAACTGTACCTCTTAAGAAAATTATACCATATACTTAGCACTGACTTGAGTTGTAGAAAACAGATAAAAAGACATAACTCATTCCATAAATAAATGTGTTAACAGGAGTGCATTAGTTTCTTGAAGCTGCCATATCAAATTACCACAAACTTGGAGGTCTAAAACAGGAGAAATTTATTCTCTGACAGTTGTGGAGGCTAGAAGTCTGAAATCAAGGCATATT
This sequence comes from Tolypeutes matacus, assembly GCA_026826555.1. Taxonomy (NCBI): domain Eukaryota; kingdom Metazoa; phylum Chordata; class Mammalia; order Cingulata; family Chlamyphoridae; genus Tolypeutes; species Tolypeutes matacus. The sequence continues at coordinate 68,544,683 of JAKSZT010053887.1, read as the reverse complement.
CTGAGCGGCCCTCCTAGCAGGAGGGCTCCAGGGGAAAATGCGTTCCTTACTTTTTCCAGTTTCTGGTGACAGTCCTGACCTGTGGCCACATCACTGCAATCTTCATTTCCATCATCACATTGTCTTCTCCTGTATGTGTCTACTTCCTCTTCCTGCCTCTGTCTCTAAGGAAACATTGACATTGGACTTAGGGCCCACCCAGATGATTAAGGATGATCTCCTCATCTGAAGATCTTTAGATTAATTTCATTGGCAAAGACTTTTTTTTCCCCAAATAAGGCTTAACATTCATAGGTTCAGGGGATTAGGATGTATACATATATTTGGGAGAGGCTATTCATCAGACTGCAGAGTGAAGACCATTGACTCTATCAATCATATTCTTAAAAAAGAATGAATGCTATGAAAGATATGAGTGTTTTATTGCAGTTGGGTGAAGGAGAAAGAGCACAGAGAAACTTTCCTACTGGAAATATAATTTGATTGGGCTTTCAAGAATTAATATAATTTTTATTTGTATGGAAATCACTGAGTCCATTATAGGTCAATGTAATTGAATGATTGAAGACAAGGAAGTTTTAGAGTTCCTTCTGTGTTTGGAAAACAGTAAGTAGTTTAAAGAAAATTTATGGAATTCATCAAATAATGTAGAGACAATATTCATCAAAGATTCAAGTGCTTCTTCCTAAAAGATCCATAACTCTTAGAGATAGCTTGTAATCTATAGAAAAGGTAAAATTATGAGAAAACATTCATTTAAAAATGTAAAAACCTCCCCAAAACCTATTCTTAAACCATCACATTTAGCCTTAGAATGTAGCTGTTATTGTAGCCCATATGAAACAGGAAAAAAAAAAGTGTTGAACTATAAATAAATAAACAAAAGAACCTGAATTTTGGAACTGAAGATAATATTTGATAGAGCCAAATAAATGAATCAATAATGGCCTTTTGCATATATAATGCAATTGAAAATATTTTCAAGTAATGCTCAGTCTAAAATAAATTACCTAATTACTAAAAAGTGGTTAGTTTATAAAATCCAGGCAGTAGGTATCCACCTACTCCAATGAATCACAAACAAATTTATGAGCACAAATTAGAGAACATATCAAATACTAAATGTTTTAGACTTTGCCAGTCTTGGACATATCATTCCCTCTCTAGCCTTGACCTTCACATCTCTATATTGTTGTTTTTTTTTTATTATTATTATTATTATTTAGTCCCACTGAGGAATCTTTCATGATGCTACAGGTTAATGGGCTTCATATAACTGTTATTCTCTGTCAATTGCATTATCAAAAGTATATCCTGAAATGTCCTGGCCTATTTGGGGAGGTTTAATAGTCCAATTTTCTTGAGCCTCAGGAAACACCACAGGGTGATTAGGCATGGGAGTGTGGATAAATAAGGGCGGTGGGTGGTGGAACAGACCACGGTTTGACCTAGTGTGAAGTTTGCATTCAAGCCTCTATAGGTAAAGTCCAGTTATTTTCCAACAACTAGTAGGAGTCATTATAAGACCATGGGGAATTCTAATTACAATATCTTTTACACACATAGGTACTAAAATCTGTTAAGTTGCTGAGAAAGAAAACCACTGCTAGAAAGTTCAAAGCCCAGAGTAGAAATTTAAACTGCTTCTCAGTGCAGCTTGGAGCTTTTTTTGACAATGTAGAAGAATTTGTTTGGCAAACACTTTCGATTTTCCAAATATCACAGAAGGGCCCAACTTTATAACTAAGAATTTGCCTTAGGACTAAGGAGAAAACCAAAATAGACTCACTCTACAAAATATAAAACCAAGCATTTAGGGGAGCAGATGTAGCTCAGTGGTTGAGCTCCTGCTTCCTGTGTACAAGGTCCTGGGTTCAATCCTCAGTACCCCCACCCCAAGTAAAAACAAAAACAAAAAATCAAGTATCTACAAGTTCAAGATCATCTACCAATTATTTAACTGTCCATTACCACTGAAACTGGCTAGGAAAATAGGGAATCAGTAGATGGATCTGGACCTGGCAAGACGTCCACGTGGACACCGATAACCCCAAGATGGCTGCTGGAAGACCTTCACAAGATTTCTGCCACCCAGGATGAGATTCCTGCAGAGTCCCAGGAGAAGCCCCAGATATTCTCCAGGGGCCTTATAATTGGACCCTCCTGAGGGATTGATGGGTAAGATAATCAATCAAAACAGCAAAGACCTGGGACTCCTCCCATGCCATTAGCAAAAGGGTGGAATAATTAGTGGTTTAAAAGCAGGTGCAAATGTCAAATACCTCCTGCTTCCGGCTCAGGTACTCACTCGGCCCTCTTGGCTTCTGTGCCCTGCTCTTGCTGTGTCCCCTCTGCACGGATCAACACACAAGTAAAACCTGGGCATTTATAATCTATAATGGGAAATTGTAGTCTATGAATCAGCCCTCTTTATCACTCTTCAGCCCCTTACTCTCTACCGGGGACCCGTGGTCTGTTATTTTCTCCCATTTCTCTTCCTCCCTTACCTTAATAAATTACTGGCCTATCTAACCCGATGTGCTCTGAAATTCATTTCTGCAGCAGAAGTCAAGAACCTAGACCAAATCTGGTAACACCACAATATTCAATATTTTCCTGAGAAAGATTACAAAACCCAGAGTCTTCATAAAGTATCATCCAGCATGCAATTAAAAATTACTAGCTACGAGAAGAAAGAAATATATATACATAACCTAGAATAAAAAGAGAAATTCATTTGGAAACAGACCCATAGGCCAGATTTTACAATTAGGAGACAAAGACCATGAAAAATAATGAATGTAAAAATAGGGAATTCCAAGGGAAATTAGGAAAGTGTAAAATGATTCAAATGGAAATCTTAGTGCTGAGAAATAAAGTATCTGAATTAAAAATTTATTACAAGAGCAGACTGGACCCTTGCAGGAGAAAAGATTATCAAACTTGAATTCAATTCAATAGAAATCCAAACTGAAGCATAGAAAGGGGGGGAAAAGAGTCAAAGAGCTTCTTTTAATGATATGTGGTACAGTTTAACATACTTGTAATTTGAATTACAAAAGGAGAAGAAAGAAAACTGAACAGAAAAAAAATTTTTGAGGGAGTGAACACATAGAAGTATTAAGCCAAAATATCTTCAGATGTTGTTGGGTCTTGGGCATTCCTGCTTGTATTGTGAGCAGAGAGGGACTGGCTGCCTTTGTCAAAAACTATCTTTCAAAGATGTTTATAGTGAAAACCCTTCCAAGATAGAGAGTGTCTTTCTCCAGAATGAAGGGCAGGTTTTTGTGCTGCCCACTCTAAAAATGATAATGTCTTCCTCCAGTGCAAAAGTCAGGTGGGTTCACTGCCCCTTAGAAAAGATGGAGATTCTCTAAACTCAGGCTTTATCTCCTGGAATGCAACCTCCATTGCATGTAGGAGTCACTTCACCTTCTTTGCAACATCCTGTGAAAACTGGGACTTAGGGAGTCCATGCAAATGTTGATACTGTGGCTACCCTATTGCTGTGAGCAATAAAGGTCTTTGTTTCTGACTCAAGAATCAGAAACAAAGAATGCTTGTCTTCTGCTGGCATGCATGTCTACATCAGATTAACTTGTTAGTTTACAAGTAGGATAAAATTTTATTCTTACTACTTCTTTTCAGGGGTCTGAGTTCCTTTCTAACACAAGGAAGAAAGGAAGGAAGGAAAGGAGGGAAAGAGAGATACAAATGGGGTGGAAGGGGGAGAAGGAGGGAAGGAGGAAAAGATCACAAACACATACAAATGAATTATATTAATGTTGAAATTAAGGGAGATTGAATATATGTTCAGGCAAATAGATATCAAATACATTGATTCAGATTAAGAATACTAACTTTTGTTAATTTCAAGTAAGAGTACTGGGTTCAATTGTGAGTGTTTTGATTTAGGAATGATATGTAAAAGTGTTGTGGGGGAGCCTAGATAATGATAAGATTGTTATGTGTAAAGAGGTAAAAGCCTATATGTGTGTACTCTGTGAGAAGAGAAGAATGAGGTGGGAAATAATAAACATTTCTAAATGTTTGAAGGATCATTATGCAAATGTGGCGATATAAAATGTTCTGTTCTCCATAGATAAGACAAGGACAAATAAGTTGAAACTAAAGACATATTTGGGTTCACACTGAGACCTTTTTGATGAATAAGGCTGCTCATTGGTGAAATAGGCTGTCCTAGAATTTAATAAGCTCCCCTTTCAGAAGGTATTTTCATAGAATCAGAATGGCCATTTATCAGTCTGAATTCTAGCTCTAACTCTGATACTATGCTCAAATATGAGAGGTTTAAATAAAATACAAAAGTCTCTGCACCTGTAAATCAAATAGGTTTAAGGAAGTGATCTCTGAGTCACTTGCATCTCTAAAGCATCCTGTGAATTTTCGGAGACTTACAGAAGCAAAGGTGAAAATCAAGGACAGACTTGAGAGGACAATTGGTTGAATAAGCAGAATTAGAAGTTAGACAAAAGACTTGCAAGCCAAAAATAGGAATGGTATTAACAAAATGCCTAGGCCACTAACTAATAGTTAGCTAGTTAGATTTCTTCTTTCTCTATTTTTGTGTATTTATATAAACTTGCCCTAATATTTAAAATCAGAGAAAATAATTCTTAGTCTCATCAGACCTATGTTATTTATTATACTTTGAAGAGATTTCACTGTACAGCAGTGTTTTAATTTGCTAAAGGCTGCCAGTACAATAACCAGAAATGGGATAGCTTTTACAATGGAATTTGTTAGGTTAAAAGTTCACAGTTCTGAGGATGTGAAAATGTCTAAATCACGGCATCATCAGAGATGCTGTCTCACCGAAGGTCGGCTGCCAGAGATCCAGGACTCCTGCTACGTGGCAAGACACAATGGCTGCTCGACTGGTCTCTGCCTTCTCCTTTAGGCTCACATTCTTCCCAAGCTCAGCTGTGACTGATCAGGAACATGGCAGGGTCCATTGGTCTGTCACCTTTCCTCTGGGCCTCATTGCTTCAGTTTTGGGCTGTTCCATCTGTGGCTTTTCTCTCTCCTGGGTTCATCAACATCAGGAGGCCTCTATCTGTCACCACGGCTTTTTTCCTGCATCTGTGGTTTATTTCTCCATTTATAAAGGAGTCCAATAAGAGGTTTAAGACCCACCCTGGGGTATACTCTACTGGAGCAGTCTAACCAAACATCCCTTAACTCATCTATTCTAGTCAAAGTTCACAATAGATTCAATTTAAGAACATAATTTTCTGGGGTCCTCAAACCAACACTTTCCACCCTCTAGAACCCCAAAATACATGTTCTTCTCATATACAAAATGCATTCATTCCATCATAATATTCCAAAAGCCTTAAATCATTTCAGTAACAGTGCTAAACACAAAATCTCATCAAAATCAGTTATAGACGCAGAGTCTATCTTGGGAAAAAAGCCAATTCATGCTGTAGACCTGTGAAACTTAGAAAACAAGTTATCTGCTTTTAATATACAAAGGAGTGATAGTCACAGTATAACCATTCTCATTGCCAAGGGGAGAAATTGGAAGGAAAGTAGGGGTCATGGGTCCCAAACATTTCCAAAAACCTTCAGGGCAGACTCCATTTAATTTCAAACTCTGAAAGTCATCTACAGAGCTTTTCTCTTTGGGGCTTCATGGAGCTGCAGCTGTACAACTTCCAAGCACTTGCCCAGTGGCCTTCTTCTGGGCTCCACTATCAAATAGCATCTGGGTGGCAGCTAAACTCTAGGCCCCACCCTCTGAGAACACTGGTGCAATGGTCACACTCTCCCTAATCTTCAGGACACAGGCTCAACCCCCTCAGAGCAGTGAGGTAGGGACCAAACTCTCCCCAATCCTTGGGAAATGTACTCCACCCTCTCTGAAGCCTGGGGGTGGCAGCACTCTTTCTTAACAGTGAGGAGAAAGGCTTTCCCTTTTCAAATGCTGGAGCAAAATTACCCTTTCTGCCCACATGTGTTGGTTCCTTCTTTTGGCCCGAGAAGATGTCTTAAGTCCCGACCTCAGCTTCCATGATTTTGACCTCAGAATCCTGCTTTTCCTTCAATCTCTCCCATTTCTGTACCTTTTAGTCCAGGCTGGCAGTGGTTTTATTCATACAGACCTTGCAAAAAGCTTGTTGGTTTCACATGCAGTTCATAGGAGTCCCAACCATCGGGCAATAAGACTTCCCACAAAACCTTTCTTAACAACTTCATTCTCAATCCTGACTTACATTGAAATGGCAGGCTGGTTCCAAGTTCAGTTATGTCCTCACATGAAGCATTCTTCTGTGAGGGCTCGTTGTCTGGATGCTCAGAATTTCCCAAACCATTTCTGGTTTCTTTGTGCCCAGGAGTTCCGTTATCAGCTTATTCCTTTCCTCTTGCATTTTACTGAATGCTGCAGGAGAAGCCAGGCCACACATAAACTAGCCTTGGCTAAATATCCAAGCTTATCACTTTCAAATTCTGCCTCTCCATTAATATCAGGAGTCGATTTTGAAAACAAAAAAGAGTCAATTTTGCCAAGCTCATTTTCACTTTAAAACAAGGATTGCCTTCCTTCCAGTTTGAAATGACACATTTATCATTTCTGTCTATAGTCTAATCAGAAGTATCTTTAATATGCATATTTTTACCAAATGTCTTTTAAAGCAATCTAGTCCTTTTCTATCAAGCATTACACAATTCTTCCACAATCTACCCCTTACCCATTTATAAAACCATTCCAACATTTTTGGTATTTGCATAGCAGCACACACTCACTTTCCTGGTAGCAATTTCTGTTGTAGTTTGCTAAAGGCTGCCAATAATGTATACCAGAAATGGGCTGGCTTTTACCACGGGAACTGATTAGATTAAAAGCCTACAATTCTGAGGATGAGAAAATGGAAAATGTCCAAATCAAAGCACCATTAGAGATGCTATCCCACTGAAGGTTGGCTGTTGGCCATCTTGGACTCCTACCCCATGGCAAGGCACAATGGCAGCTCTGCCAGTCTCTACCTTCTCCTCCAGGCTTATTTTCTCCCTGAGACTTGCTATGGGTGATCAGCAACATGGCAGATTCCCCTTGTCTCCCCCTCTCCTCTGGGCTTTGTTGTTTCAGCTTTGGGCTGCTCTATCTGTGGCTTTTCTCTGGCCTGGGTTCATCAGCATCAGGAGGCTTCTGTCTGTCAGTGCAGCCTTTTCCCTGTGTCTGTGGTTTATTCCTCCATTTATAAAGGACTCCAGTAAAAGGATTAAGATCCACCCTGGGATATGCCCTACTGGAGAAATCTAATCAATTGGCCCTAAACTGATGTAATCTAGTCAAAGATTCACAATATGTACAATTTAATAGCATAATTTTCTGGGGTCCACATAAAAGACTCAAACCAACACACACAGTTACTTGAGCTAAACTGTACGCTGAACAGTAGCAGGCAAGATGGAGTCAGGGCATGACTATTGATGAAGTGAGGTGAGAACCATAAACTTAGAATTCTTGATGCAAAGTTTGCTTTCTGTTGAGAAAAGTATGACAGCAGAATATTAACCATGGCATGCATTTCTGAATGAAGAGTTGGAAAAAAAATTACCTGTCATCCTATATTTCTCTATTTTTATATAGAAAAATAGAATTGACATGAATCTGATTTGTTTTCTTGATTTTTGTCACAGTTCTGTTAATGCAAAATTCTAAAAGGAAAATACTTTCATTGAAGCCCATGAAGGATCTATGTATTATTAGACAGAATAAACCATTATTTTACTAACTCTCATTAGTATAATAATTTTCAGATATAAATAGCCAAAATAAAATTATTTCTACTGCAAGAGGCCTGACCATATCACAATGCTATAGACAAGAATTGGTGATTTTTTTCTGATCTCTTAGATTTGTGGTCTCTATATTATTATTGTTATTTCAATTCTAACATAACATGTTAATTATGCTAAGAGGAGAGTATTTAAATATTTTTGACATGAGCTTATATTCATATTAGCAAAAGTGAAGATCACTTTTAAATACAACAAAATTTGACAGTTCATACCAATCAGTGGAATATAGAAGAGAAAATTGTCTCATAAAGAGCCGGTTCTGTTACAAAGTTAAATGTACCCTGAATTTATTTTAAGGACTTTTAGAGAAAGAAAATTAGATTTCTTAAACCAATAAACATGTGACCTCTCTAGTAGATAAACTGAGCTATAATAACTTTGCAAATAACTTCCTACAGAATGAACCATTACATTCCTCACATCATTGATTTCAAACACTGGGGCATGGCCATTTAAACATTTAGTCATTCAAGCTGCAGGTAAATGTACATATGGATAAACATAGAAATATGTATTCATTTAATAAGGATATTTCTGAAATCCATATATATAAAATATAGATGACTTGATTTAAAAAATAAAACAAGGAAAGTAAATGTAAAGGAAGCTAAGTCATGGCCAAGAATTTAATTGAAAGCCTAATAAGCTTGAGAAATGTCAATGAATGCTGTCAAAGCTGCCTTCTCTGTACAGAACTGGTGAGTTTGTGCTATGAGATGGCAATGTGATATCTATCCTTGGAGGTAGAGACTCAGAATAAACAGCACAAAATTCCAACAATTAGTCTATTTCAACCACAGAAGAATGAGAAAATAGATTTCACTCAGGAATATAGTCTTTCAAAAAATAATTATCAAATGCCTACTATACACCAAGAACTAGTCTAAATGTTGTGCATAAAATAAGGAACTAACAGACAAATCCTCTGATTTTTACGGATCATACATTTTAGTTGCTAAAGTAAATACAAAGAAAAATAAATCAATAAATACTTGTATATAACAGAATACCATCTAGATAAGCTCTATAAAAGCAGTATAAACAGGATAAGGGGACAGAGCCTGATATGGGAATCAAGGAAGGCCTCTCTGAGAAAAATGACTTCTGAGCAAAGATCCTAAAGAAGTGAATGAGCAAGTATGCAGGTTTCCTGGGAAGACTGTCCCAGGCAAAGGGAATGGTAGATGCAAAGTTGGGAGTGAATATTTCAGAAAAAATATGATGGGGGTGGAAGACAGCACCTAAAGTTCCATGACTATAGGAAATGTGTTACAAGAGCAAGCTATGCCCAACTTCTGATGTAGGGCTTTCTGGTCGGTGGTTAATATTTGGGATGTTATTCTAAATGGTTGGGAAACCCTTAGAGGGTTAAGTGTGTGTTGGGGGTGGGAACGCGTGAATGAATTTACATTGTAAAATGATCGCTAGGTGTAGGTGGAAATGGATAAGAAAATATTCATTAGGTAACTATGCCATTGGTCCATATAAGATTTGAGAGTGGATTGTTCTGAGATAGAGTTAGTAAGAAGTGATCTGATTCTGGAACAAAGTGTGAAATAGATATAACAGGATTTGATGATCTGGAATGTGGAAGAAATAAAGGACTTATGTGGCTCCAAAGTTTTTGGTTATAGACATACCAGGTGTGAGATGCCTATAAAAAATTCAAAGGGATGGAAATGTGAGTCTTAAATAGGGAAATGCCCTGATTGAAGATATGAATTTGGGAGTTATCAGCATAGAGATGGCATTTAATTTCATAGAGCTGGATGAGACCACCTACATACTAAGTTAAAATAAGGAATAAAAGAAATCAGAGAGCACTGAAGCCTGGGGCACCCAGTATTTGGTCATGAAAATTAAGGCATTCTAGTAATGGTGACTAAGAAGAAATAACCAATGAAGTAGGAGGAAAACCAGGAGAGCATTGTTTTCCCAAAAATGAAGTGGAGAAATTCTGGCAAAAAAAGGAAGTGATCAGAGTTTATGAGAGGTTGAGGAACTTGAGATAAAAATTTAATTTAACAAGAAAGAAGTTACTCATGATATTCATATGAATGGTTTCATGGAGATATAGTTGTGGAAGGCTGGGAGTAGAAGAATCGGATAAGAAGAGGCTCACACTATTCCTGAAAGTGGAAATGCTGATAGTCACTCTTGTTGAACTCTGTCCTGAGCTAAGGTTTCTTGTGGCTTAGGTTCATGCACTGGATAATCTGAATCAAAAGCTCTACCAAATGCTAAGCAATTTCCCAGATAATTCATAAAGCTGTTTGATAAAATAACAACTTCATAGAAATAAAGTCACCTGGAAAACTTTAAAATTGCAGATTTCCAAACTCCCCCATGTGAGATTCAGCTTCAGTTGGCCTGCAGATAAGGTGCTGTTATTGGTACTTTTTAAAGAGCTCTAGAGAATACATGTAGTTCATCAGTGTTGTGAACGTAGTATAAGAACAAAAAGAAAGGTGGGGAAAGAAAAAGGACGAGAATGATTTTTATTAAATGCTACATAGCTTGCATTATGCTAAAAGCTTTTTGTATTTGTATCCATCTTTACATATGAGAAAACTCAGGACATATTTGAGAGGTTAAGCAACATTTCTCCAAACCTGAGGGCCTTAAGGCTTGTAAAACTCAAAAATATCCAGTTCTGTACTCCCTATCTTGCATTTTTAACCTTGGTTCACATTTTAGCTTTCATTATTTCTCTCTGTACTAAACTTCACAGCAGTCTTCTTCCTCCTTTTCTTTTGGCCTGAAGCACAGATAAATTCTCCAGTCCATATGCCAGATACACATGTGGTGAAGGCTTTATGAGGAATATTATACCAAATTAAAATAAGCAAACAAAAAATACCACATTGTATTTGTACCAAGCTGCTCTTGCTCTGCCTGATGGCAAATTTTTGAAATGCCCAAGTTGTAATATGAAAACAACTGTTTGAAGCCAACTATTCAATTAAACTTCTCTTTTTCTTGCACAAATTCAATATTCATTGTTTTTAAAACTCAGCTAGTTATGAACAAAGGATTGTTAAAATTAGAAGACTCAAATCAACTGCTTTTCTCCTTTCTCTGATTTTTTAGACTTTTAAATATAAGGATGCTTATGCAATACCTCAGTTCACTATACAGTGGTTAAGAGAATTTGCAAAAATGATTTTTTAAATAAAATGAATGAAATATATTTAAGCAAGGTCAAGGAATAAAGGAAGCAAGGTGAACTAGGAGGGAGGTTGGAGCATGAAATATATGTTGTTAATTGCAACACACTTGCTAGATGTGTGTAAGAAATTTAGTGCTAAGCTTTTCAGCAGCCAATGCAAAAAAGAAAATTTTATCACTTTGTTGATTTATAGTGTACTTAAGATAAAAGCAAACCAGATGTTCCACAGAAGAATAACTATGCTGGTCATAAGATGAGAGAGGCATTTCTCCTAAGAATCCTTGTAGTGAATAGTGTATAATATAGTAAACAATTCAAACCGAATTGTTGTAGTAAGTTTAGCAATGCTTTTCATAGGTCTCTTTCAGGTGAAGCAGACAAATGGCTTCATACCAAAAAATTCAATAAATGCAATTCTAGGGAAGGCTAAAGCAATGCAGAAAATAACTTCTATACTTTTTTCTTAATTGAGTTCTAAATTTATGTTTCATATTATAGCAGTGTTGAATGGTGGAATAGTCATAATTAAATGCCATCTGTGCCTCAGGTAAAACATGGAATTACAGAGGCCAGACTTGCAAATATGCCCTCCTATACCCTGTGAGAATTGCAGGAGCACAATAAAAAATAACTCAAGTTATTTATAATTGTACTAGGTTTTCAGAGTTATCACATTATTCCAAACAGCAAAAGAAAATAGCCCTTAGCTGTTTGGGGTAGTACATATGTAGGTATAATACAAACATGATGTGTAATTTTTTTTTCTTTTTAAAATTAAGATTGGAGGGAAAGTAGCCCTAAAAATAATTTATTGTGTGTGTGTATTAAACATTTCTGCCTGCATTAAAAAATTATTTTCTCTATATAATATACATTCATTTCCTAAATTATAATATTAGTACAGTTTTTCAGGCTTCCTTTGGTATAGATCCAGTTGAGTAATTCTTCTAAAAATTCATTATTTAAGCATTTCCAAAGATATTAAAATTTCACAGACACCTAAATGTTTATATATTTTCTATATATTTTAATGATGCTTTATATTGTGTACTCCAAGAAAGAAATTAAAAGATATTAGAAGAAAAACTATTAGGGAAAAAATGAGATAATTCAAATATATAATGTAAAATATATCTTTAAAGCAATTTTAGAATTTCATACATACTTGTAAATTTTACTAATTCATGAATATGTTATTTGAGAATATTTTCTTTAAATTACATTTATGATATCCGTGGTAAACTTGAGCTTTGCTATATTATGGTATCAGAAATATCACTCAGGAGTTGAAATATAATCACTGTTTTATAATGTAGTCAATGCTAATTAACTATTTAAAAATCTGTATTATAAGAAAGAAGCAATTTACAAATCAGTTTAGTACTAGATTTGCAACCTGGAAATCAGCCTAAAGAAATTCTCACCATGCACATTTATACAGTTATTTGCATTTTTTTTCTCTTTTATTACAACTTTGAGGGTGACAAAATGTCACTTGAATTAATTGACTATAGAATGCAGTTACTTTTAGGAAAAGGAAAGCAAAATGCATATTTTGGTAATAAATTTCTTTACTGTTTTTAATTAATTTTTAAATATGTATTTGTATTATGTTGATTATATTAGCACTTAAAACTTTTATTATAATTAAAATTTAACTTTTAAATTCGGAATACTTTCCAAATACCCAATTTGGATTCAATATGAATGAACAGCTTAACCATTATTCTTTTAAATGTGGAGAACCTTCAATTATTCAATGATATTTAAATTAAGATTTTCTTCATTTACAAAGGTTTATTTTCTAAATTTAATGTTAATTGACAACAAAATTGCCACCTTACTTTTTATCTAGCCAATTAAATATTTGAATTTAATTACAAGAATAAAATTTCAAAGATAAGATTAATTTGGATATAGAATGACAAAAATGTGTCTATTCATTTATGACAGCCTATGTTCAATTATGACTGTTCTCTCTAAATTAAATAAACATCAGTAAAAAATAGAGTTCTGTGAGGTATAAAAGAAGTATGAGTTCATCAGAGTAACTGGTAGAAACCAAATTTGAAGCAGAACCGGGCAAGAAAGCAATCCATTTTTTTTAAATAAAGGATTTCCAAATGTAAAAATTGAACACCTAAAGAAAAACAGAATAATGTTAATGAAATAAATGCTATTTGATGAAGACAGAAAAATAATCACTAACAACTCTAGTCTAAAGAAATAGAAAGAAAAAGAAATATCTAAGAAAAATGGAGACATGGTCATCAGACAACTAAACAGTGGACTTAAAAATATAGTGGTAAATTGATTTAGAAAATAGTAAACATTTAGTACAAAATTATAAGAAGCAATTCAGGTAGCAAAATTTTAGAAAAAAATATAACTATTCTATGACAATGTAAGGAAACTGTGTATATAAAATTGGTAAAAGGTTTATAAATACATATTAGGATAAATCTTGATAGTTATTCTCCTTATTTTAGCCAATACAAAATTGAATAAAAAAATTCAAGTTTGTTTAAAATGAAGATATCATACATCTTGTCTTAGTTGCTAGGCTGCTATGAAAAGTATCACTGAATAAGTTGGCTTAACAACAGGAATTAATTTGATCATGGTTTCAGAAACCAGAACTCCAAAATTAAGGTGCCAATGAGGTCATACTTACTTTCCAAAGTCTGTGGCATTCTTTTGCTGGCTTGCTGCAATCCTTGAGGTTTCTTTGCTTGCATCTCTTCCTTGTGTCACTTCTTCTCCTTTCAGCTTTTATGGTTTCATTTTACTTTGGGCATCTCCCTGCGGTCATCTCCAACTTCTGACTTCCAGTTTCTTCTCTTTATAAAGTTTCCAGTAATAGGGATTAAGAGCCACCTCCATTCCATTGTACCACACATTAACTAAAAATAACATATTCAAGAGGTCCTATTTAAAATGGGTTCACACTCACAAGAATATGGATTAAGATACAGGAGCTATCTAAACTGGGGTACGTAATCTAATTTATTACACTATCTCACCTCCCTAAGCCCAATTCTGTTTTTTATATTTTTTTGTTTGTTTGTTTTTGTTTCTTTAGTAGTAGCTGGATACTGACTAGGAAGGCAGACATGGCTAGTAATACAATAACTAAACAGGCTAAGACAAAGAAGAGAGTAGAAATTTTGAGAGAGGAACAGTATCTTTTGCTTTTACTACAAGGGTATTAAAAAAATATTATAGCCAAGAGGCCTATGGATGTGGCAGATTAAGGTATGTACCCCAGAATAAAATATACTTTTAATCATAATCCCATTCCTATGAGTGTGATCCCATTGTAAATAGGATCTTTGAAGATGTTATTTTTAGTTAAGGTGAAGTAGACTCAACTGAATGAGGTTGGGTCTCAATCTGGTTTATTGGAGTCCTTTATAAGAAGGGGAAATTCAGAAATAGTGAGAGAAATCTGAAGGAAGGAGTCCAAAGCTAAAAGTTAATGGAACCCAGAAGAGAAAGGAGAGATTCCCTTGTAATAGGAAAGCCAAGGAACCTGAAGATTGCCAGACAGTCTGACTGCTACTGACCTTGGTAGAAATTATGCCTTCTACCCTCCAAAACTGTGAGCCAATAAATTCCTATTGTTAACCAAACCCTTTTTGTGGTATTTGTCATATCAGCTGGGAAACAAACACAATGGGCATTGCAAAACAAACAAGGTCAGCAACTGATGATAACAGAGATTAGAAGAACATTTGCCAAATCTCAAGGATATCACCAATTTTTACCTAAAATTTTAGTTAAATACTGAGTGTTATGGATTGCGTTGTGCACACCATAGAGACATAATCAAATCCTCTGAATGTGACCTTGTTTGGAAATGGAATCTTTGAAGATATGATTAGTTACAATGTGATCAAAGTTGATTAAGGTGGAACTAAATTAAATATAACTTGTGTCTTTATAAAAGAGGAAATTTGGACACAGATAGAGACAGACACAGGGAAGAAGTTTATGTGAAGACAGTGACAGATGCATTTATAAGCCAAGAAATGCAAAAGGAACTAGAGAGGCAAGAAAAGATTCTCCCTTACAGATTTTAGAAACAACATGGCACTGACGATACTCTGATTTCAACTTCTAGCCTCCAGAAATTTGAGAGAGTAAATTTCTGTTGTTATAACCAAACGTTTTATGGTATGTTGTTACAACATGCTTGGAAATTAATACACTGTGAATGGGCTGGGAAGGAATTAATAAACCTAATTGGAAAGCTTCTTAAAAGCAGAACAGATCTTTCTTTGTTTTAGGAGAACAACAGCCGGCCCTGGAGTCATGACAGGAATGAACTCAAGGGAGCAAAGGTAGACTGATTCGTATGAAGATTCAAAACAACAAGTATACAGCGCAACACTTGATTAAACTAAGGCCATCAACCACAACTCTGTCTGCTTAGTGAAAGAAAGGACGAAATACTTATAAAGGAAAGTAATATTTGGAATCTATACAACTTTATATACACACTATCAAGCTTCTAATCATTAGTCATTAGGATTACACAAAAAGAGTAACAGGAGAAAAAAATCAAGAGAAAAATAAATAGGAGCAAACATATTGGTGATTAGATATTCATATTAGCTAACTAGGATTTTAAAATAAATTTGACTAATATCTTCAATAAAAGAAGTGAAAGAGGGAGAGAATAGAATAAAAAGTCATGATTTTCACCAAAAAATTACAATATTAAAAAAATATATAATCACATGGAGGCTCCAGAGGTAAAAAAATATATAATATCTGGTATTAAGAGCCCATTAGAGAGGGTTTGTGGGAAGATGGTGGAATAGAAAAACCAGGATTCAGTCCTTCTACCAGAACAACTATTGAACAAGAAAGAACTTTCTGAAACAACTATTTTGAAACTCTACAGGCCAGAAGAACATTGCAGAGCATTCAGGGAAAAGTGGGAGGAAGAAGCTGGTAAATTAAGTATACAAAAAAAGAGTACAAAACAAAGATACATGAAATGATTGTGCATACAAAGGAAAAGGATAAAAATCCCAAAATCACCAACAAAGAAGACCAGAATATAGACATGCCAAACAGAGACTTAAAAAAATGATCTTAAAAATGCTGAGGGAGATAAAGGAAAATATAGAGAAAGAACTAAGGATATCAGGAAAACAGTGAATGAAAAATGTGTGAATCTTACTAAAAATAAATTTCAAAAAGGAAACAAACAGAACTACTAGAGCTGAGGACCACAGTATCTAAAATGAAAAGTGTCCAAGGGGGTTTCAGGGGCAAATTGGAGCTGGGAGATGAATGCATCATTAGAATGGAAAAAGAGATACTCGAAATGAGTCAAGATGAGGAGCAGAAAGAAAAAAAGAAATATAAAAAGCTAAAATAGCATAAGACTCCTCTGTGACACCATCAAGCATACCAATATGAATATTATGGGAGTCCTAGAAGAAGAAGAAAGAGAGAAAGGGGCAGAAGGATATTCAAAGAAATAATGAAAGAGAACGTCCCCCCAAAATTAGCAAAAGATGTGAAAATGGACATTCAAGAAGCCCAGAGAACACCAAACAAGAAAAAGACACACCGTCACACATTGATCACATCAAATGCAAAGGACAAGGAGAGAGTTCTGAAAGTTGCAAGAGAAAAATATGTTAAATACAAAGGATTCCCAATTAAATAGAATGACTATTTCTCATCAGAAACCATGGAGGCAAGAAGACAGTGGTTTGAAATACTTAAACTGATGAAAGAAAACAAGTTTCAGTCAAGAATTCTATATTCAGGGAGGCGTTCATTCAAAAATGAAGGCGAGATAAAGACATTCCCAAATAAACAAAAGCTGAGAGTACATTACGAATAGATCTGCCCTACAAATAAAGGGAGTTCATCAGACTGAAAGGAAAGAACACTAAACAGTGTTTCAAAGAGGCATAAAGAAATGAAGAGCTCTGTTAAAAGGAAACCAGTTGAGTAGTTTTAAATGCCAGTGTGATTGTAGTGTACTGTTTGCTATGTAACTTCCTACAGGTACTAAAATGCAGATGTATAAAAAGTAATGATAAAGCCACAGTATTGAACACACAGTGTAAAAGATATAAGTGGTAACAAGTACAAAAAAAAGGTGGGGGCACAAATTGTATAGGAAAATTATATGTGTATGCCTTTGAAGTTAAGATGGTATCAAATGAAATATGATTGTTATATACTTATGATGTTAAATTTCAGCTCCATGGTAACCACAAGGAAAATAGATAAAATATATATCCAGTTAGAAAGGAGAAAGCAATCAATATGATACACCACAAAAAGTCAACTAAATATAAAAGTAGGCATTAAAAGAAAAATTATAGGACAAGAAATATATAAGACAAAGACTAAATAGTAAAATGGCAGAAGAGAGTCCTGCATTATCAGTGGTGACTGTTATTTTTCCTCTTTTGGTCCTTCCTCTTGTTTTTTTGTTTTTTTCTTTTCTTCTTTTAAAGAAGCTTTAGATTACATAAATGTTACGGTGAAAATATAGAGGATTCCCATATACCCCACTTCCTCTCCTCCTACACTTTTCTCCATTTAACAATATCTTTCATTAATGTGGTATATTCGTTACAATTGATGAACACATATTGAAGCATTGCTTCTAATTGTGGCCTATAGTTTACATTATGGTTTAAACATTGCACTGCACTATTTTATAGGTTTTGAGAAAAATGTATAATGGCCTGTATCCAACATTGCAATGTCATGCAGAACAATTTCAATGTCCAAAAAATGCCCCATTTTACACCTATTCTTGCCTCTCCCTTCCCACAGAAACTCTGGTGACCACTGCCTTTATATCAATGTTACAAATTCTTTCATTACTAGAATAATAATCAGTCTACTTTGGTCCATAGTTACATTTCCCCCTTACTTTTGTTCATTCCACGATCTTGAGGATTTGGGGATGGTGATGCCCACTCTGCTTCCAGTTGTAGATACTCTCTGTTTTTTGATATGGGTATTGTCCATCATCACCGTTTTGTTAGTTGTCCTGGGCGAGACTGATAAACTGGAGAGCAGGTGTTCGTTGCGACTCTGCTGAGATTCAGGGTTCAACCGACATATTTTTTAACAGACCAAAGATATAAGTCCCTGGGACACATATTTAATGGATATAGTGCTAATTATAGGTTCAAATAAAAGGGGCATAAGGACCATGTGTAGGACAATTATAAATGAGTCTAACTCCAATACATTGGGAAATAGGTTATAATAATATTCCTAGGTAGAGCCCACTGACAGGGTACCAAATTCCTGGTGCTTTCTGCACTGCATATAGTGTCTAGATGTCTCTAGAGCACTCTGGAGACCCCCTGCTTGAGGTACTTTTTACTGTGGCAGTCAATGAGAGCCTCCTGAGATATGCATAGCCATAACCTCTAGTATGACCTCTCAACTCACTTTGAAATCTCTTAGCCATAAAAACTCATTTGTATTTAATATTTCTCCCCTTTGGTCAAGGTCTTTTTCCAAATGCATCACTAGTTGGCACTTGGTAATAATCTCTTGGTGTCAAGAATACTTATTCCTGGGAGTCATGGCCCATGCCAAGGGTAAGGTCATGAGTTTGTTTATATGCTGAGTTTGGCTTAGAGAGAGGCCACTTTGAACAACAAGGAGGCTTTAAGGAGGTAACTGTTAGGCAATATATATTACTAGGCTAAGTTTCAATTTCACTAGACCAAGGTACATAAGTACAAGAATCAATAGCAAGGGCCTGGCATATTGGTCTCTCCTCTTTCGCTAGGCACTGCCCATGAACTCTAGAGATTCTTGCGACTCTATTAGAGAATGTAGCAGGACTCCTAGGATGGAAATTCAATATTCTTTAAGTTATTATCTCCACCTGCCAAGATAATACCTCATGACAACTTAAACACAATCATTTTCAGAGGCATGCCCAAGGTGCAGCCCTTCCCACACATACCACACATACCCCCACAACTGGCACCCTGCACCAGTGATCCTCCCCTGCCACAGTTGCGACCCTTCTATCGTCCAAAACCTCCCCCAAAACAAAGCCAAAACCATAAATAAATAAATAAATAAATAAATAAATAAATAAATAAATAAATAAAAGAGGAAATAAAACTTTTTAAAACTTTGTATTGTGTTTTTCATTACCATAATGTCTGTTTTCTTTTATGTACAGTGACAATTTCTTATGTATGCTCTTTCATTGTCTTATTTTTTCACTTTATTTTTAAAGAAGCTTTAAGTTACAGAAAAGTCACATAGAAAATACAGCGGATTCCCATATACCCTCCCCTCCCCCCTCACAAATTCCCCTATTAATAACATCTTACATAAGTATGGTACATTTGTTATAATTGATGAACAAATACTGAAACATTTCTATTAACCATGGTCAATGGTTTACATTATGGTTTACATTTTGCACTGTACACTTTTATAGGTTTTGACAGAATTTTTAATGGCCTTTATCCATCATGTTAAGATCATGCAGAACAATTGCAATGACCTAAAAATGCCCTGTGTTCTATCTATTCTTCCCTCCCATCCCCTTGGAATCGATGGTAACAACTAAGTTTTAATTTTTAAAGAATAAGGTCCATAGTTACATGTAATATATTGAGGGTTTGACTTATCTGTCTGGTTTTTTTGTTTTGTTTTTTTTTTTTTTTAATTAGGCACTGCCTATGCTCTCTCAAGAGTCTCGCCCCTCTATTTGAGAGCATAGCAGGACTCCCCAGGATGGGAGTATGATATTTTCTTGTTTATTGTGTGGGTCTACACCCACTGAGATAACTGCCTATAACAAGGTGAACACTCATATTCCACAGAGGCATGCCCTAGGGGCAACTTAGGTGATTGAGAGGTTGAAAGTAAAGGGTATAAAAATATCACTTATAAAATGGTATAATGAGAATAATATAAAAATAATAGACTGTGAGTTTAAATAATCATTGAAGATAAAAGGAGGGTTACAAATATCATTTTTAAAGTATTTATACACCTATATCAAAGTAGCAAAAAATATATAAGAAACAAAAAAATATATATATTCAGGTAAAAATAGGAGATAATGCCCATTCAGTTTGGTAGAAGAGGTAAGGGCAAAGATGTTTGAAAAGCACTTCATTCCACTTTCCACAATGTGTATTTTTATAATATCAGGGCATTCTTAGTTTGATTTTACATTCTGATTCCTTAAATAAAGTCCATTGATGTAGCTGTCTAAATACATAGGGTTTTAGATTCACGTAGTCATGATTTTCATTCAGGGAATTAAGGAAAAACAGCATAATTCATCCTTTTTGAAGTAAAGGAAACTGGACCAAACACCATTTAAGTCTATTATAATACAACTTAATCTGAAATGGGTGTTACGTGATATCTATATACACATTAAAATAAATAGGCAATTTCAGGTTACTTTTCACCTTGCATGCCTATAACTATTCCTTTCAAAAGAAAAATAAGCAATCTTCTAAACAATGTGGAAGAAGATATTATTTAAAATAATATTGGCCTATCAGAATTAACAAAATTCTTAATTTGCAGTATTTTAAAATTAGGATAAACATGATTTTCTTTTTATCACCTCTATCTTTTTTACTTGGTTTTGATAATCTATATGTATATAATGTAACCAAGTCAGCATAAATAAATCTCATTCATAACTTTAAAAGTAGTAATGTTAACCATTTTCCATTGCAGACTTGTCTTTTCCTGTCTTCAGCAATTCACTTCATATAATTATCTGCCTATATCTTGCCCCTTCATTACATTTCACTACTCACAACATACCCATATAACCAATATTCTGAGAACAAAAACTCATTTTACACCAAATTTAAAACCTCTTAAACCAAGACTGTTTCCAGTTTTAGGATGCCTAAATCAATATTCACAAGGTTTTGTTGGGTTTATGGTTTCTGAACATAGTGCTTTGTGTTCAGTTTAGTTCAGTGTAAGGACGGAGTTCATGACTTGTCCTTATGAATAAATCCAGGAACAAGATTTGAGAATTACTTTTTCTTTTGGATCTGAAAATGATGACTTTAGCTTTCTTCCAAGAGCAATATTTTAACATTTCACAATCACTAAAAGTCAAATAATCTTAGACATTTGATGAGTAAGATAAATTATATTTCTGGTCAAAAAAAAAAAGGAATAAAAATTGAAAATAAGGGTTGATGTATTCTTTCTTCTCTAACTTTCTCTAATAAACTGTTAGCCTATAAGAAGGTTAATATCTGTGACCCTTCAAATTTCTTGACAAGACTTAACTGTATAACATAAATTATCTAGTAGAAAATATATGGGAAAATTTTTGTAACCTTAAGTTAGGTAAACAGTGTTTAGATAATACACTGGAAAGCACAGTCAATTTAAAATAATATAATTTGAAATTTATCAAATTTATAAACTTTTGCTCAAGAAAAAGCACTATTAAGAGAGAGAAAAAATAAGCCACATACTAGGAGAAATTATTTACAAAGTATATATCTGGCTAAAGAGCTTGTGTATCATAATAGATAGCACATCTTAAAAACTCTCACACAAATGAAGATAATGAACTATAAACATAGGCATTAGGTTTGGATAGAAAATTCAATAAGAATGATTCAGAAATGGCAAATAAGCATGTGAAAAATGCTCAGCACCATTAGTCATTAGGAAAATGAAATTAAACTAAAATGGGATTATGCTATATACCAATTAAAATGGTTAAAATAGTAATAATAATAATATGACATGTGTTTTGAGGTATGCTTGAAATGCAATATCTTTAGCTCTATATAGCTGACTTCCTCTTATTTATAAAGCCTCAATTAATTATTTTCTTCCTTATTGTGAACTTTTCTATTCTGAGTAGATCCCTTTTTGCTATTCTGCTCTAGAACATTAAGTTTGGCATGTATCTGATTAATGCTGAATAAATTATACTAACAAAATTTCAAAAATCAGAAAATAATGAAAAAAAAATTAACAAGAGACAAAAGCAGGGGAAATTCAAGTCAGAAGGGTTAGGAAGAGTAGAGCTCCATGGACTAGGATTATTGAATATGGAAACAGGCCTTATGGATGTTGAGTTGACTGAATTTTAATGCTCACATAAAGATCGGAGATTAAGCTTCAGTTAAGGTATAATCTTAAAAGTATAGGGATAAAGAATAAATTTTGTAAGGGATGTTTTCTTCAGAAAATGATCTAGAAAAGTTGTACCTTCCAGCCCGAGGGGGGCGAGTTAAAAACAAATGTCCATCTCCTGGGGGCCTCATATTGTGAAAATGTCAACCACATAAACCCCAACTCTACAACATTTATCTTAGTGTAATTCCCATTTTATATTTTCTTGTGTTGTTGGAACACTAATATATCAACATATAAAATGATCTAGACCCAATGATGTCTTTAGAGCCCTTTCAGAGGAAAACACTAAAATATCTTGCAAGAACCCCCTAGAGACTTGGGGCCTGGGTACCCCTAACACTAAATCTCAGTAAAGATGGCATATTAATAAAATAGTAGTAGAATTTATAAATAAGGGGAAAAAACAAGATGAGGGAGTGTCAGCAAATACAACACAAATTGCAACAGATTTAGGACTGCAAAAGAATGCTAATAAAATAAATGGCGAGTATATCATTATTTAGAGTGATTTTCTTTTTATTTTAAAGAGGAAAATAAAGTATAGAAAGCATAAGGGCAGAAAAGGATAAAATGAAATAAGGAAAGATTGATATTAAATAGAAAAAACAAAACTTGCTGTAAATTGACAATTTTTGCCACTAGACTTACAAATTCAAAACATGGGTTAAACATGAATAAAAATGACTGAACAATTTTTAAATTCTCAAATAATCTGGGAATTTCCATGACAGCAACAAAATATAGAACAAGGATTAAATAAATGCCAACAAGAAAAAAATACAGGAAATGATGAAATGTAAAATAAAGAAGTAAAAATAATTTTAAACAATCAAAATACATGCAAATAATTTGACATCTTGTTAGACGGAGATTTTAGATTGGATTTTAAAATTAAACAAAGTTAATAATTGACAAACAAAACTGAAAATAAATGAGAGTAAGACGAGGAAAACATATTCTAGGTAAGAATTTAACAAAACTAGGAAACAATATGAAAATGACACAAAATATTTTTGTTAATATTTTAAAAAATGAAGAGGGTCTTTATATGATATTGAAAAAGAATGGCATTAAGATAAACAATCCTGAACCTGAGTGCACCCAAATACACAACTTCAAGTATAATAAGTAAACACACACACAAACACTCACAATTTGAAACATCAGTACAACTTACAACTCTCTCAGAAATTAAGTAAAGCAGCATAATGGCACAGATGATTAGAACAATACAAGAAAGATGCTTGAGCGTATATACACCATTATCCAACACTTAAAAATGTTTTTATAATATCGTTTAAGCATTTTTAAAATGACCACATACTATGCTTTAATGAAGTTCTCATTAAATATGAATTAATATGGAACAATTGATATTGTCCAGATAAAATTCTTTTATGACAATATAAATATAGAAATAAAAACTAAAGTTTCAACTCATATGTCTCAGTTTATGGACTATTAAGACAAATATGCAATGGGTTTGCTTAACAGAAATTTATTGGCATATGATTTTGAGGGTAGGAGAAGTAAAAAATCCAAACATAAGCAAGGCTATGCTTTCCTCAAAGATTTTGAGTTCTGGAGCTGGCTGCCAACAATCCTTGGTCCTTGGCTTTTCTGTCGCTTGGCAATGCACGAGGCCAATTATGCTCCTTTCTCTTCATCTTCTCTTGACTTCCAGGTTCCCCTCCAAGAGACTTTCTCTTCACAAAGCCTCTAGTAATAGGATTGAGACCCAAACTTTTTCACTTGGGCCAAACATTAACTAAAATTAACATCTTCACAAGGTCCTATTTACAATGGGTTCACACACCAAAGGAATGAATTAAAAAAGCAAATTATTTTTTTCTGGGGTACATAATTCAAAGTACCAATCTGTGGAGTGGTATTTAAGGGGTTTGAATGAAAATATATTATCTTTAATTCATGGATTAAAAATACTATATTTAAAGAATCACCTCAATTGTCTCCTTAGAAATGAAGAAAAACACCACAGGCTAGATATACCCAAGGGAAGTAGAAGGAAAGAAATATTAAAGATCTGGTGTTAATAAATTATTTTTAAAAAATCATAAAGTGAATAAATACAAAAAGAACTGGTTTTCTGGAGAAAAATATAAACTTGCAAAATACCCAAAATGCTGACATATTGATCAAGAATGTAAGTGCATATGCACACACACATAAACTCTCACACACTTATATACCTAACCCCCCCACATGTATCATTAATAATAGTTGAAAAGGGTATAAAACCAAAACATAGAATACGAAAAACTTTATGTCAAGATATTTGCAAATACACATGAAATGATGGGTTTCTTGACAAACACACATGATCAAAATCATTTAATAAAAAATAAAAAGAAATCTAAAGAGGCATGCAACAATTAAAATATTGAATCATTTGACCAGAATATTCTTAAATGAAGCAGTCAGAAATATTTTTATGGGCTTTTCAAAAATGGTTGTGGCAGAGATAATCAAATATTTATATGGACTATTAAAAGAAAGAGAGGGCAATTTGCTCCAAATAATTTTCTTATAATGAGCAGTGCTTTTATATAAACACTGTAAATAAAATATTATCAATCAAAATTCATCAATATATAAAAAAAATACATCATGGCTCATCAATACTTACCCAAAAAGGTAAATAAGTTTTAATATTGTAAAACATTATATATATATATATTCACACATATATATACATAGATATATAATTAAAACAGAAAACAACCCAAAACATTTCAACATGTGCAAAAAGCTCAATGAAATTTAACATTCATTTATGAATTTTCTGGTAGAGAATAAAACCCGAAGGAAACATTCTTAACCTAACAGTTAGGTTCATTCCATTATATTCATAGAAGATGCTTTGCATAATTTAAATATTTTTTTAAATTTATTGAGACTTGTTTTGTTACTCGACATGTGATCTATCAGATTTCTTTATATATTCCAGAAATTTAACACTTATAAGATTAGTGCTTTCCAAATATGTTCTCCCATTCTGTAGATTTTTATTTTACTTTTATTATAAAGTACTTTGATATGCAAAAGTTGTTCATTTGGATGAGTTTCCATTTATATATTTTTTCTTTTGTTGCTTGTGTTCTGTGTGTAAAATCTACAAAGCCATTGCCTAACACAAGTTCCTGAAGGTACTTCCCTCTGTTTTCTTTGAGGATTTTTATAGTACTCATTCTTATATTTAGGTCTTTCATGCAATTTGAGTTGATCTTTGTGGTAGTTTGAAACTGCATGCACTCCAGAAAAATATATTCTTAAAGGTAATCCATTTCTGTGGGTGTGGATCCATTGTAAATAGGATATTTTGGTGAGGCTCCTTTAGTTAAGATGTGACACATTTCATTTATGATCGGTCTTAATTCTGTTACTGGAGTCCTTTATAATGGAATGAATACAGAGAGAAAAAGCAATGGAAGCAAGAACCTGAAAGCAATGAAATCCAGAAGAGAAGGGAGAGACTAGCAGACACAGTTATGTGCTTTGCCATGTGGCAGAGGACCCAAGGATCACTGGCAGCTGGTCTTTGGGAGTAAAGCATCACTTCGATGAAGCTTTGATAAGGACATCCTTATGTCCTCAAACTGGTCCTGAAACTCTAAGATTTCCCATTGTTTAAACCTGACCCATTTCATGGTATTATCTTTAAGCAGCTGTTTTAGTTTGCCACAGGCTGCCAATGCAAAACTACCAGAAATGGGCTGGCTTTTATAATGGGGATTTATTAAGATAAAATCTTACAGCTTCAAGGTTGTGAATATGTCCAAATCAAGGTAACATCAGAGATGCTGTCTCACCAAAGGACTGCTGATCCTGGACTCCTGCCATCTGTCAAGGCAAATTGGCGGCTGGACTACGCTGTTTTGTCTAGGCTCACTTTCTCTCCAAGGTCAGCTGTGGACAATCAGGCATATGGTTCATGTCTCCCTGGGCCTAGTCTCTTCAGCTTCTGTCTGCTCCACTGATTCTGGCTTTTGGCCTTTCTCAGCCTCTCAGGATTTCTCTGTCTTTCTGTGGCTGTAAGTGCTTCTGGAGTCCTCGCTCACATGGCAGGTTAAAATGGCAACTCTCTTTCTCTGTGTGTATGTGAATGTCTCTCCCATTTAAAAAAGACTGCAGCAAGAGGTCAAGACCCACCTTGGGTCACAACTTATTGAAGTACTCCAATCAATGGCCCCCAACAAAATTTGATCCAATGATCCCACATCAACAGGAATGGATTAACTCCATGACCATGATCTTTTCTGGGATTCACAAAAGCTTCAAATTATCACAGCAGCCTAACAAACTAAAACAATATTTGTATGTGGTCTGAAATATGTGTCCTTCTATATTTTTTTTACATATGGACACCTAGTTTTCCCAGTACCATTAGTTGAAGAGAATTTTCTTTCCCCAAATGATGAAACTTGATATCCTTTTCAAAAACCCATTGGCCATAGATGTGAGAGTTCATTTTTAAACTCTCAATTCAATTTCATTGCTCTATATATCTGTCCTTATATTAGTACCATGCTGATTTGATTACTGTGGCTGTGTAATAAGTTGTAAGATTAGAAAGTGAGTCCTCCAACTTTGTTCTTCATTTTCAGAGTGGTGTTGTCTATTTGAGGGCCCTAATATTTCATATAATTTTTGTAATTGTATTTTCAATTTATTCAAAGAAGGATATAGGAAATTTGATGGGGATTTTATTAAGTCTGTAAATTGCTCTCGGTAGAATTGACATCTTAACAATATTTAGTCTTCCAATCCATGGATCAGACACACTATCTTTACATTTTATTTTGGTATTCTCCGATTCCTTTTAGCAATGTTTAGTAGTTTTCTGTGTACAAGTCCTTTACATTCTTGGTTAGATTTTTTCCTATGAATTTGATTAGTTTAGTTGCTATTGCCAATTGAATTTATTTATCAATGTCTTCTTCAGAGTGTTCATTACCAGTGTATATAAACACTACATAATTTTGATTGGTGATCTTATACCCTCCCCTTTTCTGAATTCATTTGTTAGTTCCAGTATCTTTGTTTTGGGATTTTCAGAATTTTCTGTATATATGATCATGTCATCTGCATATAAGGAATGTTCACTTCTTTCTTTCCAATTTGGATGCCTATTTCTTTCTCTTGTCTAATTGTTCTGACTAGAGCTTCCACATAATGTTAAGTAAGGTGGTGATAGTAGGCACCTTAATCTTGTTCTTGGTCTTAGAGGGAAAGCTTTCAGTCTTTCCCCATTGAGTATGATATTAGTGATGTGTTTTTCATATATGCCAATTATTATGTATCCTTTTATTCTTATTTTAATCAAGAAACATTGTTAGATATTGTCAAATGTCCTTTTTGTGTCAATTGAGATGATCTTGTCATTTTTCCTCTTCATTGTGTTAATGTGGTGCATTACATTAATTGATTATCTTAGTTTGAACCATCCGTGCATAACTGGGTTAAACCCCATGTGATTGTGGTGCACAGTTCTTTTAATGTGCTGTTGCATTCAGTTGGCTAGTATTTTGCTGAGGATTTTTGCATCCATATTCATAAAGGGTATATTTCAGTTATTGTATGCTTCAACTCCAGTATTTCTGTTTGGTTCCTAACAAGATTCTTAAAGAGATCACCATATTGTTCATTAATTATTTTCCTCATATTCTTTAGTTCTTTCTCTGTGCATTCCTTTATCTTCTTGAGCATATTAAGGATCATTTTCTAAAATCTTTGCCTGTTATGTCTAAAGCCTGATCCTCTTTATTGATGGTTTCTGAATTTTTATCTTGTTCTTTTGGATGGGCCATCATTTCCTGTCTCTTTGGTTGTCTTATAATTTTTTTTTTTTGCATACTCTACATTTAATATTGTAAAGTATTAATGCTGGGATTTAGTCCCTGTGCTGTCTGTTCTCTAAGTTTGTATCTGGATAGTGATATGACAGAGATTTTCTTGAGTGCCAGGAACTAACAAAAACAAACCAAAACATAAAACACCTTTAACAGACTGCTTTGACTGGTGGTTTTGTTCAGAGCTTATCCCTCTTATCATGTAGATCAGCCCAAGGCAATTGCTAAATGCAGTGTCTCCTCCCATACATCTTAGCCTGTGTGGCGCCATGGAGCCTACTTTCTCTCCTGTGTCTGTGCTTAACGGTGACCTTAGGATATCCTTATTTGCAGTTTACAGAAGTTCATTCAAATGGCCCCTCTACTCCCTTGGGCTTTTGCCCATTTCTGGGTACTCTATTGTGTGATTAATATAGGAAGTCCTTTGCCTCAGCCCAAATAAACTTCTTTCTTACACTGTTTCAATGTCTGCAAGCTGTTTTTCTGCCTTCAAGAAAAATTTTGGGAGGATGAACTTAAAACAAGTTTCCGGGTTCCGTCTGTCAAACTACTACCTGATAGATTGGTACTGACATACAATTACCCCAGTATGCATATAGGGTAGCTCTGCTACCACTGGAATAGAGTGAGGAACCCCAACTGGTAGCACAGGATGGCTCTAAACTGCCATGGGGAGGTGGGGCTGGGGCCAACAAAGTCACCAGGAGCTTCTCCAATGGCTTTTAAAAATACATATTTTTATTAGAGAAGTTGTGAACTTACAAAACAATAATGAACATGTGTGGAATTCCATATAGCAACTCTCCAGCAACATACTACATTGCTGTGGAACATTTGTTACAGATTATGAGATATCAGAATATTACCACTAGCTGTGGTCTATAGTGTATATTTGGTATATTTTTTCCAAACCTCCTATTATTAACACATTACATTTTTTACATTGATGCAAGAATATTACAGTATTGCTGTAATACAGGCCATAGGTTAAATTAATTGTATTTTTCACATGCTTCTCCACATTCTTACCACCTTGCAATAGTGATGAAAATTTGTTCTAATTAATAGAAGGACATTCTTGTATTTGTACTATTAAACACAATTCTCATCCAACTCTTGGTTCACTATGTTATTCATCCCTAGATTATTACCTAGCTTTCTTTCAATTGACATTTATATCCCTACACTGCCTTATTTAGCCACAATCCCATTTATAGACTAGCTGCATTAGTTCTACTTACTATAATGTGTTACCATCAAATCTATTTCCACACTTTCACAGTGACGTTAATTATAACTTCCAAATACATTAAGAATCAGGACATGTTCTAAACCCTCCTCTTATCTCCTAATAACCTTTACTCTAGGTTTTAACTCCATGTGTTTATGCTTCTCATTTAGTTCATATTAGTGAGACCATACAATATTCATCCTTTTGTGTTGGGCTTTTTTCACTTAAGATAATGTTTTCAAGGTTCATCCATGTTAACATATGTGTCCCAATTTCATTTCTTCTTACAGCAGCATAGTATTCTATCACATGTATATAACACATTTTGTTTATCCATTCATTGGTTGATGGATGCACTTATGTTGTTCCAACTTTTGGCAATTGTGAATAATGCCACTATGAACATTTGTGTGTAAATGTCTGTTTGCCTCAAAGTTTTCCGTTCTTCTGGATATATTCCTTATAGAGGAATTGCTGGATCATTGGCAGTTCTATATTTAGATTTCTGAGGAAGTGCCAAAGTGTCTTCCACAGAGGCTGCACAATTTTACATTCCCACAAACTGTGAAAGAGTGTTCCTATTTCTAACCACATCCTCTTTAGCACTTACTGTTTTCTGATTTTAACAATGGTCATTTTATGCAGTGTGAGATGATATCTCATTGTTTTGATTAGTGTTTTCCTAATACCTAGTGATATTAAACATTTTTTCATGTGCTCTTTGGCCATTTGTATGTCCCCTTTGGAGAAATGTCTATTTAAGTCTTTTGCCCATTTTTAAAATTAAATTACATGCTCTTTTATTGTTGAGTTGCATGATCTTTTTATATAAAATGGAAATCAATCCCTTATCGGATATGTGGTTTCAAATATTCTTCTCCCATTGGGAGGGCTGCCTTTCATTTCATTGGTGAAATTCTTTGAATCACAAAAGTGTTTACATCTGAGAATGTCCCATTTATCCATGCTTTCTTTTGTTTCTCATGCTTTTGATATAAGGTTTAAGAATCCACTACCTACCACCTGATATTGAAGATGCTTCCCTACATTTTCCTCTAGGAGCTTTAGGGTTGTAGATTTTATAGTTAGGTCTTTGATCCATTTTGAGTTAATGTTTGTATAATGTGTAAAAAATAGGCCCTATTTCTTTCTTTTGGCTATGGATACCCAGTTCTCCCAGCACTATTTGTTGAATAAACTGTTCTGCCCCAGCTGGGTGGGTTTGACAGCCCTATCAAAAATCACATGACCATAGATGTGAGGGTCAGTTCGGTTCCATTGGTCTATGTGTTTATCTTCATGTCAGTACCATACTGTTTTTACAACTGTAGCTAGATAATATGATTTAAAGTCTGGAAGTGAGAATCATCCAACTTTGCTCTTTCTTACCTTCCAAATAAATTTGATAATTGTGTTTTCTATTTGTTTAGAAATGCTAGTGAAATTTTTATTGGGATTGCATTGAATCCGTATATCATTTTAAATGTCTTTTAACAATGCTTTGTAGTTTTCTGAATACAATGTTTTATATCCTGGGCTAAGTTTATTCCTAAATATTTGATTCTTCTAATCACTATTGTAAATAGATTTTTTTTCCCTGAATTCCTCCTCAGATTGTGCATTACTAGTGTATTGAAACACTACTGATTTTTATACATTCATATTGTATCCGGTCACTCTGCTGAAATTGTTTATTAGCTCTAGCAGCTTTGTTGTAGTTTTTTGGTACTTTCTAGGCATAGGATCATATCATATGAGAATAGCAAAGTTTTACTTCTTCCTTTCCAATTTTGATGCCTTTTATTTCTTTTTCTTGCCTAATTGCTCTAGCTAGAACCTCTAGCATTATATTGAAAAACATTGGTGACAATCCTTGTCTTGTTCCTAATCTCAGCGAGAAAGGTTTCAGTCTTTCACCATTAAGTACAATGTTAGCTGTGGGTTTTTCATATATGCCTGTTACTGTGTTAAGAAAGTTTCCTTCAATTCCTTTCTTTCATAGTACTTTTATCAAGAAAGATGCTGCGTTTTGTCAAACGCATCAATAGATAGGATCATGTGAGTTTTCTTATTTGATTTATTAATGTGGTGTATTATGCTGATTGATTTTCCTGTATCTTTGCATGCCTGGTATAAAACCCTCTTGATCATGATAGATGATTCTTTTAATGTGTTTTTTAGATTCAATTAGCAAGTATTTTGTTGAGGATTTTTGCACCCATACTCATTAAGGAAATAAGGATGTAATTTTCTTATCTGGCTTTGGTATTAGGGTGATATTGGCATCATAGAATGAGTTTGGTAGCATTCCTTCCACTTTAATTTTTTGCAAGAGATTGAGTAAGAAATGGTATTGAATCTTCTTTGAATGATTGGTAGAAATCACCAGTGAAACCATCTGGTTTTGGGCTTTTTGTTCTGGGGAGTTGTTTGATGACTCTTTCAATCTCTTTACTTGCAATTGGTTTGTTGAGGTCTTCTATTTCTTCTAGGGTCAGTGTAGGTTTTAATATGTTCTTAGTAATTTTTCCATTTCATCTATATTGTCTAGTTAGTTGGCAAACAATTGCTCATAGTATCCTCTTTCGATTTCTTCTATTTCTGGGGTCAGTAGTAATGTCCCCAGTTTCATTTTTTATTTTATTTATTTGGAGCTTCTCTTTTTTTCTCTTTTTCATTTTAGCTAAAGGTTTGTTGATTTTGCTAATCTTCTCAAAGAACCATCTTTTCGTTTTGTTAATTCTCTCTCTCTCTTTCTCTCTCTCTCTCATTCTCAATTTCATTTGTTTTTGCTCTGATCTTTGTTATTTCAATCCTTCTGCTTGCTTTGGGATTAGTTTGCTGTTCTTTACTAGTTCCTCCAGCTGTGTAGTTAGTGCATTGATTTTAGATCTTTCTTTTTTAATGTAAGCATTGAGGACTATAAGTTTCCCCCTCAGTGCTAACTTCACCACATCCCATAGGTTCTGAAAGGTTGTGTTTGTTCACATTTTCATTCGTCTTTAAATATTTATTTATTTCTCTTGCATTTTCTTAGTTGACTCACTGATTTTTTAAAAGTGTGTCATTTATCTCCATATATTTATGAAGTTTTCCTTTTTCCACCTGTTGCTGATTTCCAGTTTTAATCCATTATGATCAGAGAAAGTGCTTTGTATAATTTCAATCTTGTTGAATTTATTGTGCTTTGCTTTGTGACCCAACATATGGTCTATCTTGGAGAAATATCCATGAGCACTTGAGAAGAATGTATATCGTGCTGTTTTGGGGTGCAATGTTCTGTATGTCTATTAGATATAATCCATTTATCATAGTATCAAAGCTCTCTGTATCTTTATTGATCCTCTGCCTAGATATTCTATCCAATGCTGAGAGTGGTGTATTAAAGTCTCCAACTATTATTGTAGAGACATCTATTTCTTTCTTCAGTTTTGCTACTGTTTGCTTCATGTAATTTGGGGCATCCTGGTTAGTTGCATATACATTTATGATTGTTATTTCTTCCTGGTGCATTGCTCCCCTTATTAAAATATAATTTCCTTCCTTGTCATTAATAACAGTTCTGCTTTTAAAGTCTATTCCATCCAATTTAAGTATAGCTACTCAAGATTTTTGTTTGTTTGTTTTGGATTGTTTTTCTGTTTTTTTTTGGGGGGGGTGATGGTTACTGGTTACTGCATGCATGGAGTATCTTTTTCAAGCCTTTCATTTTCAATCTATTGGTATCCTTGTGTCTAAGGTGAGTTTCTTGTAGACATCATATAAATGTTTCATATTTTCTTATCCATTCAGCCAGGCTCTGTCTTTTGATTGGGGAGTTTAATCCATTAATATTTAATGTTATTACTGCAAAGGCAGTTCTTACTTCACTGAATTTGACATTTTGGTTTTATCAGTCATATTTTATTTTCACCACTCTTTTTACACTTTTAGTTACTTTTACTGATATAATCTGATATTTCTAGACTCTCTTCCAAGTGTGTCTCTCCTGACTTTTCTTTTCAGGCTGTAGCACTCCTTTTAGTATTTCCTGCAAAGCTGGTCTCTTAGTTACAAACACTCTCAGTTTCTGTTTATCTGTGAATATTCTAAACTAGCCCTCATTTTTGAAAAACAATCTTGCCAGATATAAAATTCTTGTTTGACAGTTTTTCTCTTGTAGTATCTTAACTATATCACTGCCTTCTTGCTTCCATGGTTTCTGATTAGAAATCCGCATTTAATCTTATTGAGTATCCCTTGTATTTGTTGCATCACTTTTCTCTTGCTGTTCTCAGAATTTTCTTTGTCTTTGGCATTTGACATTCTAATTATTAAGTGTCTTGGGGTAGGTCTATTTGGATTTATTTGGATGGGAATATATTATGTTTCTTGGACAAGGATATCTATGTCCTTCAATAAGGTTAGGAAATTTTCTACTTTTATTTCTTCAAATATTACTTCTGCCCCATTTCCCTTCTCTTATTCTTCTGGTACACCCATGACATATGTATTTCCAAGTATCTTGCTGTCATTTAGTACCCTAAGCCCCTGTTCAATTTTTTCCATTCTTTTCTTTATCTGTTCTTTTCTATTTTCACTTTTGGAGGTCATGTCTTCAAGCACACTGACCCTTTCTTGTGCTTCCTCAAATATGCTGTTATATGCCTCCAGTGTATTTTTAATTTCATTTTTCATGACTTTCATTATCATGAAATATTATTTTTCTATGTATGCTTTCAAGTTCTTCTTTGTGCTCACCCAGTGTCTTCTTTATAACCTTAGTCTCTGTAGCTATCTAATTAATTTTAATAAGAAGATTTGGTTGAACATCTATGATTAGTTGTCTCAACTTTTTTTTTTTTTAACGTCATCTGGAGGCTTATCTTGTTCCTTTGATTGGGCCATATCTGCCTGTTTCTTATTATGGTTTGTAGTGTTATGATAATGTCTTGGCATCTGGCTTACTAGATGTATTTGTTCTGGGGTCAGTTTCTCTCTTTAGTTTAGGGCTTTCTTGCCCTTTCTCCCTTGGTGTTTATGTAGTAGGATGTAGTTGGTACTGTAATCTCTGGAGGCTGATGCTGTCCCTGTTGTTCCAGGAACCAAAGAATCTTCTCCCACATTCCTCCTCTGCCAGAGGTAGGGATGGAGCTGCAGCTGTGTATAGTAATCCAAGTTGTGCAGGCCAAGATTATTTGTAGTTGCCTGGAGAAACTGATGAAGCTTCACATCCTTTTAGTCTCTTGCCTGGGGTGAGGATGGACCTGCAGGTGTGGGTAGCATACTAAGCCATGCAGGTCAAAAATGACTGTAGTCATCCAGCTAGACTGATGTAGCACCAGTCCCCCTCTTTCCCTGAAAGGGGTGGGGATGTACCCTCTGCAGTGCTCAGTGATCTAATCTGTGTGGGTTTAAATCACCTGCAGTTGCCCTGAGAGGCTAAGGGTATTCTGTCTCTTCTGTCCTTTAAGGGGCAGGGATGGAGCAATAGGCTCCCAACAGACCAGTCCATGAAGTTTGAAAGCACCTGTAGTTTCCCATAGATGCTAAGGAAACAGCTCCTCTCCCATTGTATTGGGGGGTGGGTGATGGATCCACACATATCCAACTATACAGTCTGTGTGGCCTGAAAGTACCTGTAATTGCCCAGAGAAGCTGGTGAGACACTGTCTCCCTCTTATCCTATGGGTGGGGAGGGAGTGGAGGCAAAGGCATCCAGCAATCCAGATCATTCAGGCCAAAAGTGCCTTCAATTGTCCAGATTGACTGAGGAAACACCAGACTCCTTCTATCCTATTGGAGTACAGGTATGGAACCCCAGGTGTCTGACTATTCAGTTTGTGCTGGCCCAAATCACTTGAAGTTGCCTGGAGAGGCTAAAGAAAAAACATCCCCTTCCTATCATATGAGCATGTGCAGGGATGGAATCAAAGGCACTCAACAAATCAGTCAGTGAAGGCCAAAAGCACTTGCAATTGCCCAGAGTGGGTGAGGAATCACAGCTACCATCTTCTCTTATTGTAGTGCAAGGATGGAGCCCCGGGTGCCTGACTATTCACTTCTGTGCTGACTGAAAGCACCTGCAGTTGCCTGGAGAGGCTGGTAAAAGTCCTACCAGCTTCCTCCCTGCCAAAGGTGGGGCTGGAACTTAGGCTAGAGTTGCAAACTGATCTGGATGAAAAAAAGTTGGTCCCTACCTTCACTGTAATTTTCAATCAGTCCTGCTTCCCCTCATGCTGCAAGCAGAATTAAATTGCAGATACCAACCTCTTTCCAAGTTGAACAAGCAAACTTTAGCTCTTTATAAGATTATACTTTAGTCAGTCATATTTACTAATAAGTAGCTGAAGTCAGGGCCCAATTGTCTCTTCCTTCACCATTTTTGGGAAATGGAGCTTCCAACTCCAGCCACAGAATAGCTCCTGAGGCAACTGTGCCACCAATGGAGGATGGGCACCAGCCTCTGTGCAGTGGAGTCCTACTCTCATGAATCCTCCCTGCATTTGGGCAATCTCACACTTCCATTCTTTCAAGGATGTTTCAAGATGCTGTTCTTATCTCCTGGGGTCCTCAAACAGGTGCTTCAGATAGCTTTGGGTAATTACTAACTTCCCTGTAGTATGAACTGACTCTTGGAGCTCCTTACTCTGCTGCCATTTTGCCCCTCCACTTCTTATGTCTTTTGAAGCTGCATTTTTAAAAATTCATTCTCCACCCCCTCACCCAGTTATTGCAGCTCTTTAACTATTTTCTGTAGTTTTTAGGAAAGGTACTGTCTTTAAAATTACTCTGCCACTTTTGTCTCAAGGGTTTTTGAAAAATGCTACCCTCAAAACTGGCCCTCAGTGATATGAAGTAGATGATCAAAAGCAGGGATTAGCCATCACACCACATAACCCTGAAATTTGGAGGACTAGGTCCTTTTTGCCCATGCTGGGACCATCAAGCTGCACCAGGAGCCCAGGCTTCAATTCCCACTTCTTCCTGCCATGAGTATGTAGGGGAAGATGATAGCCACTATAGGAAGGGGGGAAGTCATGAATATTTATCACAATTTATCAGCATTTTTCTGCAGCTCTTCCTTGTATGCTATGCAGAATTCAACTAGACTCCAGAGCTGCAAAACAATTGACTGAGAGAGTTCTTGCAAGTTCAGTAGTTGTTTTGGGGATAGACTGATTCCTGGACTTCCTATGCTACTATTTTCCCACATTCCCTGATTTACTTACAAATGATTACTTTTTAATTTTTTATTTCTTTAAAATGTTTTCTTTATTTTTAGAAAAGTTTTATACTACATAAATGTCACATTAAAAATATAGGGAATTACCATATAACCCATCCTCTCCCCTCCCACACTTATCACCATTAACAACATCTTTCATAAGTGTGAAACATTTGTTAAAATTAATGAACACATATTGAAGCATTGCTACTAAGCATGGTCTATAATTTAGATTGTTGTTTATATGTTGCACCACATCATTTGATGGAATATGAATGTGTTCAGGATGTTATCTCAGTGGGTGGAGACCCACACAATAACTGAAAGAATATTGAATTCCCATCATGCGGGGGTCTTGCTACATTCTCTAATAGAGTGGCAAGAATCCCTAGGGTCCATGGGCAGTGTCTAGCGAACAAGGACAGATCAATACACCAAGCCCTTGATACTGATGCTTGTACTTATGAACCTTGTTCTTGTGAAATTGAAACTCAGCCTAGTATTACATATTACCTGAGAGTTACCTCCTGAAAACCTCTTTGTTCCTCATATGTGGTCTTTCTTTAAGGTAAACACAGCATATAAAATCACTACCATCCCTTCAGTGTGGGACATAACTCCCAGGGGTGAGCTTCCCTGGCACCAAGGGATTATTACCAAGCACCAACTAGTGATGCATTTGGTAAAAGACCTAGACCAAAAGAGATAAATATTAAATACAAGTGAGTTTTTATGGTAAAGAGATTTCAAAGTGAGTCAGGAGGTCATTCCAGAGGTTACTGTTATGCACATCTCAGTAGGATCACACTGACTGCCATAGTAAGCAGTGCCTCAAGCAGTGGGGGGGGAGGGGGGAACCTGAGGCACTAGAGACTTCTAAACACTATAGGCAGGACAGACAATTCTAGGAATTTGGCACCCTGTCAGAGGGCCTTACCTTGGAATATAAATGGTTACTTTTGTTTAAAACGTATGAAATGAAAATGATAGCTGAAGAGTAATACTTTTTCCATGCTAGACTTTCATGTAATTCAGTGAATTATTGTTAAATTTTCATTAACATAATAATGACTGTGACTTCTCCAGTGAATGATGCAAATGTTTCTTAGTATTTTAAGTTCTTTTCCTACTCTTTGTTTTAACTAAAAACATCCAGTTTATATATTTCCTTCAAATAAAACCAATGCAGCAAGGAAAATAAAAACAATAATTTCAACAGAAATTAGTACTTCTAGTCCAAACCCTATGATATTACCTTGGAATTAAAAAAAAAAAAAAAATCCTTACTACAAAGCATATATTTACACTGAATAAAAATAGAAGAGACATTAAGATGAAGCACAAGAGTCCTCAAATGCTCACACTAAAATGGCCACAGAGTGCTAAATGCACTAACAAAAAAAACCCCACTAATACTGTATATTAAAATTTGACAATACCAATGATAAAGAGAAAAGTCCTACAGTATATACAAAAAATATAACAAGCTGACTTTAACGAATGTTTATCACACTAGAATTTGACATTATAGAGACCTTAGCATCCCTGCATGCTGGAAGATAATAGAGCAATACTTGCAGAATTCTTAACTAAAATTATTTTCACCCAAGATTTCTATAATAAATCTGTAAAGGTTGAGTTAAGATTTGTTGGTATATTCTACATAAAACACTCCCCCAAACTCAGTGTTATCCAAAATAAGCCTCTGAGTCCTCAGTTTACCTGAGAGGGCTGTACTTCATGCTAGCCAACAGTGAACTGTTTGTGGTAGGTCAACTTCATATGTTTAATTCAGGGTCCAGTTTGGAAGGTTAGTCTTTCCTGGTCATCTTCTTTTTATGGAGAAGATTGAAAGGTACCAGGAGATGAGCTGAAATACATAATATTTCTTATGGCTCAAGCTTAGGAATCATACTTCACTTCTAGTCACATTCTATTGGCCGAATCCAGTTACATGGCCAGTTCCAGCATTAAACATTGGGGGGTTAGAATCCTTCTATCAGCTTTGTGAAAGACAGAAAATAATTTACTGCAAAATTTTGCTTTTAGTGTACACTTTCTACTTGAAAAATAAAGGTAGGACAAAGAACTGGTGTGAATCAAAAAGATGACATGAAATAAAGGTGTCAGTAGATCCTAACCCAGGAGAAAAGTTAAGCAAAATTCAAGATATTACCTGTGTGGAATATGAGTCAAATTTTTCTAGATAGGAGCAGAGCAATGGAAGTCTCTAGAGATAAGAAGTGTTAAATCAAATAAATATTCTTGTAGATTTCGGGTAACAGAGAATATGATCACAACAAATAGTCCAAAATTAAAAAAAATAAGACTGAAAAGCCTAAATAAAATATCTTAAAATGCCAAATAAGAAAGCCTTATTTCAAATATAAGCATAATAAAATATATTTTCAATTCATTTGACATTTTATAAAACATTATTTTAAATGAAGAAATAATTTTGGTAGCCTACAAATGCAGATTAAATGAAATACTAGATCAGAATTTCACTTTATTTCATCATATTAATATATTAAAATATTTTTAAGTTTATATATTTCACAATTTTTGGATTCCATTTATTGGCAAAGTACAGAAGGCTAGTTCCTGATTGCAAGAAATAATATAAATATTAACAAAGAAGGAAAAGTAGATTACAGAATTTGAAATATTAAATTAGAAAAGGAGTGATGCAGGAAACAGGATCAAACTATCTTTTTGCAAAGAAAAAGAAGAGGCAATTATACTGAACACATTGACTGAAGAAATAAAACAACAAACTATTTTTATTAAAAATAAAATAATAATTAGGTGTTTTAATGTGTTGTGTGCAAGAATGTTCATAGAAACATTTTCACAGTAGCCATAAAGAGAAACAACCTAAGGCTCCATCAGCTAATGAATGGATAAGCAAAATGTGGTATATACCTGTTATGGAAAATTACTGTTATAAAATGGAATGAATTTCTGTTACATATTACAACATGGATAAACTTTGAAAACCTTATTCTAAGAAGCCAGGCGCAAAGGCACAGTGATTGTATGATTACATTTATATCAGATCTTTAGAATAGGCAAATTTAAAAAAGACAGTAAGTAGATTAGAGGTTATCAGCCTGAAGGGAATACGGAAATATTGTTTAAGGGATACAGAATTTCTGTTTGGAGTGATGAAAGGGTTTTAGAAACAGATAGTGGTAATGGTTGCAAAACATTGTGAATGAAACTAATGCCACTGAATTGTGTGTTTGAATTGATTAAAATGGCAGATTAATTTATATATATATATATATATACATGCTTTATACATATAAATTTTGAAATAGTGGCATGTAAAATAAATGATGAATTTTGGGGGCAAAAACAGTGCAAATTTTATTGAAATAATGCAAGTAACAAACTTAAAATTTATAACTGAATGGTTAAAGCATTTCATATATCTTGCTTTTTATATAAAATTTGTCCATATATTACAAAAGAAATCTCAGTGTCAAGTTTTGTCATACAATTGGAGAGTTTATACAGTCCCATTCTTCTATTGTGAGATAGAAAAACTGCTTTTAAAAGTAAAGTAAATTGGTTAGGATTTTACAAATGTGCATAATATCTGGATAAATGATTTAGCTTTTGTATGACTCTACACCTTGTGTCCAAAATAAGCCCTTATTTATAAATCTGTGAATAATAATACACAAAATTTACTGATATCTCAATGCTTGCTGGGATGTGTAAACAGGTTTGCAACATTGTGTCATTTAATAATAACTTTCACAAATAACCTAGAAGTCAGATATTATCATGTTTAATAATAAATAAATAAAATCAGAGAAAGATATTAGATGTAGGTTAATGTAACACATTATTTTAAGTGACTGATATAAGATTCTACTCTGTTTTTTATCTGATTCCAAAACCTGTTCTTAAGCATGATAGTATATTTCTTTAATTAATACTCATTTACTTATTCGGACCATGTGTATTCAATGCTCATGTGTTGAGGATTTCCTAATTGAGAGATAGTGTGCTAGGTAGAAAGAACAGTTAGTAAAATAAGGTCAGTAGTCTTCATTAATTTAGTCTGTTAGGGGGAATAAACACTTAAATAATTGTAATATGGACAGAAATAGTTAATATATAACATTCATCATCCTTTCTCTTCAACGCTGTCCCTCCCAGACACACACACAAACACATACACATACACACTTTTTAAAAAAAGTTTCCTGATTCCTTACTTTCTGGGTTTTCTTGTTTATTTTGTACAAAGAATAAGGATATTGGGGCCACTTCTTGGTTGAAAAAATTCTAATTGAGAGAATGTATTAGTCAGCCAAAGGGGTGCTAATGTAAAATACCAAAAATGGGTTGGTCTTTATAAAGGGTATTTATTTGGGGTAGAAGTCCACAGAAACCAAGCCATAAAGCATTAAGTTTTCTTCTCTCACCACAGTCCATTGCCACGTGGTAGAGCAAGACAGCTGCTGGTGTTTGCCAGGGTTCAGGCTTCTGGGGTTCCTCTCTTCCCGGGGCTGCGTTTCTCTCCGGGCTTAGTTCCTGTTTCCTCCAAAAGGTCAGCTGTAGATGATCAGGCAAAGGGCTTGCTTCTCTTCTCCTGGGGCCTTTTTCCAACATAAAAACTGCTTCTCAAAAGACTGCTCAACTGTCCTTTCCCTTGCCTTTTATATTCAATTCCCCACCCACCAAGGGGTGGGGCTCAATGCCCTAATCCTAACCTAATCATGCCCAGATTAACAGATCAGTTTACAAGCATGATTCAATTACATTTTTGGAATTCATAATTACATTAAACTGCCACAGAGAACATTCTACAATTCTCAAGAAACAGCATGGCAGGAGTGAAATGATGTGTTTGTGTATGTATGTGTGTGTGATTGTGAGTTTTGGGTGTGAGAGAGAGCTATTTAGAGAAAGATTACTTAGAATCATGAGTGAGAAATGGAGACACGATATAGAGAGAACAACGGTGATTGGATTTTAGCAAAAATGTTAAAAAAAGTCTACAAAAAGATTCAGAAGACTTCTGATAGCAGCTGCCAGAAGAAAAGATTTTGGGACTTGCCACTATGTACATGTGAGAGATGTTTAGAAATTATGTAGAAGTTATTTTTCTGTGTAATTGTTCTCTTCACTTTCACAGTGTCTAGGTCAAATGATTGCAGATTTACAGTTGAAGTAAAGTTTTCTCTTATATTTTTGTTTTCTCTATGTGTTATTGCAAAATAATTGGGCCTCAAAAATGCCTCCATTAAATTGCAGTTATAAGATTGTAATAAAATATAATGATTCCATGATTAGAAGAATAGACAAAGTGAGAAAAAACAAATTGGAGAAAATTATCATGGGAGAAATGTTAAAAGAGAGGCACAAAACTTTGCACAGGTTTTTCCGCTGAGTCTATTTCATATAAAATTGCTAGTACTCTTCCTCTTTTAGAGAAAATTTCACTTTGGGATAAAAGTTGTGATGTTTTCCCCACATTTTCATTCTCTTTTCACTTTATTTTTATTAGTTTTATTACATAAATTGTTCATTTTAATATTGTCAATTTGCCAATCTTTTCTTGTTTGTTTTATTTTTAATTTCCATTTGATATTTTCCTTCCATTGTTCAGAACTCTTTCCCAAGTGTTTTTTTTTTTTAATTTGCATTCCGTTAAAGGTACAGATTAAGTTAGGATGAACCGATATTTTTATGATGATGAATCTTTAAATTCATGAGCACGATATTTTTTTTCTCACTGTTCAACCGATTTTCCCTTTCTTCATACTGTTTGAAACAAATATCCTTTCATATGAGTAAGTCTACCATATTCTTGATAAAGTAAAGCTTATTTCAAAATCATTATATTTTATTGATATTTGAGAATATATCTTTAATATATATCTCTGCCAGGACTGTGTAGGATGACTTGCAGGTGTCAAAGACTGGAAGCCAAAAGATTAGTTAGATGCTTCCTAAAATAGGTTAGGAAACAAAACAAGAAACTGACCTAACAAGGTTATGCTATGAGATTAATTTGTTGGAACAGAATTTGATTCTCTGCAAACTGTAGAAAGTACGCTCAAGGACGACACCAGAATAATTGTAAGGTATGATTTTGGTTGCATAGTCTTAAGCTTAATTCTTCAGTACTTCCAGTGCTTCTGTGACATATTCAAAATCATTTATGTAAATTCATTTCCTGATTATATTAGTTAATAATCTTCTATTGCTTTCAACTAAGAACCAAGTCAGGAGTCAATAAAAACAAAAGGATAAGCGATATTGGGCTTGCATTCTGTACTGGTTTATGGTAAAGGCCAAAAATTATGGGTGGAATACTCTCATGTATCCTCCCCATTTAAACATATCTGATTTGATCTTCAGATGCATCAAGCTCAAGTACAAAAATATACTCTTTACTGTACCCCTCATGTCTGCACCTGATCAATGTCTTCACTATCTTTTTATCCTTATAGCACCACCTCATTAAATTCTCACTTTTCCTCACTAAAACTGTTTTTCACTGTTCTGTATCAGGTTTTTCTTTGTCAAATCTCCCACATTGCTTACAGACTAAATTACATCAAAAGACACAATAATCATCTCTCTTTCCTTCTGGAATCTCTTCAAAAAGCTTATGTCTTCTGTGGAGTGAGGCTCAATCTTGTTAGCATAGCATACACAAACTATTCTGTGTCACTAGCATTGTCTCAAGTGACGCTATGCCTAACCCTTTAAGTTTTAGTTCCCTGGTTTGCTTGTGGTTTCCTATACACATTCTATTATGTTATATATCTCTAACTTTATTCATGCTCTGTATTCTTTTAGAATGATCTTTTTTGCCTCTTCATTTAGCTATTTCTCAATGGGACATCAGGGATTTTTCTCACAGGTTGACTTGCCCAATCCCCAGTTTGGAAAATATGTCTACATTAATCTTCCCACAGAATGATATACATCCTTCTATCATTA
This sequence comes from Tolypeutes matacus, assembly GCA_026826555.1. Lineage (NCBI taxonomy): Eukaryota > Metazoa > Chordata > Mammalia > Cingulata > Chlamyphoridae > Tolypeutes > Tolypeutes matacus. The sequence goes on along the minus strand of JAKSZT010053887.1, from coordinate 68,501,238 downwards.
ATTCCCCATTTAAATATGTAATATTTCTATGTGTATATTGATTTCTTTTGTTTTACCAAAATTCTAATGTTTCTGAAGGCAAAGACTATATTTTATTCATGCTTTATTCCTAGCATCTATCATATTATGAGATACATAATGATACTAAAGAAATGACAGTAAATTTAACTGATTGAAATATACAGATGCAATTAGACAATGTATTTAAAAGTATTTTGCAAAGTACAAAGTATCATCTATGCTTTAGTTTCATTGTGGCCAACCCAACAGTAGTTTTAACTGAAAAGGGAATTTCATACTAAAGTACACAAAATTTTATAGATTACTTGCCTATATTCCACAATGTAGAAATAAATTTAGTGGTTTCAGTTATAAAATAGGGTCAAGTACAGATCAAAGAGAGGTTGGCAACTTAATACATTCATACACTATAATGTGGCATTTAAATTATGAAATTACTCTTCATTTTTTGTTTTAGAAAAATCATAATTGCAAAATGAAGTATTGTATGCTTTTGTCAGTGTCCAGTGAGTTTTCCATTTGAGTGTAATATCAGAAACTTTTATTAGATTTCCCCATGAAATAACTGTGATGCTTAAAATGTTGAATTTATTACAATTATAATAATTTTTGGGAATGTTCAGTTGTACATGTGAGTGAAAAGCACCAAAATAGAACCATATCTCTAAGTTCATATTGTAATGCTTTTGTTCTAAGCATCATGTACTGTAAAATAACCTTTTACCAATTTTATTACCTGAGGGAAATTAATTATAAATTGCTTGCTGTTCTTTGATACACATAATTATAAGTTCATATTTGAAACTTCAAAACATAAACACCAAATAATTATTCCAATACAGCATACAAATTGCTTTTCAGAAATTTTAAGTATATTGGGTTATATACTTATTTCTTCATTTTGTAGGAAATAAAAGCAGGTTTATTTAAAAGTATTTTCAGTGTAACTTTACATTCTTTATTGTATCATAAAAATTTGACTTTGAACAATAATTGTGAATTTTCCCAGTTATTGCAGAAAAGTTGAGCACTTCATTTATATTATTCCATAATAAGAAAATAATTGTCAATTTCTCAAGTTTCCCTTTTATTTTGTCTGTGATATTATGTGCATATTTTATCATGCATTAGATATTTAAAAAGTTAAATTAAATATTTTTTAATATTAAATATCTTGGAAAAAAAGACCTTATTTATAAATAAGTACACATGTATAACTATTCAAGAGAATAGGTGAAAATACTTAATCCATATAGTTTATATGTTTATATGGTTTAACTGTATATATATTATTTCAAACTTAGAAATAAAGCAAATTAGGCCTAAATCCTCTTCATAATCACTTGTGTTCTGATTTTCTCTGACCTGGAATAGTCCAAGTCTTCCTATTGCTTTACTTAGTTTCCTCCCCTTTTCTTCTTTCAATTTTCTTTGAAACCAAGGTCATACCTTCTATATCAGTTCCCTACAGAGTAAGAAATGGCTTATAAGAAAGTACAGAAGCTATTTGGGATTAGAAATATAAGTTAAAGGGAAACATCTAAAGACAAAAAAAAGTAGGAAAGATCCAGAAGTTTCATGTGCAAACATTGAAGGAAATAAAAAGAAAGAAAGGTCACACAGATACTATAACTATGTAAGACTTGATTTCAACTTTGATGGAAAGTTCTTTCAGAGCCTGAGTAGGAGAGCTACAAGTAATTGAAATTTTGAGAGAGTACTTGCCTATTGTTACATTAGAACAATATATATATATATATATTCTACAATATATAACATTTTCTCCTTTAATATCTCTCATTCCTTTAGCTGTGCAAGTGGCAAAAATCAGTTTATTTCAACAGCTCTTACAGAGTCGGTGATAGAAGAATTATATATTTTTATTGTTGTTACATGTGAAAAAGCAAATGTTATATATGTTTGGAGATTTGGTTTGTTTTAGCCTATTTTTTTCTTAATAAATCAATTTTATTGATACATATTAATAAAGCATAAATCCATCCAAAGTGTACAATCAATGGTATTCGGTGTAATCACATATTTGTGCATTCATCACTTCAGTCATTCTTAAAGCACTTTCATTATTCCAATAATAATAATAATAAAAAAACAAACAACCTAAACTCATTATCTCTCAATCTCTCTATGCTTACCCTCCCATATATAGCTGCTTTATCCCCCCTTCTCTCTAGTATATTTGTATTTTTATTTTGTAAAAACAGTCTTATATATACAATGTCACCCATATTGGTGTTTTGCATGAGGTTTTACTATCCTTTACAGTCCCATGTTACACTTTTTAGCTTTCCTTCTATTAATATACATGACCTTAGACTTTCCCTTTCAAACACTGTCAAACCCATACAATAGTACTGCTAATTCAAAGACCATGATATGCTTTAGCCATTATTATTCATTTCGAAAGATTTACAAACAACCTTTTTACAAATTCTGCACAAATTAACCCTTAGCTTTCCATTCTCTACCCTCCTTCATTTTTCTAGTGTCCTATATTCTAGTTACTAACTCCATGACTTAATACAATATTTTTAGTTCATAATAGCACAATCATATAGTATTTGTCCTTTTGTGTCTGGCTTGCTTCACTCAACATAATATTCTCCAGGTCCATCCATGTTGTCATATGCTTCTTGACTTCATTTCTTCTTACAGATGCAGAATATTCCATTGTGTGTATACACCACAATTTGTTTATCCATTCATCAGTTGATGGACATCTGGGTTGTTTCCAACTTTTGACAATGCTGCTGTGAACATCGGTGTGCATGCAGATGACTTTTCTGCATCAATTGAGATGATTATGTGATTTTTCTTCTTCAATTTATCAATATAGTTTATTAACTAATTTATTTTCTTGTGTTGAACCACCCTTGCATACCTGGGATAAAAACCACTTGATCCTGGTATATAATTCATTTAATGTGCTTTTGAAATCTGTTTGCAAGTATTTTGTTGAGGATTTTTGCATCTATAGTCATTAAAAATATTTGTCTATAATTTTCTTTTTTTAGTATCTTTATATGGTTTTGGTGTTACTTTGATTTTGACTTCAAAGATGGAGTTTGGTAGTATTCTTTCCTGTTCAATTTTTTAGAAGAGCTTGAGCAAGATTGGTATTAGGTCATCTATGAATGATTGGTAGAATTCACCTGTGAAGCCATCTGATCCTGAGCTTTTCATCTTTTAGAGGTTTTTGATGACGTTTCAATCTCTTCACTTGTGATTGGTTTGTTGAGGTCTTTTATTTCTTTTATGGTCAGTATAGGTGGTTCGTGTGTTTCTAGGAATTTGACCTTCTCATTTACATTTTCTAATTTTTTAGCATACAGTTGTTCATAGTATCCTCTTATGATCTCTCTTATTTCTGCATGGTCAGTGGTAATGTCCTCCTCATTTCTCATTTTATTTATTTGTGCCCTCTCTTTTTCTTTGTCAGACTAGTTAAGGGTTTGTCAATTTTGTTGAACTCAAAGAACCAGCTTTTGGTTTTTTGATCCTCTCTATTGTTTTTTTGTTCTTGATTTAATTTATTTATGCTCTGACCTTTAACTATTTCTTTCCCTCTGCTTGGTTTGGGATTAGTTTGCTGTTTATTTTCTACTTCCTCCAGATATGCAATTAGGTCTTCAATTTTTGTTCTTTCTTCTTTTTTAATGTAAGCATCGAGGGCTATAAATCTCACTCTCAGTGCTGCCTTTGCAGTGTCCCATAGGCTTTGATATGTTGTGTTTTCATTTTCATTCATCTCAAGATATTTGCTAAAATTTCTAGCAATATCTTCTTTGACCCACTGATTATTTTTAGAGTATATTGTTTAATCTCCATATATTTATGAATTTTCCCATTTTCCATCCATTATTGATTTATAGCTTTAATCTGTTATGATCAGAGAAAGTGTTTTGTATAACTTCAATCTTTTAAAATTTATTGAGACTTGTCTTGAAACACAACATGTGATCTATATTGGGGAAAGATCCATGAGCACTTGAAAAGAATGTATATCCTGCTGTTTTGGGGTGCAATGCTCTATAGATGTTCATTTATCATATTATTCAAGTCTCTGTTTCTTTACTTATCTGCTGTACAGATGTTCTATTCAATTCTGAAAGTAGTGTATTGATGTCTCCAAACATTATTGTAGAGACATCTATTTCTCTCTTCAGTTTTTCCAGTTTGTGCCTCATGTATTTTGGGGCACTCAAGTTAGCTGCATAAATATTTAGTGTAGTTATTTCTTCTTGCTGAATTGCCCTTTTAAGTAATATAGAATGACTTTCTTCATCCCTTATAATGGTTTTGCATTTAAAAACTATTTGTCCAATATCAGTATCTCTACTCCAACTCTTTTTTGGTTACTATTTGCATGGAATATCTTTTCCAATCTTTTACTTTCACCCTGGTTGTGTCCTTACGTATGAGGTGAGTCTCTTGTTGACGACATATAGATTGCTCACAATTTTTTATCTATTCTATTAGTCTATACCTTTTGATTGAGGAGTTCAAGTCATTAACATTCAATGCTATTATTGTAAAGGCATTTCTTACTTCATACATTTTGACCTTTGGCTTTTTGTTGTCATATCATATCATTGTCTATCTTTTTACCCTGTAATTTACCCTCTCTAATTAAATATATATATATATATATATATTTTTTTTTTTTAAAGGTACTTAGAGTACATAAATGTTACATAAAAAGATAGAGGGAATTTCCATGTGTCACGCTCCCTACACCTCCCACATTAACAACATCCTTCATTAGTGTGGTACATTCTTTGCAATTGATGAACACATTTTGGAGCATTGCCACTAAGCATGTATTATAGTTTACATTGTAGTTTCCACTCTTTCACACACAATTTTGTAAGTTATGGCAAGATATATAATGGTCTGTATCTGTCATTGCAATGTTATTCAGGACAATTCCCATGTCCTGAAAATGCCCCCATATTACACCTGTTTTTCCCTCTCCCTACCCTCAGAACCTCCGGTGGCCACTGCCTCCACATCAATGATATAAGTTCTTACATTGCTAGAATTACAATAAGTCTATAGTAGAATACCAATAAGTCTACTTTAGTCCATAGTTCATTCCCAGAACGTGGGGATTTTGGAATGATGATACACTCTTCTTTCAGCTTCTTGCCCTTGTTTTTCCCTTTCAGGTTGCAGTATTCCCTTTAATATCTCTTTAATTCTGGTTTTTTGGTAACATATTCTATCAGTTTTTGTTTGTGAAGCCTTTTGATACTAAATTTTACTCCTGATAGTATATTTTTTAATTAACTAGGATTTATCTAAGCCACAAAATGCAATTTTTATTGTATTTTGATTTTATGATTTTTTCATCCCTTCTACTAGAAACTGTGTGTAACTTATGATACATGTCCTTGTTTCTGCCCTCAAACAAAATACAGACTAATGAAAAAGTAAAGAGATGCATGAAATATCAATATATATTTTAAGATTTATGATAGAAAAAAAGAACAGAATGCGATGAGAATATAGACAAAGTGCACCTTAAATGGTGAGATGGAAGTCTATCTGGAGGAAGTGATAACTGAGCTGTGTTTAGGAAAGCAAGGATAATCTAGGCAGAGTAATCACATATTATTGTAAATGAAGAGTTATTTGTGAATTTTATTAATTTCAAAATAGGTATTACCCCAAAACTAAAAATGTTTCAAGCCAATCAAAATTTATTTATGAATGTTTTTCTTAACACAAAGTTGGGTGTAATTTCAGAATTGCCAACTTAGCAGTCAAATTTCCCTAATATATTTTAGATACATGCCATACATCTTACCAAATCTACTCCCTTTTCATATATTTATCTTCACTGGAAATTCCTTTCTCCTTTAATTTCCACTTTTCAATTTATACCCATTTTAAAACCCCAGCTCATGATTTTGAGTAAACTTTACATTCTAGAAGAATTTTAGATTTACAAATAAATGCAAAGACAGTTCGGTTAGTTTCCGTGTACTCACCACACACTTTCCCTGTTATTAACAGCTTACAATAATATCATTTTTTAAAATTAATGAACAAATATTGATAAATTTTTATTAAGTAAGGTCCATGCTTCATGCAGTTTTCCTTATATTTATGTAATGTGCTTTTTCTCTTCCAGGGTTCCCTCAAGAATAACATGTTACATTTAGTCATCATATCTCCTTAGGTTCCTCGTGGCAGCCACAGTGTTTCAGATTTTCCTTTGGTTTGTTTTGTGTTTGATGACTTGGACAGTTTTGAGGAGTACTGGTCAGATATATTGTAGAATTGAGTTATTTTTGTTGATTCTAATCATTTTTCTCATAATTACTTTGGAGTTATGTGTTTTAAGAATGTGTACCACAGAGCTAAAATGCCTTTTTCATCGTATCATGTCAACTGTACATACTATCAGATGGCTAATCAATATTTACATTAACCATTATCAGCTTGCTGAGCTAGTCTTTGTCTAGGCTTTACCAGTTTAAAGATATTGTTTCCCCCCTTTCCATACTATATTCTTCTGAAGGAAATCATTAAAAGCAGCTGACACTTAAGGAGTGGGCCATTGTACTCCACCTCCTTGAAGGCAAAACATCTATAAAGTTATTTGGAATTCTTCATGGTAATTTGTCTTATTTATTTATTTATTTATTTATTTATTTATTTGCCAATATGGACTCAGATATTTTATACTCTGGTTTATAATCCACTAGTTCTTTTTAAAAAAATATGTTTTGCTTAAATATTTTATACCTGGGTTATAATTCCCTAGTACATTTAAAAAATATATTTCTTTTGCTCAAATTGTTTTTACCATTGGGAGCTCTTTCAGGTGGCTTCCCTCATTATTTTGCCTTGATGTTGTCTTATCATTTCTGACACTCTCTTCATATATATTTCCTTCTGTAGTCCTGCAACCAGACATTTCTCCAAGAAGCTCTGGAGAGCTCTTCATTTTATTAGAAAATGATATTAGAAACGAATCTCAGGAAACTAGGTATGTTTGTTGTTGCTGGAACATCACCTATTCAAGGCCCCTCAGTTGACAGAACAAGGAGCGCACATGTATGTGCGTTCAAACACAAGAGTGCATGCTGATGTCTCCAACTCTAATTCATCACCATATGGGTCACGCTAGTCTCCTGTGCTTGCTTTTCTTTAATTTCCCACTCTAAGAATGGAAAACTTGGCCTCCCATCATTGGTCATCCATTTATTTAATTATTGAATTCTAGTAAATAGGTACAGCATAATCAGACTACACTATGGTGCTTATGTAAAAATTATTTTGCATTTATTCTCACGAATCTGTTCATTTCCAAAATTTATTTCAGTCAGCACCTTCCCCTCCCACCCACTGCATTTAGTGACGTTGTTTCTTATATCAGTAATACAGTTTGATTTTTTGTTTGATTTTTCATTTTTAGAGATTTAATTTGATTATTTTAATACTTTTTATTATTTTTTTAGCAAGATTTCCATCTCTTTATTCATTATATTCATATATTCCTTTGTACCCTTGGTCATATTTGAAATAGCTGTTTTAAAATACTTTTCTTTTGATTCCAATAGCTCAAATTTTTCTTATTCTCTTTTCATTAACTAATTTTTCTTCTGATATAGGGTATGTTTTCCTGAATATTTTACTTGTGGAGTAATTTTGTGTTGTTAGATGGGCATTGTGATGACTAAGTCACTGAGTGTCTGGATATTATTTTTATATTCCTTTAAAAGCCCCGAATTTTGTTTGGGCAAAGTTAATTTATTTTCAGAAAAGTTTATTCTCTCCTCTACTTTTATTTGTTTGTTTCCTTATGTATTTATTTGCTTTTCCTTAATATTTGATATTTGTCAGTGTAGGTCTAAGAAAGATTTTACTCTGTATTATATTATCACTTCTCCCAAGATGTGGAGTTCTTGGACTCCTATACTGAATGCCTTTGGTAGAAAATGAGGTCTATCCACTCTGGCTGTTCAGATCTCAAAAGTTACAAACACAACAGGAGCTCTGATTATTGTTTAGCTCACAGCCACTTGGTGGTTTTTTGCTATGTATTTCCTCAGGATACAGCAACAGGCAGATGTACACCTTAGTATTCATCCATTGAATTCAGGGGAATATATGCAGATATCTGGAACTATTTCTTTGTTAAGCTCACTCGTCTCTAGTCCTCTGTGCTGTAAATTCCAGCAACATTAAATGCTCAGAACCCCTGCCTGTGCCTCTTCAGTTTCAAGAAGCTGCCTTGTTCTATTTTGGCTCTCCTGCCTTTGATTTAGAGAACAGTTTCAAGGAGAAAGCTGGTTGGGACCCACTTCATCGGTATTCTTTCTCTGAGATAACCAGCACTATTCTATTCTGCCTATTGTCTAATGTCTGAACATAATTTTTAATATAAATTGTTCAAATTTCTAGTTATTTACAATAAGAGGGATAATTAAACACCAGTTATTTCAGCATGGCTAGAAATCGACATTCTCAGCAGTAATATTTCTAATACACAAAATTTTTTTAAAGTATGGACAAAAGACAATATGAGGAAAAACTTACTCTGCCTCTAACTTGGAATCAGACTGGTAATAATTGACAACCCAAAACACCACACATATACAATTTCTTGCTTTGTGTTGCATTTGTCATAAGAATGTCATTAAACTACAATCTCAGATATCAATATTTTTATCATCTCTATACTAGAGTAAACAGGTTGAGGCAGACAAGGCAATATATAGGCCAAAGAACAATCACTGCACAATTAAACATATATTTATATTTTATTTCATAGTACATTTTACTATCTAATTCTTTAATCAATTCATGAATCCTGACTTTGTTTCAATAGTTGTATGATAATTCACAGAATAGTTATTTTGTGACATGTTCCTATATTTATTTAATACTATTATGTTTTCAATTTAATTTATATATTTATTTCTTCTTCTGCTGGTTCCATAAGGATCCCAAGAAGCCAGAAAATTTCTTAAAGCAATTTCTAATCTTAGATGACCCTAATTAGTGGAGCATGTCTCCATTACACGTTTGAAAACATTCAATACCTTTTCCTAATTCATTCTTTCAAATTGCTAACTTCTGTATAATTAATATGATACAAGGAAACTTTCCCACTTCTTTGCTAACAGATACTTTCTAAAATATTGATGTTTTTTCAAAACACATCCAAAAAATTATTGATTAGTGTAATATTTTATGCTATATTTTGTCCTACACTCTAAATCTTGCATTGGAAAGTGGACAATTGAAAGTGCCATTGTCAATTTATAAAATTTTGGACATTATTTTTCAATTTTATATTCTATAACCTAATTTTAGTCCACAATATGATTAGTATTTGAAATGTGAAAATGATTAAAGGAGTGGTAATGGTTGTAATGTTTCCATTGAAAGCAGGATGCTTTTACCATTCCTTTTGTTTATTTGCTTTTCTTCTTTATAGTGTTTTATTATTAATTCTTTTTTTACCTTTTATATTTGTGTATTTCAAGTTAAAATATACATTTTTTATATAAATCATTGACAAATTAATGAGAACAAAGGCAAATACTGCTAGGTTGCATAAATTCAGACATATATATATATATACACACACACACACACAGAGCATTTACAATAATTCTTTTATATGTTTTATTTCATTATATGTTTGATCTAATTTAACGTTTTCTATTCATGAAATATTATTCCCATTTGACAGATGAGTAAATAAGTCTACTAAATGATCAATAACTTGCTCAAATTTCCACTACTAGCCACATTCTTATACTGAAACTATCTAAACATAACATTGTTTCTTAATTTATCCAAAAACTTTGTTATTGAAGACTGTTTTAATGAATACATAATGAGCTCTAACCTACCTGGATGTATGTTTTACGGTCAATATTTTGATATGATAAAAATGTGTTACTTTTTATTTTGATCTTCACTTTTTTCATAGATGAATGTAGGTAGACTTTTTTTTTTTAAATAAAAATCTCATCTGTGTGGACCCAGAGCCCCCAACAAGTCCTTAGCACATAGCAGCCTGCATGATCTAGACATAAGTTAAAGGTTAACAACCCTCCCCCGAGTAGATAGAATGTATAGTTGGTATCATAAACTATAACCTTCCCAAAGCAATAAAAGTCCTTGGTAAACATCCTTCCTACAAACAGAGTGAAACATCAGACCCCATATGTACACTTCATGTGACCTTAGCAGAAACTCTGTTCTCATACCCTATGGAATGTCCTGGCTCTGAAACTGCTTATATCACCCCTTATTCTCCTGTCTCTTTGCAGAGTGCTATCTTCATTCTCTGAACTGCCACCATCAGAGAGCCTCTCCTGTCTGTAAGTCTCAATAAAGCTTATACTTGACTAGGTGCCTGCTGTGTTCTTCGGTCTTGCTGCTACACCAACTCATGCCCTTGAGGAGTTGGGTTGTAGCAATTGGTGAGCTAGCCAGTAGAGCAAAGGACCACCAGCAGGGGTGGGCATGAGCTCCAGGAAAGGAGAATCCATGGGGGAAATCCTAGATTGGCCTATAACGTCCACATGTGGGGTGGTGGCTAACCTCCTGGACAAATGGGGACCACCAAGGGAATATGGAGATGTCCTAAAAACTCCAGCAAGTATGCAACTGCACTTAAATAAGGAAAAGGGAAAAGTTTAATGAGGTGTTATTCTGACAATGTTAAGTTTTGTTCACATTTTATTTTGATCAGAACTTTTATCAAGGTGTTAAAAGGAACTTTCAGTTTTGAATCAATAGCTTACTCCTGAACTTCGAGTCTGTCTAAGTGTACTCCTGAAGAGTAATCCATAATATATGTGTTAAGTGTCTGTCTAAACTGCTAAATTAGTACTTAACTGCAATTATACTGCTCAAGTATTACCAACTGGTTGCTAGTTACTAATAAAAGTATTTCCAGGAATGAACTTGCATATTACAGGCAATGCTAATTCCAGAGGAGATTTTAAAAGTAGTAAAAATCAGATATGTGAAATGATGGAGAGCTTGGAGACAACGATACTAAAGAAGCAAGAATTATGAGTTAAATTAGTGAGTTTTATGTTTCTATCGGTGTGTCTTAACTCTTTTTGTATTTGTTAATTCAGTGTATATTTTCATACCTCTGAATAGTAATATTAAATTAACAAATAAAAATTCTTGAAAGAGCTATATTCAAATTGCTAAAAATTAAATGGATGCTTATATAAATAAATGAGTACTCCTGAAGCCCAAACAGGATACAATGTCACATAAAATCTGAATACAAAAGCTATTTAAAGGAAAGAAACTAAAATGTTTATCCTGAATTCCACCATAATCCTTCTATAGCCTATCATACCTGCATGGTGTTCTCCTAATCTTGACTGAATTCAAATGACTCATTAAAACCAGTTGAGAAAACTAAGGGGATGGGCTGGGTATAGAAAGATAGGGGAGATGTGAGTTTTAGCGTAGAATTCTGTCTACTAGGCCTAGAAATTAAAATAATAGGGACAGAGAGGATATTACAGAATAAACTTTGTTTGTATAGTGGTCCTGTAATTCCCCAATTAAATTTTAACAGCTTTTGAGATGTCAGCAATAATCCAATGACCAAATTTCAGTAAGTAAAGATCTTTGAAAGCTATGGAAAGAATTTTCTAAATTATGATGAAAACAAATGAAACAATTATAATATATTCCAGAACCTGGCAGTTAGTATGCTTTTAACGTAACTCACAATTTTAGAATTTTATTAAAGAAAAGAGGTTTTAGCCTCCTGTGGGGGAAGGAAGAAAATAAAAAAATCTCTTACATAACTATAACAGTTTCAATTTTATTTAGGTTGGATGTAATTTCTCAAGTTTTATAGGATACTAATAAAATAAATTAGCATTATATGTGTTAAATCTTTATAATGATGAAAATTGTAAGTTTTTGGCTAATGAAACTATTATAAATCTCTTTAAAAAATACTGCCTAAATTGAAATGAAAAGGTTTTTTTTTTTTCCTTCACAGAACAGAATGAGGGATATGAGACTTAAATGGGTATAGAAAGAAGTAAAAGTTTTGCGGAAGTGAATTCATAATCAATGCTGACTAAAATTCGATAAGTTTGTTTAAGGGAATGTGTTTTGTCCTAAGATAAAGTGGCTGGTTTTCATAAAATCAAGGTGGAAATATCTAAGGCAAGGCTTGAATGAATATAGAAAGATGTAGATGGTATTGTAGAACATAGCATTAAATAAGGGAATGTGTTTTTCAAAGGTGGAATTTGTCTTGAGATGAAATAACTATAGTCTATGTGGTTACAGATAGTTATAGAAAGTTTGCAAAAGCATTTTCTAAACTGAAGTATTTAAATGGCTAGTTCCATGAAGCCATTATTAAACAGAAACCTTAACTGATATTGATAACAAAAAATAACTTCATAACAGGGAAACCTGTAAGAGGCCATTTCAATCTGCATATTAAAGTGATGGTAGGGGGAAGATAATCTTGATTCCATTGGGAATCTTAGGTTTTCAAAAAGTAATGAAGAAAGTAGTTTTTCTTACAATGCTAAAGTAAAATACCTGCTAATTAACATAATCATGGAAAAGGTGTAGAAGTAAAAATAAAGTACTAAAAAATAGTTACGTTCATTTAATATGTTATAAACTGCATTGGAAGTATTTAGAAAGTGTATAAAACTTAAGAGATAGACTTCAGTATTGTCAAACTCTCTTGTGCATTCAAACCAGCCTCCAGCACCGTGCATGGTGCCTCTGAATTTGAGTTTTTAGCTTGGTTGGTCACTACAACTCCTAAGATAATAAAAGGCTCTACCACATCTGTGGACAAGACTCCTGAAGTGAATGGAAAATACGTTGCAATTTTGGACTTCTGCAGCAGTAGTTGATGGCTTGATATGGCCAGATTTACACTGGCTCCAAACTGGCTCTGTTTCATAGTGCTGAAGGGCACTATGCACCAGGCCAGTGAAACACTGAAGCTTCCCTCAAAGGGCCAATGGTGATGCAGCATGCTAGCTGTGTGAAGGATATATATCAAGTGGAGCAATAATTACCAGAGTTCTGTGAGTATAACTTAAATAAACACAACTGGCATTATGTTCTGCTCCCATGGAGAGACAACATGTATGATATTGCAAACCTGGAGCTTAGGTCTATTAAATGCAGTTCAAAGAAGAACTTGTGCATGATTAGTATTAAGTGCTGTATCTATATACCTGATGAATATAATAATATCTCTTCAATTATATATCATATGCAGAAGGACATTGAACATGATAAAGTCTTTGTAAACTTAATTCATTTTCTAAGTAATTAATGAACATGCTTATGAGATAAAAGAATAGCTCTCTTAAATATTGTCTTTATTTTGCTTGCCATGTACTTATCTTGCTGTTGTCTATATTGTCTTTCTGAGTTTATGTCTAGGGGCAGTGCCTCTCCTCAAACTTCTTCTAGCTGTCCTAGGCATAACCACTGACTTAGGAACTGGGGATGACAGTTTCCTAGGCAGCATTTGAAACTTACAAGTCCAAATCCATCAGTTTTGGGAGGATATAGCCTCTGGAGGCATGTGGCCTTTCTCATTCCCATGGTCCAGTATGCCATGGCTGGCCCCCTTTTGGGGGCCACCTACCACCATTTTCTTTATCCTTTTAGTAGGACAGTGTTTTCAAAATTCGAATTAAGTTTATTTCTTCCAGAATCAATACCTTCCAGAACAAAGTATTAGTCATGCAGGGATTTCATCTAGTTCCAACCACACCATGGTGCCTGACCTGCCTTCTGTCAACCTCCATATAATAGCCAGAGTTTCACACCTCATCAGACAGGGTCTACTACCCTTAACCAGCAGGAAGCAGCTACAGAAGAATGGCCATTGCCTTTTAGATCCCTTTAAGAATAAGTGTGTAAACTCTCTGAGGAGAAATTTGAGTCCTTAGTATAGGAAACAGGGAGGCAGTTCATCAGAATAAAGCCCACCAATGACCCTGGTCATGAAGTCCAGTTTGAAGTCCCAGACTATTTTGTTATCTACTAATGGAGATGTTGCTTGTTTACTGTTAGACCAGCATGATCTGCCTTTTCTTGTTCCACATAAACATCTTTCTTTTTACCTGTACTGCCCTAGCCAATACCTCTCCACAGTTGGCTTTGGCAGTAACTCATGCCCACAATTGAACCCAATACTGTGTTTGCTCAGACTTACTGTCCTTGGGTGCTACTGCCTTTCCTTGGACTGTAACTCCTGCAAATTGGACAGCAGGGAACACCTTGCTGGCATGGCAGAATAAGACCCATCAACAAATTTGGAATAATACCTTGTCATTTAAGACTGAGATTCAGCTGCTGTCTTTCAATGAGATTCATAATTATATTTTTTCCCTTGCAATGAACAGGTGAATAAGCCCATTATTTGGATTATTATTAATATTAGGATATGCTGTATACAATGGTGTAGGATAGTTAATGGCTGAGTCTGTCACCCTAGATCACATCGCCCCTGTCTGCATGGAATGACAAGAGGGAATCTGTGATGTGGGGTGGTTTATGCCCTCAGTTGTATAATTGTACTATCAAGGTTAGATATAGAGTAAAGCGTGATCCCTTGTGGTTGTACCCATTGGCCATTTTTGTGCAATTGTCACTGAAAAACACATAACAACTTTAGCTGTTGTCTTTTGACCTGGACATAAGTTAAAGGTTAAAACCCTCCCGAGAGGCAAGAAAATATATAAACGGTATCATAAATTATAATCTTCTTAAATCAATAAATGTCTTTGGTAAATGTCCTTCCTATGAGAATAGTAAAAACATCACCAGACCTCATAAGTATACTTCACATGTCCCCAGCAGAAACTCTGTTCTCATAACCCTATGGGATGTCCTTATTCTGAAACCCCTTATATCACCCATCATTTTCCTGTCTCTGTGTGAAGCACTATCTTCATTCTCTGAACTACCACCATCAGAGAGCCTCTCCTGTCCATAAGTCCCATTAAAGCTTCTGCTTGACTAAGTGCCAGGTATGTTCTTTGGTCTCACAGTCACACCAACTCATGCCCTTCAGGAGTTGGGTTGTAACATCATCTTAAATTCATTTTCAGCTAATATATTGTAAAAGGAAACATAGATCTCTAGTTCTAACAAGTTGTGTAAGTTTTAGGACTAAATTTTGACCTATACCTGGTATTTTCATCATTAAAAATAAAGTATAAAATCAGAGAATAACCTTGATGGAATTCAATCTAGAATCACTTGTATTCTTATTTATTTTTATGATATGGCAACGTTTACTACTATAGAATACCATTTCACCTTTTGTTATTACCTGAGACTTTAAAAATAAAAAGCTAAATTCTCTATGTTGTTTCTGGAGATACTCCTAGAAATTTAATATATATATAATTACATATATAATACAAATAATATACATATGTGCATGTGTGTGTCTGTGCCATAAGAAAAGATCTCATTTTCTCAATCAACTTCATAGGATCTCTACATATTCATTCTTTGTGTTTACACAAATGCCAATACACTATTGCCATGTTCAGAAGTTGTATAGTTGACAATTCTTATTTGGGTAAGTATAAGTAGAGTTTTATACAGTTTTCCATAAGAAAAAGAATCTTCCATTTTTATGCCAGTTTTCACATATGATCACTGATTCTTCACTCATTTGTACATTCCAGCATAGAAAGAGGCCAAGTCTGAAGATGTGGCTTGCCTGCATTTACAATTAATGGAAAGGTCCCATATTTTAATCATATGTATATCTTCCATGAATAAATGAATGAGGAAATGAATGAAAAATGGAGCATTTTTATGCCAAATTATGGGTCTATACAGTCAATATGGTTATCTTAATTTGGAAAGAAATTGTGTTCATTTGATTCTTGAATAAACAAGCATTCATCATGTAACTACCATATGCAAGGCCTTGTGGCATTAGTAAATATAACATAATGTCTCCCTTCAGGGGATTAAACAGAGTCAAAAAAGTATCATTTTTTTTTCCACTTTTGCTATGTTTTAGAAGATACTTCCATTACATAAATGTTATAGAGAATTTATAGGGGATTCCTCTATGCCCCACTCCCCACACCTCCCACATTTTCCCACATTAGCAACATCTTTCATCAGTGTGGTACATTCATTGCAATTATAAACACATTTTCGAGCATTGCCACTAAGCATGAATGATAGTTTACATTGTAGTTTATGTTCTTTCCCATTTGACTCTGTAGGTTATGGCCAGATATATAACAGCCTGTATCTGTCGTTGTAATGCCCTTCAGGATGATTCCCAAGTTCCAAAATTCCCCTCCTATTACACCTGTTTTTCCCTCTCCCCAACCCCAGAACATCCATGGGTCACTGCCTTCACAACAATGATATTTCTTCCATTGCTAGAATCACAATAAGTCTATAGTAGAAAACTAGTAAGTTTATGTTAGTCCATAGTTTATTTCCCAATCCTGAGGACTCTGGGATGGTAATGCCCACTCCACCATTAATTGATGGGACTTTGATCCCATACATCCAATAGATGGGACTCTTGCTTGTAGTTAAAGGCACTCTTGGTTCCTTGGTATGTTGTTTGTCCATCATCTCCTATCCATTAGTTGACCTGGGTGAATCCATTGAACTGGAGAGTAGGTGTTGCAACTCCATTGAGATTCAGGGCTCAGCTGGCACATGGACAGCCCAAAGATTTAAGTCTCTTGAATGTACACCTACAAACTCTCGTACTAATTATAGGTTCAAATAGAAGGGGTAGAAGAGCCATGCATAAGGAAACCACAACCAAGTCCAACTCTGTCACACTGGGGAGCATAAATTCCAAATTAGGGCCCACAGGCAGGGTATGCACATTTGTCTGTGAAAAGGGATGTTTGCAAGTGCAAAGAAATGATATGCTGCCTCATTCCTAAAATGGCAAGCAATCTTCTGTAATTAAAAGCTTGATTTTCAAGTAGTTAGTGTAAGGAATGATGCTATAAAATTGAGAGGTAGTGTGAGTTGTGTGTATATGTTCATGTATGTAGTGTTCTTCAGCTGGGCTCTAGGTAGAATTTCTATTCAGAAACAAGGGATAAAGAATCACAAGTCAACCTACAAGACAAATGCTGAAATAATTATGAGTGTAGCTTTTGTTCCTATTTTCTTAAAAACTGTAAAATTCTTCCCTTGCCAGCTTCAGCTCATAGCTCCTGACTTTTTCTGATTCCTACTCTGCCTTCTCTATCTTCACTTCAAAAGCAGAAATATAGAATGAATTAAGAAGTGTAAGTAGTGCACTTAACTCAGTTACAATGTGTTTTTGTTATTGTTATATAGATTACCTTATTTTTAAGGATCATGTAAACAGAATTCACTAAAAACAATGAAGTTAAATTACTGTTAACTTGAACCATTTGGAGATCATAAATATAGTTTAGTTAAATACACTGATTAGAAAATATAACCACAGAAAAAGACTATTGATTAGAATTAATAAAAAATGAAACACTTGAAAACTTTTTTGACCATTTATAACTTATTAAAGTGTCATGTTTCCTCAAAGAATTCAATAAAGTAATCATCATATTTGGTAGGGATGCATTTTTAGATTCTGGGATAGCACACATTACTTTGTTTTAGGAGACTGAATGATTGCTCTTTATTTATTTTAATTTTTAACTTATGTTTAATAAAGAGATATTTAAGGCTTATAGATGAGTGAAAACAAAGATTACATATCTTTAAACGTTTTAACCCTTATTAAAGAAAGAACCATGAAGCTACATCAGTATATTTTGCAATTTTATATTTCCAGGTCTATTTCCTGTTCCATTAACAAAGAGCAGAGTATATATTCCATCACTGTAAGTTTAGAGTTCTTGGGGCACACATGGAGATTTTGTCTTAATCTGCCCAAAGCAGAGATTCTTAAAATAGTCACAGACAAACTGTGAAGACAATTATCCTGAGAGAGTTGAAAATTAGGAATCCATATTAAAAATCAAATAGAAATGTCTGACAGCAACTATATCACTTGATTTTCCAGGTTTCTTAGTAAAATCGATTAGGTTATATATTTTTCCCATGTCGTATGATATGTAAGGTGCACTAATTACTTGATGAAAGATAAATTTTAGCATCAAAGTTTTCCTATTTATAATAAGTAATAAAGATGATAACATTTTAGTTATCTTAATAAATTCTCTTAAACAGTAAACCTAAAGTAACATATAACTGCTGTGAAGTTAGTCATTTTATGAACTAATATCATGTAATCTTTTTTTAATAGTAGTGAAACCTAAATGAATATATGTTCTCTAAAATATGAAATGATGTTTACTAACTTTGATATGTCATTAATTTACCTTGAATGATTATTGATATGTTTGAAATTAGTCAATCTGATTTATTTTTCTTATAATACCTTAAAATATCTCATTTAGTAAAGGGATATGGTAAATAGAATTAGGTCACTTTTTAAAACCATAAATAACCTTCATTAATACAAATATTTACTTCTTTTCTTTTAATTATATTTTATGTATAGTTTGGGAACGAAAAAATTATAAGCCCAATTGACCATGTTTGGAAATAAACGAAAATAAATTTTTAATTGTAAAAGTAGATAAAACTGATTCAATAACATGACAGAAATCTGAATACAATTTGAAGCAACATGCTTGTAGACTTAGAAAAAAATGGACCAATCAAATTAAGTATAATTGCCAAAAATAAAACAAATATACAATATTCCTGAACAAAAGAGAATAAAACTAAAATAGTTAAAAATACAGATTTCATCTTATTTAATTTTACAAATGCATTAAGAACATGATATAATTCTAAAGTATATAATTACCCCACAGCAGTGAAAAATAACAATACAAGGTAAGTTGATAAACAAGGGAAGCTCTCTGGAAGTAGAAACTCAGGGCCTGAAATTTTATTTTTTGACATTTAACCCAGGAAGGAATATCTCTGAAAATTTCGAAGCAGTTATTTGCCATTGATGGCACTTTAACTATATAACTGAGCCTTAAAGAACTAATGCAATGTGCCTAAATAGAAAGACCTACTCATTATTCTAAGGGAATTTCTTCTTAAATAACAAGTTTTACTGAACAATTACAGTAAGAATAGAATAAAATGTATTTTTTTATATATAGATGCTCAAGTCATATAAGGAAAATGTACATTAAATGGTCTAAGAAAATTTCAGGGTTAATTATAAACTGGGATCAAAAGAGATTAAAAAAATACAGAGGAAAGGAGGCAGGTGCTAGAATAGTAAAGAAATGTTGGAACATCGGTAGAATTGAATAAAACAAAAGTAATATATTCCTGATAAATTTAAGGTGAAAGAATTACCCAAAGACTAAACAGCATAGACCACAGTTTGTATAGCCTCTCACTCATTGTAATTCAGCCTCTCCCTTTGTAAAGCAGAAAGTCTTGATTGTTATGGCTAAATCTCATTGTTTTGTCTGCTGAATTTCATCACTATAAGCATTATTCCCATTGTTTAAGAGAACACAGATTGGAAAAGATGATTTTGGGTAGAATTTTTAACTCTTATACTGAACTTCTTTAGTTCAGTCTTGGACAACATTCATGTCAGTGCTCAAACAGTTCATTAGTGCAGAGAAAGTAATTTGAGCTTTAGTTCCAGGGACTCAATTCCACTGTAGCATATTGAAAGAAATCAGTCATCTTTAATAGCAGCTGCTGACATCTCGGGAAGAATTTGGAAAATTCTATTTAGAAACCAATCTGCTTACACATAACTTATGTAAGTTGTTTACTGCATTCTTTATTGCTGAAGATATCTGTATAAAAAAGGGAATCCTTATTTCTTTAGAATTCATCTGTGATCACTGTTTTGCCACCTGAAATGATCATTTTCCCTCTGTGGCAGCAAAACTGGTAGTTTTGGTAAAGTTTGAACTTGCAAAATGCTTTCATAGTGACACAAATAATTCAGACTTTCTCATCTTTGTTACTTTCAGGCTCTTCTTAGCACAACAGTGACACTCTGTAAGATTTCTCAATAACATTTTTGTTCATCCTCAGTGTTCACTTATGAGAGTTTATGCCCATTACAACTGATGTCCATGATATATTATTTTATAGATTATTGAAATATTAAAACATATTTGTCATATATCATCTACTTTGATCTTCTTGGCAACTTTATGTGGTAGGTGTTATTTCCTTCATTATTGATGAATACAGAGATTGAGATGTTGACATACATATACTAACGTAAGCCAAGCCTTGGCCTTTTGATAATATGGTTCAAGATTTGCCAACCATTTCCTCTTCAGGCATAATATTTAGAAAACTAAAGAAACCTAATTAAAAAGATGAGTAATGTGTAAAGAGTCTAGACTAGTATTTTTTTTTTTTTTTTTAACAATAGTAACAGCTCCCTGAGGGAGGAATCTATTTTATGTTTGCTATTCTAACTTCAGCAATGAGCACAATATCTTTCATTAAATATATATGCACAAATTGTTCTTTCTTTTTAGGAGTGTTAAAGAGTATACACTTTTTATATTCCGTGGTGTTTTGAAAACAGAAATAAAGAGTAAAATGTTTTTAATAGAAAAGTAAAAGTTGCAGTTCTTTTATTTCATTTAATCAAGGATAAAATGCAATTTGGAAGTATAAGCTTAACCCAAAGTGGTACAAAAGCTTTATAAAAATCAGGACTGGTGCATATTCAAAAGTAATTAAATCTAGTCGAAATGTTTCTTCAGACACTTCCTTTTTATCTAATCTGTTAGGTAAACTCCAAGAAAATGATAACTGAACTCATAACACTGTTTTTAAAGGTCTCCAGTGAAAATATCCTTAAATGTCACAAAGTACATATATTACTTTAGTTTCTGAAATTTCTTTACCTGGAAGTTTGAAAAAATGGCATTTAACCATGGCTCCCACTACACTGAATAACATAGATGATGCTGATAACAAGAATCCAGAGACAATAGATTACATGCTGAGTGATTGTCTTTCAATGGCCAAGCCCTATTAGAATAGAAATCCCTCAGGGATAATGACTGATGCAAGCAGTGCTTTTGTTCTGATAATGATCTATTTCTAGATCTGGGTGCAATTTTCATGGATGTATTAACTTTGTGAAAAATGTTTGAGATCTACAATTAGGATTTGTGAATGTATCCTATATATGTTACATGTCAATAAAAATTGTGGAATATAAGATTTTGGTAGAATTTAAACTACTTTCATTGCTTTCATATATGTACCCATTTTCAATGTCTGTATAACTAATATGAGATATGCTAACACTTTTATCAGAATTTTCCCTTAAATTTCTGTGGTATGTGTGGTAGTTTGTAACTGCAAGTACCCCCAAAAATCATTTTCTTAAAGCTAATCCATTCCTGTGCATGTAAACCTATTTTAAGTAGGACTTTTAGGTGAGGTTACTTCAGTTAAATCATAGCCCGGGATGGTCTTTTATAAATGGGATGAATACAGGGAAAAAGAGAGAAAACCATGGAAGCAAGAAGTGGAAAACATCAAAACGTTGGAGTGAAGGGAGAAAGCAGCAGATGCCACCATGTCCCTTGCCATGTGGCAGAGAACCATAGATCGCCAACAGCAGTTCTTTGGGAAGAAAATATTGCCTTGATGATGACTTGATTTGTACAATCTCAGATTCTCAAAACCTTAAGCTTGTAAGCTAACAAATTCCCATTTTTAAAGCCAACCCATTTTATGGTATATCCTTTCAGCACCCTAGCAAACTAAAACACTGTGATATGCCACTGACATTCTCAATTTTTCCATTTACTTTTTTCATCTGATCTCCCCTAATGTAAGTAATAATATAATATTTTTTAATAGAATTAACCCTAATTCTTTATTTTAAAAAGTGATGTATGAATATTTTCCTTTGCTTTTTTTCAGTTGGTTTTCCCTCTGTGGTCTTGGCCTAAAATATGAAATGTAGGCTATAAAAGGGGCACAAACACAAAGCAAAAAATTAGGATTACTTTTCCTTTCATATTCTTTTTTTGTGATGTAAAATGCAAAACAAGGGTGAAGTGGAAGCTTAGAATTAAAAACCATTTGATCTTTTATAGGAAAATGTTATGTTTCAATGATCTTCAAAAGTCCTGTCCCCTTCAAGTCCTAATGTATTTGGTTACATTGAATGCATTGAACTTGATGCACACCATTACAAAAATGTCACAACCTGACAGTTTGTGAACTGAATCTTTCCCACATTAAAATATTTTCTTTTTTTTTTTTTTTTAATTTTTTTTTTTTTTTTAAGATTTTATTTATTTATTCATTTATCCCCCCCTTGCTGCTTGTGCTCACTGGGTCAGCTAACCACGCCGTGCGGGCGGGCTTGTCTTCACCAGGAGGCCCCAGGAACCGAACCCAGGGCCTCCCATATGGTAAACGGGAGCCCTACTGATTGAGCCACAGCCGCTTCCCAAAAATATTTTCAACATTCAGTGTTAAGGAAACAAAATCTGAAATAGTTGCCTAAATTTATAAGTCAGGGGATTCTACATATAAGCTTGTGTTTTTTTCTTATAAAAATTCATGAATCTACATTTAACAGTTTGCTTAACATGAATTGTTTGTGTGTCTTACTGATTGGGGAGTAAGTTCTCTCTAGTCCATGATAACTCTCGCCACAAACCATTACCTATTTTGCTTAACCTAATGACTCCCTGTTTTAGTTTTCTAGGTTCCTCAAAGCAGATATCATGAAATGTGTTGATTTAAAAAATGGGAATTTATTAGCTT
Source organism: Tolypeutes matacus (assembly GCA_026826555.1). NCBI lineage: Eukaryota > Metazoa > Chordata > Mammalia > Cingulata > Chlamyphoridae > Tolypeutes > Tolypeutes matacus. Next base: position 68,478,396 of record JAKSZT010053887.1, on the reverse strand, counting down.
ACAATTTAAGGCCACAAGAATATCCAAATCAAGTCATCTTCGAGGTGATGCTTTCTTCCCGAAGACCATCTGCCAGTGATATTTTGTTCCTCTACCACCTGGCAAGGCACATGGTGGTGTCTGCTGATTTCTCCCTGCTCTCCTATGTTTAACTGATATTAGCTTTTTGCTTCCTTGGCTTTCTCTCTCCCTCTCTGTATTCATCCCATTTATAAATGACTCCAGTAAGAAGATTAAGACCCACCCTATGCCACAACTTAACTGAAGTAACTTCATCAAAAGACCCTACTTAAAATAGGTTTATACCCACAGGAATGTATTAGCTTAAGAACATGATTTTATGGGGTCCATATAGTTCCAAACCACCATACTCCACTTACTCATTTATATTGCCTTCCTTCTTCTAGGATTTGCTATTATATATTATCATAGAGTATGAGATAATATTATTTATATTCTTATATAAATAAATGTAAGAGAATTCATCCTAAGGGGCAGTCCTTTATTTTTCCAATAATCTCTTGGTTGGATGTATTCAAAGCTCACTGCCATTTTTTTACCCTAAATTTTCTAGCCAACTCTGAGATGTACAAACATTGGCCAGAAACATAGATAAATTGGAAAAAGCTACATTAAGGGAAATTACATTTTAGTGACCATAAATAAAATAAATAAGAGAACATATCCCATGTTAAATGTAATAAGCACTCTTGTAACACTTACAAACTGAAGAAGAGAAAAAGGATAGATGATAAAGGAAGTACAATTACAGTGTGCGATTTAAAACAGAGTGATCATACTTACCTGGCAGGGGAGATACCATGATTACGAAGGTGGTTTTCCCAGGGCGAGTCTTATCCATTGCACTCCGGATGTGCTGACCCCTGTGATTTCCCCAAATGTGGGAAACTCGACTGCATAATTTGTGGTAGTGGGGGACTGCGTTCGCGCTCTCCCCTGAAAAAAAAAAAAAAAAAAAAAAAAAAAACAGAGTGATCAGATAAAATGTCTTTGAGAATGTGACATTAAGCAGAATTGAAGAAAGTTAGGGTCTGAGTCAAATGGAAATTTGGAGAAAGTTAGGGACTGAGTCAAATGGGAATTTCTAGGCAGAAGGACTGGCAATTGCAAAGACAAATGCAGGAGTTTGCTAGGCATATTCAAAGAACAGCCAAGAGTGTGGGGTGCCAAGATCTGAGTGAGTGACTGAGAGGAGAGTAGGGAGAGAACAGAGTAGTGAAAGAGGGGCCAGGTCATGTGGGGCCTTGTAGACCATATGAGGTTTAAGTTTATTTCCTACTTGGTTACTCCAGAAAGCCCAGGGAAAACTAGGCAATGATTTTTACATGGTCAAAACTATCTTTCCTTCATAATTTTATTGAACAAAAATTTGGATGGAAAAAAAACTATTTGGTCAAATTTTCTTAAGAATGTTTGCAGATATTTTTCTACTGTATTCTCTTGTGGAATTTTGTTACAGATTCCTTATGATAGTTTGATTTTTTCTACTTTTTGAGTGAAAGTTCCTTTTGCCGACCTTTCCAGAGGATAATTTCTTTATTTGTGAAATCCACAAACTTTTACTTTAAATCTTAGAAAACAATATGCCATTTTAAAAGGTACATTTAAAACTATTTTTTAATTTGGAGCTTTTTGAAAAATTATATCTTTAAACTTTACCACTTTATTGTTTTTCATTTCCTCCTTGGGCTTTCCATTGTGCATATGTTGGGACTTCTTTGGCCATTTTACATATATACTATTATTTCTCTAATCTTTTTAACTATTTATATGTATGTCATTTTGCTTATTTTAGTCATTCTTATTTTCTGTTTATTTTATGCTCTTTAGAGAAGCATTTATTCTGCCTTGTGCATCTTATAATTTTACTTTCATTTGGCTAATGACTATTATATACCTCATCTTTCTGGAATTATTGTAATTCATAATTGATTTCTTCTTTTTTTGTTGTTGATTTTTATTTTTTATCAATTTCATTGATACATATTAATAAAGCATGCAATTCATCCAAAGTGTATAATCAATGGTATTTGCTATAATCTAAAAGTTGTGTATTCATCACTTCAATTATTATTAGAATATTTTCATTATTTCAATAATAATAATAAACAAAAAAGAGACAAACAAACAAGAAAATTCCACACCTCTCAATCTCTCTATGCTTTCCCCACTGTTCATAGTACTGTTTCTGGTTTTTCTACCTGAAGTGTATAATCAATGGCTTTTAGTATAAACACAATGTTGTACACTCACTACCTCAAAAATTAAAGAACAGTTTCATTACACCGAAAACAAAGACTCCAAACACCTTAGCAATTCTTCTTCAGACCTACATAACAACTAATCTCATTTCATCTTCATAAATTGATTTATATTTACATTTTATATAACTGGAATCATACAATATGTAGTACTCTGTATCTGGTCTCCTTCACTTAGTATAATGTTTTGGGTTTTTTGTCTGATATTAAGATTGTGTAGTATTAACACACATTTGTCAGCTTCAAGGAAAAATGGTCTTACACGCAATTCTACCCATATTCATATTCCACATAATATATTTATATTTCACTGATTTCTTATTTTTATTCATGGATTTTAAAAAATATAACCTGTTGTAATTCTTCTTTGTATTCTTGCTTTACAGAGGCAACTTCTTTGCTCTGTGTTTATATTTATATTTATGGAGAAAGACATGGCCACGATTTTCTCATACTTCATGGAATTACTTCTCTACTGATAATTTCTTCTCTCAAATGTTTGCCTGTGCTTTTTTTCTTTTTATAAGTTCTTTGCTGCTACCCTTTCCAGAAGGGTTATTTGTGGAATGTTTTGATATAGCTGCCTATGGTAGGTGTTGGAAGTTTTGCAAAATATTGTTTCATACTGGAAATTTTCTAATGATAAAGAGGTCTGTGAGAGTCAAAATTTTCCTTTAAATCTTCTTAGCCAAGCATAGATGAGACATGGGACTTTAATATTGTAAAGTAACTCTTATGGTCTCAACTACCAATTAGAACTCAGAATCTGTTAACAATGAGAATGAAAACTTAAAATGTGTCATATTTGTAGCTGTTACATTGTGGATAGCACAGAAAGTTGAGGAAATAATAATGAAGTATCCAAAACTGATGATCTCATTCAGGAAAGAAGTTGCGTATTTCACTGCCAAATGAAGTTTTAATATTCTTAGTGCTGAAGCTTATAGAGGTTTCAGTTTAATCAATATAATTTGTAAAATGGTGAAAAATAATTTACAATTAGTCCTATCAGATCAAAAAGAAGAAAGGAATAGAGAATCAGTTCTTGAGTTGCATGATGCTTAATTTGTACCAGGAATAACAAATTGATGAAGTAAACAGGAGACTAAAATATCTTATCCCTAATCTCTTTACCTGTGAATGCCATATTAAGTCGTATTCACATAACCAAATATTTAGTACAGGAACAAATACAAAAACAAAAATTAAAACCATAATCTTTTGACCAGCACCAATTCAGACAGATTATCACACTATCCTCCACATTAAAACACCAATGACAAAAATTCTGAAAAGCTAATCTGCATTTGAAAACACATTTATTATAGGACTGTGAAAATCTTCCACAAAATAAACTTAAATATAGTTAACGAAATATCTCCCCTTTTCTATGGTCAGTTTAGTGTTCACTATATGATACTAGTCAGTGCTAAGTCCCTTATATGTATTTTGCCCTTTAATCTTTACAATGACTATAAGAATTTGATTACATTTTATATAGGTTTTTAAACTACTTTTATAAAGTTCCTTTTGTAATAATGTTTTGTATAGTATCTTGTCTTCTTGAATGCAGATAAAAATACTTACCTATAACAATACAATACCTAATAGAATTGATGACAAGGGAACTTGTAAATTTATTCATGCCCTTAAAATTGATTAAGCCCTTGTTCTGTCATATTGTCTAAGGCAATTTTGGAGATATTGAATAAAATGTTCATCGGTGGCAAATTTGACAATAATGCACACCAGATCTGATGGCAAGAGTTAGATGTTTCAATTCAAAGCACCTTGCAGCAAATAGCTAAAATCTTTGCACAGCTTTAAAATATACTTTCGTGGATTGTGAATTGAAAAACAATAGCTATTTCTCTGATTATAAATCCAATTACATATCTTCAACATCTGTTATAAACATACTACTACTCCATAATTGATTGATTAATAAATTTCAAGGTGAAAAACTTTTCAGAGTTCTAAAACCTGTGAGTTTTCTAAACTCTTACCATTTATAACTCCCCTGCCCTTATCATTGCATTTAAATAGGGTAAAATCAAAAGCAAAGAAATGTTATTTATTATGGCAATTTGAATATATAGGGTACATTTCAGGGGCCAGGCAGTATTTAAACAAGAGAAATCTTAGCATCCAAATGCTGAGATCATGCATCTAGAAAGTATAATTAATGGAATTGTCAATAAATATAGCCACTCTCAATCAATCCAGTGTTTAATCTAATTTCAGCTCAGGTCACAGTAAGGAAGTTGTTCTTCTTACCAGGGCATGTGAAACATAGCACTTATCATTGATGAACCAACGCAGAGGAGAAAACCCTCAACTATCCGGCTAAGAACAGGAAGACAGACCAAGTCTCAAAAAATGCTGTCTAAGAGAGAAGTTATTTACAGGGATATAACTAATTGAGAGGCAATTATTACAAAGCATACCGGAAAACAAGTGGAACCACCTTGACCAAATAACCGAGAGTGATTCTTTTATTTTAAAGCTGAAATATAAGCAATAACAGAAATATAGAAAGAAATTTCTTTGCATTTTTCTTAACACAGGAATATGAGATTGTGGAAAAGATAAGTCTGGTTTAAAAATCTTATTGAATATAGGGAGGAAAATCATCAAAACTTGGGTAATGTAGGAAGAGAATTATAAAATACAATATAAATCTTTCACAGTCTATTTGAATTCATTTTACTTCTATATAATTTTCATTCAGTGATATAAACTCAGTCATCCACAGGAATGTCTTAATCCTTCTTTAAGAATCCCTTCATGGATTCCTTTCTTTTTTGTCAAATGCTTTTTCTTTTCTTTTTTTAATATATATATATTTTTTTCTAAAAGTTACTTAAATTACATGAAATGCTACATAAAAAATATAAGGGATTCCCATATGCCCCACACCTCCCACTTTTCCCCACACTAACAACTTCTTTCATTAGTGTGGTATATTCATTGCAATTGATGAACACATTTTGGAGCATTGCCACTACGGATGGATTATAGTTTTCATTGTAGTTTACACTCTCTCCTACTTAATTCTGTAGGTTATGGCAGGATATATAATGGCCTGGATCTATGGTTGCAGTGTCACTCAGGTCGATTCCAACGGTTATTGTGATTCTAGCAATGGAAGAAATTATATCATGAATGTGGAGACAGTGCCCACTGGAGGTGCTGAAGGCAGGGAGAGAGAAAAAGACATGCAATATGGGGGCACTTTCGGGACTTGGAATTGTCATGGATTCTTAAAGATAGTATGTGTTTAAGTTGGTGGTGATTCTGGATTCAAACATGGAAACACAATGAGGTAAACCAGAGCCTTTCACAGGATGTTTTTAATAAGGTCTATTTTTGTTGGGATTTGATAAATTACATGTAATTTTGTTGAATCAATGTGTTTCACTTTTCAACTTTTATATGTAGTTCATATGTATGTGTGTTCAAACATACATATATGTGTTCACATGTACTACAAATATATTTTAAATAATAGAAGTAATGTAAAAGCATGTAAAAATGTGAATACAAATATTAACTTAAATGACAAACACAAACAGATGTACATGGAAGAGCTTTGTTACTAATTGATTTATTACTCAGTTACCTCTCCTCATATAGTTGAGGCATCTATGTTGTTAAATGTGTTTTCAAGATTGTGGTTTCATTTTTAAATTTAATACATAGAACAATATTTATTTTCATTTAAAGATCAGCATTGAATAAGGTGGTTGAGGTTCAAAGACACAATATTATCAATTAAGGTTTTGAGAATATGATGTATTTTCTTCTTGGGGATAAGAGGAAGTTAATGTTTCTCAATTTGTCTTTCCATCCTTTTTATCTTAAGAAACTAAGTTGATCACATTTTCCAATTTCATTTAATCTTCTTTAATCTGTTGACATAAAATCTTAAATTATTGAACTAAAATGTCTCAATTTATATTTCTTACAGTGGTTTTATTGAAATTTTAAGGTAGGTTTAGTTTGCAGTTCAGAAAGGTGTTGGCTAGAAAAGTCTAGCTGACTTATCCCCACCCCCCCCAAAAAAAGACATTTCAGGGTAGCATATTTGGACTATTTTAAAACTGAATATGTCAGTACACTCAAAACTGATTCATTTCTTAGGTTATCTATGTTCACTTTAAGCAAGATTGCAAGGTTGGAGGCTAAAAACAAAATGCCAGTCTCGGAATTTAAAATAAGAAATGCAGGAATATTCATTGTAACATAAGTAGCATATTTTCTGTCTATGGGAAAACTTAACTTATGGTGCCAGAACATAACATGGAGATAGGTCTGTTATGGAATCTAAATAAGAACCTATGTGATCTTCCTATTTAATGATATTTGACTAAATTATTTACTTATTTCTCCCTTGGCAATGGAAGCAGGATATTGCAAACCCTTTCCCCTGGATTCCTGTTCCCTGAGCATAGCTAGGATAATAATGACCAACTTTTACATTTTCGGGTTTTTTTTAAAACTAATTTTGGTTTAGTTCAATAAGTAACCCACTTAATTCCTTAATTCTATTAGTGTCGAGTTTTTGGAATTTTTTGCTTCTAGGAGGTGACTTAGATTGTGATTGATCTGATCCATTTGTGTCCTGGGTTTTAAATTTTATTTTATGTGGCAATCTTACTTCCCTTATCTTCCCTTCCTCCAGAAATATTCCCCTTAGCCAAAGTGTGGCAATAATTATTAATCCTGGTTGATTACAACCAGAAGAAAAAAAAAATTGAAATTTTGTCTTATGAATGCTGGATTGGTTTGATCATTTTGTTGAGGATATTTGTACCAATATTTTGTCAGAGATTGGGGCTTTTTTTCCCAGAATATTCTCTCTCTTTCTTCCTGTTAGATATAGAAACCCCTGCATGTATGGCCCTCCCCACAACATGCCCAATTTGATGGAGTTTTAATGGAACACTCGGCTGCCTAGCTAAAGACCACATATCTCATCCTACTTTGGTGTTAGAGGTCATCAGTGAATCAAATGACATACGCATTTCTGATGACTCACTCTTAAAAGGAACCTGCATAATTTACATTTGGTTTCTCCTTTCCTGTATGCTGGAATACAATCAATCATGATGGTAGTAAACCAGGTTGATCTGTGCTCATAAGACCAACACACTAGAAATTATGGAGCTGTTAAGTAGAATGATCCTGCACCTCTGTATTATCTTACAGAGCACAGCCACCAAATAGCTACCAATCCCCCAACCACTCTTGGCTGATTTATAAGATATTTAAGAGAGAGAGAGAATTCTATCTTATTGATGTCCATACATTTTAGAGGATTTTTTTTCTTTTGTCTTCACAGCAATTTAGCCTTTCTTAACTAATGCATATGTTCTCATGCAAGATTAATTTATAATTTTCTTTCTTTTACTGGCTAAGTCCAGAATGGCATCAATGTTTGTTCTAGTCTCATAAAATATTCATAGAGGTGTTATCATCATTTCTATTTCTTATTTTCTTCAAGAGTTTAGTTAATATTGGAGCTCTCTGTTCCTTGAATGAGTTCCTTGCACTCATCTTTAGTGCCTTTTAGGCCTACTGTGTTCATTGTGTAAATATTGTGTAAATATTTCTAATTATTAATTTATTTTTAATGGTTATAAGATTATCTAGATAGTTTATTTGAAATTATTTTAGTGCCATGACATTTATTCTTTCAACTAAATTTTCAACTGTAATTCTTTGTTGCATTTTTTAAAAAAAACTAGGGAATCTCTAATAACATCAGTATTTATGTAACATTATTCTTTCCTAATATTGTTCAGTTTTATCTTCTCATTTTTATTCAAAATTAATCTTACAATGGATTTTTCAATGTTATTTATCTTTTCAAAAAAGATGTTTTCTTTTCCCTTCATTCTCCTTTAGTGTGTATATATATTTTTTTTAAATTAAATTCTGTTATTTATTTCCTTGCTTGTATTTTCTAGTTCCTTTACTTATATTCTTAAATAGGATCCTTGGCTGTTATTTTAATATATTTATTATTGATAATAAAGCCATTGAAAATTATAATGTCAATCCATTTATCACTTTAGTTGAACCCCACAGTTTTTCGTATGTCTTAAATTTATTATTCCTTCTTTTATGCATGATTTTTTTGGGAATATGTAATTACATTTTCATATGTATGTAGGATGTTTAGCTTTTTGGTTATTGATTTCTAATTTAATTATATTATTGTCCAAAAATGTGGTCTGTATAGGTCAAATTTTTTTGAAATTTATCATTGCCTACCAAGTCATTAGTTTGCATAAATGTTCTATTTCTGGTTAAAAAGAGAATACATTCTCCAATTATGGGTAAACTTTTCTATGCATGCTCAATAAATCAAGTTTTTAATTGTTCTCTTTAAATGTTAATTATCCTTGTTGCCTGTTCCTTGCTTGATTTTCGTTTACTGTAAAATTTGCATTAAAATTCTCAATATTATTATTTTGTCTAATTCTCTCTGTAGTTGTGCCAATTTTTGTAACAAGTAATAAGACTGTTATTAGATGTTTAGATTTAATACATGTTTAGAATGTATATAATTTATTTATAATATATATTCCACAATTATATATATTACTGTTGTGTTGTATGAATAGTTTATGGTTATTTATAAATAAGCATGTCTATATATGTCATAGACATCATATAGCTGGAGATTTTTAATCCATCCTTACAATCTTTGTCCTATAAGCAAAAATTTTAGTCCTTTCATGAACGTATTCTAAGTCTCATAAAGTCACGTGAAATTTTCTTCTTGGAGAGATCTTTTTTTTCCATGACTTATCTTTATTTCTAGCACACTAACAAAATATCACAAATAAACTGTCTGCAGCCCGTGCCGCCCAGGGATGCGGGTCGTCTAGGCCGCTGTCCGCCGCAATCTCTGCATCGACCTCCCAAATCTCCCCGTGGCCTTTGGAGCTTTCCGGTTCTGGGGCAGCGTTTTTGTCTCTGTAAAAAAAACTGCGGGAAATTCAATTTTTATTCGATTCGGGGAAAAGTTTTTTTGCTCCGCGACGTGAAGGTATTACCAGCTTCTGATAGGTCTTGGGATGCTCCCAGGTCCAGTCGGTGCGCTGGGGCAGCAGCTCGCTCTTTCTCGGCCATCTCGCGGATCAGCACCTGAGCCGCCTGCTGACAGGGTCCATCCTCCAGGAACCGGTAGATTAGGAAGCAGAACTCTGATCGCAGCTCCTAGAGGCCTTTCTTCTCACAAGACATGTTTATGGGTCACTTCAGCGCCACTGGGAGGCACACCGCCGCCAAAAGTCAACCTGGACGGTGTCGCAGTCAGCCTAGTAGCTGTCAGTGTCTATGAAAAGATGTTTTAAAACTGTTGACACAGCTACAAAAATAATTATAGAACTACTTAGTGCTTCTTTTCTTTGAGCCAATTTGGCAAATTATATTATTTTCTACGAAAAGGAAACTAATAATAAATATTTCATATTTATTTGCTTGATTTTATTTTAATCTCCTCTTACTATTTTTTCATTGCCTGCAATATCTTCAATATTATCTCCTTTCAAATTCTTGAGAGTGGTTATTCGTTTTTTTTCTCATGTCCTTCCAGTTTTATGAGCTTTAAGAAAATCTGAATCTGTTTTTCTCAATCCTCTGCATTGTATATATTTGTATATATTTTTCCCCCAATTATTTCTCTTTATATCATTTTTAGTTCCTTTTATTTTTCTAATTTGTTTGCTGATATTTTTCTACCTAATTCAAGTACTCAAATATCTCAGTCGTTTTCTTCAGCTGCATTCTACACATTGGAATATATTTAAAATAACTCTGTATATTTAATATGTAGTGTAGGTAACTACTATGTTAAAATATATTCTAATTTCTATTTTTCTTTCTTGACCAACAGGTTATTTGAGTTATTTTTTTTTCTTTATAATAAAATTTATTTTTAGAGAAGTTTTAGATTACAGAAAATTTACATCAAAATATGGGGATTTGCATATAATATTTTCTCCTCCTTTCCATACTTGCCCCTCTTAAAAACATCTTACATGACTGTGGTACATTTGTTACAACTGATGAACAAATACAGATGCATTGCTACTAACTAAGGTCTATAGTTTACATTACGGTTTATATTTTGCACTGTAAAGTTTTATAGGTTTTGACAAAATGTATAACGGCCTGTATCCATCATTTCAATATCATTCAGAAGAATTCCAATGCCCTAAAAATGCCCTATGTTCCACCTATTTTTCTCTCCTCTTCCCCTCAGAACCTCTGGTAACTGCTATCTTTATATCAATGTTACAAACTCTTCCATTACTACAATAATAATAAGTCTACTTTGGTCCCAGCTTGCATTCCCCTCTTAGGTTTGTTCATTCCTCAATCTTGAGGATTTGGGGATGATGATGCCTGCTCAGCTTCAGACTGAGAAGGAACTTAGATCTTATGGGGCAGATGGAAGGAACTGTTTTGCTTGCAGTTATAGGCGCTCTTTATTTTTTGGGATGGGGGTTGCCAATTATCATTATTTTGTTAGGTGTCCTGGGCAAGTCCAATGAACTAGAGAGTAGGTGTTGACCACAACTTTGCTGAGATTCAGGGCTCAAACTGCATATGACCAGGCAAGGTTTAAATCTTTGGGTCATATATTTAATGGACATACTGTTAATTATAGATTCAAATAAAATGGCTAGAAGAATCACATGTAGGGAAATTATAAATGAGATAGATTATTATATACTCCAAGATAAGGCCCACCGATGGGGTGCTGATTTCATGGAGTTGTGTGCCTTGCCTATAGTGTCCAGACATTTTTAGAGCCCTGGGTGACAACCCTGTTTGAGGTTTTGTTTACTGTAGCAGTTAGTGATAGCTGCCTGATATGCTCAAAAGTGTAACATCTAGCATGAAACCCCAACTCGCTTTGTAGTCTCTTAGCCATTAAAATTCTTTTTTATTTAATGTTTTCCCTTTTGGTCAAGATTATTTTCCAAATGCATTGCTAGTTGGTACTTGGTATTAATCCTTGGTGCCAGAGAGCTCATCTCCTGGAGTCATGCCTCATGTCAGGGAGAAGGTAGTGAGTTTATTTACTGAGTTTGGCTTAAAGTGAGGCTACTTTTGAGTAATAAGGAGGTTTTCAGGAGGTAACTCTTAAGCATTAGTTACTATTAGGCTAAGTTTCAATTTTACAAGAATAACTTTCCATAAATATAAGCATTAATATCAAAGGCTTGGCATATTGGTTTGTTTTCTTTTATTAGGAAATGATGGTATACTCTAGAGATTCTTATATATGAGAACATAGGATGGGAGTTTAAAATTTCGTTGGTTATTGTGTGGGTCTCCCCCCACTTAGAAAACACCCTATGACAACATGAACAAATTTATTTTCTATAGAGTCATGCCCCAGTTGAATCCAGCCCGACTCATCCCTCCACCTTGGACACCTTGCACCAATGACCCTCCTCTGCCACAGATACTGAAAGAACTCTCCCACAGTTGTATTTTCAATCATGTCCTTAGGCTCTCCTGAGTTCACCTTTCCTTCCTCCACCCCTGCCCCCAGCTCCATAGATGACCCAACCCACCCCCCTCAATCCACTCACATTCACAACTTCAGCATTGTCAACCCTTTCACATCGTGAGCTATTTTTTAATTTTCAAAAATATGAGTTGCTTTTAGTTATTATATTATTACTTATATTTAGTTTACTTCCATTGTGACTACATAATGTACTTTATGCTAATTCAGTCATTTTAAAAGCTTTGAAACTTCCTGTGAATTGTTTTATACGTACATATAAAGGAACATATTTGATTTTTCACTTTAAACATATTTTTAAATATTTTCTCATGTATTGCTACTGTAACAAATTACCACACATTTAGCAGCTTAAAACTAACTGAATGTATTGTCTCAGAGTTCTGTAACTTAGAAATCTGGGTTGGCTTGTTTGAATTTCACAAGAAGTATGGCAGTCTCTGCTCAGTCTCAGAAAGCTGAAATCAAAATGTCAACAAAGATCCTGTGCTCTTTATTAGCAGCTCTTGGGGAAGTTGTTTGCTTCTGGTATCATTCAGGATGTTGTGATAATTCATTTCCATGAGGTTGTAGTATGGATATCCCTGTTTCGTTGATGAATGCCAGCTCAACATCATCCCCAGGTTCTTGAGGCCACCTGCATTCTCTGGCTCAACTCAATGGTGGTGAGTTGAATCCTCACCCTTTGAATATCTCTAATCTCCCCCTTTGCTTCATTTCCTTTTTCAATGAATCATTCTCACACCAGTTGGAGAAATTTCTCTGCCTTTTAGTCTTACGTGATTAGATTGGGCCCACCCACATAATCCAAGATAATCTCCCTATTTTAAGATCTTTAACCTTATTTATAAATGCAAATTGCCTTCACAACAGTAGCTAGAATAGTGTTTGAATAACTAGGGAGTAGGAAGATTGGGGTGACATATTTTGAATTCTGACCTCCATAGGTAGTGTTTCACTTAGGATTAAATTTGGCTTCTTAAATCTGAAACACCAAATTGCAATGGCGTACACAAAATAAAGTTTTATTTCCCCAATATAAAAACAATACAGATATTGGCAGTCCAGAGCTGTTATGATGTCCAAGGATAATATGAGCTGGGCTTTGTTCTTTGTGATTCTCCGACACAATATCACACACGTAGAATTGATTCAGAGTCATCTCAGAACATACGAAGATTTCTGAAGCTTCTGTCATTGCTTTGATTTATCAGATATAAAGCATGAAAAAGCCACAAAGAGCAAAACGGTAATTGTATTTCTCATTCTTAGATTCTTCATATAAGTTCATTCCACAAACACTGGCTAGAACTTAGTCATATAGCCAATTCAATTGTGCTAACTATGAAGGATATTAGAAAACATTATCTTTAACTGAGGTATCACCTGCAATTTAAAAACAAACAAAAAACAAACAGGTGTTCTGTTAAAAAGGAAGAAAGGGAGATGAGGGATTGGATAGGTAACTGGCTATCTCTGCTAACAACAGTCCAGTGAAAAGTTTCTGCTTTCCATAAAATGGTCTCAGGGATGCTGAAAACTGAAAAACTCCACTGCTTTGATTTATATTATTAGTAACATTTTTAAAAAATACATTTTTGATTTATTGTTTAGAGAAAAATTTCCATGAGTAATCAGTGATACAAGTTCATTCGTGTCAGTTGTCAGTGGGTAAATAACATTCTCAATACTGAACATACCCATCAGCTAATGATTGTGTATCAAAGCACTGCACATTTAAAAGAAATAATGCCCAAGGTGAAAAATATTATAACCAACTCAAGTTTTTCACCAAAAGTTCCAATTTGAGATGATTTGCTTGATAGGTGATGAGTAAAATTACGTTAGAAATAAACAAAATATTTCACCTCAATATTATTCTGATCTGAATGCTGTCTTTTCCATTAAATGTGAATATTTCCAAAATGTGTCATGGAGTCCTGACAATTTAAAAGGCATTATGTGAGAAAACATCATTATGCAACTGAAAAAGCATAATTGTTGCCTTGACTGTGGAGACGTTCCCATCAATGAGGTAATGGCCTGAGTCACCAAAGCAGTTGTTCTCTTCCTGCTTGCATCATTTATACTTGCTTTAAAAATAAAAATCAATGAGACCTGAAAACCTCTTAAAAGTAATATGTCTCTTTAATTGTCTGTTTTTGATCTAGTAAGGCATCTTAATTGAGTATTAAGAGAGGTATAGAGTTAAATCCATTCAATAATTTTAATTCAGAAAAAATAATAAGTCTGGCAGAAGTGATCAAAACTCATGATGAAATCATAATATCTGTATGTGGAAAATCTGAGACATGCCAAACCCTCCCTGCGATAAAAATGCTAATCCAGATGTGGTGATAGCAATTTTCAAAGCTTTATAAATTGGAAATATAAAATCAGTTATTGACATGCCATTGTGAATGAGATGATCAAAATAAATAATAACAGAAGCTGTTATGACATATCCAAACTCCAGTAAATTTGAGTTAAGCCAGGAACACCAGACTCATGCTAGCAGAGGCAGTGATCCTGCTTCGGGGGAGGTTAAAGCCGGGAGGATTATGTGAGCATTCAAGATGTGGGAGATGAGTAAGTAATGAGTTTGCTCTACAGCAGATATTGAATGCCATAAAATTTTCATTGGAAAAATCTGTGGATTTTCATCTTGTTTTGGATCTGTGATCTTCAAGGAAATAATGGTAGATGGTACATATTGTATTGAGACCATCTGGATAATTCAGAATTAGTTTTCAAAAAACATGTCCTTATCCCTTTCATCTTAATAGGCCCAGAGTTGGGCATAGTTATTTTGATAACTACTGTAACTTACCTCCTCTCCCTGATTTTATTTAATATATCTGTGAGATTTTTTTAAAAAAGAAAAAAAACTAATCAAACTTTAGCATTTTTCTTGAGTGAAGAAATGATTTCCAGTGATTATATCTGGATACTAATGGATCCTGCTAGAGACCATGTTGTCTCTATTCCTGACCTTAATAGGGTTAGCTCATTGTATTAACACTTAAGATAACCAGACATTTTGAAACATGCTTTAGGTTTAGTATTTTTATTCAATCTTTGTAAAATCTCTATGTGTACTCCTACTTTAGCACATGAGAAATGTGAACTTTGAATATATTAAGTCACTTGTTCTCTGTCATAGAGCTAATTGTTAGAATCTGGGCATGAACACAGTCTCAATGATTCTGGAATTCATACTGGGTTTTAAAAAAATCCTTAAATTCCCTAAGGACATCTGCTTTAATTAATACCATCTTAATTATGGCCAATAGCCATTTCTGTTCTTTGTGGCTAAAGTTTCCTAGGTTTAGGTCTGGGCATTAACTTTCTTGGTGAGAATGAGTTCTCTCTTGGGCTTTTCTGACCACCCTTGTGCTGGTGAAAGTGTCTTCGTTTTATGTTAGGACTCCGTGTTTAATCCTCATGAACTTTTGAAAGTGCATGAGTGATCAAAAGTGTTTCCTGCATATCAGGAATATATTTCTTGTAAATTTTTATTTATAATTCATTTTTTAGTTATTATTTTAGAATTTGTTATTGTAATATCTTTTTTCATAAATATATGCTATATTATCATTACCTTAAATAGGATTCTCTGATTAATACTTGAAATAATAAACCTAACACCCCCCAAAATACCTGATAAAACATAAATAACATTAAAGAAAAGCTAATTGACCTGTGATTTCAGGTTAACTATTTAAGAGAGTATTTCTTGAAATATTTATTGGAGAAATCAGAGCCTACAACACAGTGTGTGTTGTAACAAACAATATTTTTAGAATGTTATGGATAATAATGACATTATCAGGCAAGTATTAGTAGAAGTCTATAATAAGCAGATAAGAAGGAGAATGAATTGGAATGGGCAAATATGGAGTCAGGGAGATGGATACAGGGAGGACATTGTAGTAATCAAGATAATATACGGTATCCAATTAATGAAAGGACTTGCATTTCTGGTTAGCAGAAGTGGATGCCAACATTGATATTGAGATAGACCATAGAAGTAGAATCTGGGTAGAGAGACAGAATTTTACCAGTGATATACTTAGCATAGAAGATTACTGAAAGATGAACCAGGAAAGGGAGTTATTGCTATAGCCAGTTGTGGTTTTTTTCATAGTTTATTTGCAATTTTAGTGGGTTCTGGATAGGAAATTGCCAATGAGATGCATTACCTATAGTAGGGTTGCCTGTAATGAATTTGAACAATTAGATGCTGTTGCAGTTGGGCAGTTTGATGTAATTATGAATTCCAAAAATATAATTGGATCATGCTTGTAAACTGATCTGTTAATCTGGGCATGATTAATTTATGATTAGGGCATTGACTGGGCCACATCAGTAGGGCATTGAGCCTCACCCCTTGGTGGGTGGGGAATCAAATATAAAAGGCATGGCAAGAACAGAGTTGAAGCAGTCTTTTGAGAAGCAGCTTTGATGTTGGGAAGAAGGCCCCAGGAGAAAGAAGCAAGCCATTCCCCTGATCGTCTACAGCTGACCTTGTGGAGGAACCAGGAGCTAAGCCCAGAGAGAAACACAGCCACAGGAAGAGAGGAACCCAAGAAGCCTGAACCCTGGCAAATGCCGGCAAGCTGTCTTGCTCTAACACATAGCAATGGACTGTGGTGAGAGAAGAAACAACGCTTTATGGCCTGCTATCTGTGGACTTCTACCCCAAATAATTACCCTTTATAAAGACCAACCCATTTTTGGTATATCACATTAGCACCCCTTAGGCTGACTAATACAGATGCCCAGGGACTTAACTTCATCCTGTGTTATGAGAGCTCTGAAGGTATCATTTGCTGGTGCGGAAGAAAGTCGAATATCCCAGTTAAGTTATAATGGTTTCTTTGATTCTTTGGTGAGATTAAAGTAAGGTAAGGCTGATCTGAACCACAACAGGATGAAGTTTCAATTATGATATTTTATTCCTCAGAAGCTTCAAGTGGCTATTCTTTTGCTTTCCAAACTAATAATCTTTTTATCAGCTTGCTATTCAATAGTCCGTTCTACATCATCACACAGCCTCTATCTACTTACCAACACTTATATATTGTATTTGGTTCTATTTTATTGCTTATCCTTGCTTATCTCAATCATTAAAGTATATACAATCCTGTTCTACATGCTGTATATTTTATTTGCTGTGTTTTTCTTTTCTTTTGAAATTGTATAAAAATAGGATATACACAAAAATATAGAGATAGGTAAAGATATTAATGTAATCAAGGCCTCTGAACTAACAGTTTAAGTAAAAGAACATTATTAATAGTACTGAAGCTCTTTGTATGCTATGCATGTTTTCTGATCTCCTACAGTCCCCAATACACAGCATATTGAAGACAATCTGGCTTAGCAAGTCTTACTAATACCGTCATTCCTGCAACAACCAACATAGTACTTTATCCATGGATTGTATTCTGCATATTTTTGAGTTGAATGTAAGAATATCCACTCCAAGGAGGACAGTCAGTAGTTCACAAAAAAATAAATTGTTTGTACAACATTTAATACACTGAATTTCCAATGTTTGTAGGTCAGCAGAGAATTTAGGAATAGCACCCTAGTTATAATGAGATTAGAGTTCTTAAGCCACCAAGGTAAATTCAGTATTATAAATGTAATTATTAGAAAAATGCAAATAAGGTATCAAGGGAAAGTGAAAAAGGAATAAAGGATATTACTTATGTAAGTATAAATATAAACTAGGTATTTTATTTCTTACATTACCTATTTTAATCCTTATTAAATCTATTTTCTTTGTTTGAAAGCATAATTACTAATATTTTGTTGTCAATCAAATTAAGTTAAATTTAGCACTGAAATATAAATGCCAATCAATTAATGACAATTTGGCATTTACCTTATCTACATATTCATGTTACCACAATGCTTTGAGGCATTTTTGTTTTGTTTTGTTTCAGTTTGGTTTGGTGTTTGTTTTAATCAGCAGGATTAATTAAATGCAACAGAATCAGCATAAGGTACTAAGAATAATCACTTATTCTCATTTCTTATAAAATACTACCAAAGTATTCTTGTTCCAAGAAAGCTTCTTCTGAAATATAACTTCTTAAGCAAAGATCCTTGTTTCATTTCTTTTATTTTTTTTATCTTTATCATATTAATATATTCATATAGATTAAAATTACAGCAACTATTTCCACAAAGCTATAATAAAAAACTAATCTCCTGCCTGGCACCCATCCTCACTCCCAAGAGATACTGGCCTTTAACTATTTTAAGCCAGATGTTTCTTCTGAGAGTTTTGTCCATAAAATGTGTTGTAATTAGCTCATATTGCAGAATCTACTTATATTATTCATAGATATTGAGGCTTCAGCATTCTTACTACTGTACCATCTCTTCCCATCCCTCTTCATCCATCTTCCTAATAGACATGTGTAATCATTTTTTGGTTATATATGGCCATCATTTAATTCTGAACAAAGAAAGCTAAAACAAAAATTAATTGTATATTACACTTATTTTTAATTTGAATTCCATAGATTTAATAATCACCTCCTTGAATTTTTATATTTTATATGTATGTTTTCCCAAATGTTCAATAGATCTGTCAAATATCTAACAAGGTTTGCAACCTTAAGACACATAAGAGGATCTCTTGATTCAAGTTTCTTTTTCAGAGACTTCTCATCCAGCTAGCTCTCCACTGTTCTCATTATGTTCTGGTTGCTGTACACACATGATACATAATTCCTATGGTTTCCTATTTAATGGATACCACTTCTTTCAGTTCTTAAGTTTGTTGACAAAACACATCTTCATTAGCTAAGAATAAAAAAGAAATGTTTTATAATTCTTCAATAACAATTTGTAAATCAAACTTTATAAATTGAAAATAATATATTCTCAGAAATTCAGAGGCATTAATTCCACTGTCTTTTATTGATGCTGCTGAGAAGTCTAACACCTTTCTCATTCAAATTCTTAAGTGGCTTTTCCCCCATTAATCTATAATCTATGGTGTACTTAACTTTCTCAGTGACATAACTTGATATGTGTATATGTACATCTGTGATGCATATTTCATTAGATACATGTACATCTGTGTATGCATATCTGTATTTGTATGTGTGTGTATTTTTTTTTTTTTTTATTATAATGGACATTTGGTGGTGGTCTTGATCTTGAATCTTAAGTCAGTTTATTGTTTTAATCTGGAAGTTTTTAATTCTTTGGAACAAAAATTCCCTATCCTCTGTTTTCTCTTTTTCTCTTACCATAAACTTTTCATGACTATTGCCACAGGCTGCCGATGCTAAGTACCAGAAATGAGTAGACTTTTATAAGGGGAATTGTATTAGGAGAAAATCTTACAGTTCCAAGACTGTGAAATGTCCAAATCAAAGCATTATCAGAGATGCTTTCTCACCAAAGTTAGCTGCTGGTGATCCTGATGTCCTGCCATGTGGCAAAGCAAGATGGCAGCCAATCTCTGCTAAGGTACCTGCTTTCCCCTCCAGAATCTGCCACTTCCTGGAGTTCAAATGTGGGTGAGCAGGCATTTGGTTCACCTCTTCAGGCTTGAGCTGCTCTGTGGGCCCAAACCCTTAAGGGTCTCTTTCCATGCCTCTGTGCTTTGCTGATTCCAGACTCTGGGACCTCTTTCAGCCTCTCTGTGTTTCTCTGTTTCCTGCAGTCCTCTCTCTCACATGGCAGGAGCAAAAAAGGCAACTTCTTTTCTTTGTGTGTCTCACTCTGTGTCTCTGTTTAAAAAAGACCTAGCAAGAGCGCAGAGAATCAACCTGATTCATACCTCACTGATGTAGTCCAATCAAAAGCACTCTAATCAAGTGATCTAAAGTGAATCTAATGCAACCAGTAGATACCATTCCCACAAGAATAGATTAGTTTAAGAACATTGTCTTTTGGGATTCATCAAAGAACTTCAAACTGTCACATGTACCCACAAGGCTGATCATCTAATATTTTTTTATTTTCTTTATTTAATTTTATATTATTTGTTATCTCTTTTCCCTTATAAATGCTCTTCTCCTTTTCACTTTTTCCAGTTTTTAAAAATTTATTGAGGTATATCACTCACACATAAACATACATAAACAATAAGTGTATGGTAATAGTTGTGAACTTACAAAACAAATATACAAAGCATCATTCAGGGCTCTCATACCTCACCTTACCACCAATACCTTGCATTGTTGTGAAACATTTTTAACTAATGATGAAAAACCCTTCTCAAAATATTACTACAGGGAAGTGGATGTGGCTCAGCCAGTTGGGCACCTGCCTTCCACATGGAGGTTCCTGGGTTCGGCTTCCAGTGTCTCCTGAAGAAGATGAGCAGAAACTGCACCCGCTGCAACAAGCTAGATGTCACACCCGCCACAAAAAGCTAGATGTTTCACCTGCCACAATAAGCTAGTCAATGTACCCGCTGCAACGAGCTAGATGCCCACAGGCCGCACCCAGACTTAACGAGCTAGTTGCTGCACCAACGCAATGAGCAGATGCCACAAGCCAGCAAAGGCCTTAGCCCACAGGGACTGGATGTGGCTCAGGCCATTGGGTACTTGCATCCCATGTAGGAGGCCCTGGTTTCAGTTCCGGTGCCTTCTGGGGAAGGTGAGCAAACAATGTGCACACAGAACCATAGGGTGGGATGGGGGATAAATATAAATGAATGAATGAATGAATAAATAAATAAATAAATAAATAAATAAATCCTTTAAAAAATTACTACTAACCACAGTATCTTACATTTCATGTATTTTTCTCTAACCCACCTTATTATTATGATGATGATGATTTTCATATCATTTATATATAAACATACATAAACAGTAAGTACATAGAAAAAGTTGTGAACTTACAAAGCAAACAAAGATAACATCATACAGGGGTCCCATACATCAACCCACCACCAACACCTTGCATTGTTGTGAGACATTTGTTACAAATTATGAAAGAATGTCATCAAAATCTTACTACTAACTATAGTCCCTATCTTATATCTGGTGTATTTTCTCCCCAACCCACCCTACTATTTTTTTTAAAATATATATTAAAGAAGTTGTAAACTTACAAAACAATCATGCACATTTGCAGAATTCCTATACAACACCCCTCTATCAATATATCACACTGTGGTGGAACATTTGTTACAGATTATGAGATAATATCATCAGACTGTTACCACCAGCCGTGGTCCATAGCGTACATTGGCACACTATTTCCATACTCCCCCATTATCAACACAGTCCATCTTTGGCATAGATGCATGAATATTACAGTATTGCTGTTAACCACAGTATATAGGTCACACTAGTTGCATTTTTCTCATGATTCTCCAAATTCCTACCAACCTGCAATAGTGATGTACATCTGCTCTAGTTCACAAAGGACACTCTTGCATCTGTACCATCAACCACAATTCTCATCCACCTCAGGCTTTACTATGTTATTCAGTCCCTAGATTATTCTTTAAGTTTCTTTCAATTGACATTTACATACCTAGACTACCCTTTGCAGCAACATTCCCATTCATGAACCAGTTGTTACTCACTATAATGTGTGTAGACATTTGGCAGTTTGATGTAATTATGAATTCCAAAAATATATATTGGATTATGCTTGCAAACTGGTCTGCTAATCTGGGCATGATTAAGTTATGATTAGGGCATTAACTGGGCCACGTTAGTAAGGCGTTGAGGCCCACTCCTTGGTGGGTGGGGGAATCAAATATAAAAGTCAAGGCAAAAGACAGAGAGAGAAGTTTTGATGTTGAAGTCTTGTGCTGAAGCCCTGGGAAGTAAGAGAGCTTGGTTGTGAGGAAGGAGAGAAGGTCCCAGGATAGAGACAAGCCATTCACCTGATAGTCTACAGCTGGCCTTGTGGAGAGAAGCAAAGCCTAGGGAGCCTCAAAGTCTACAGCTGATCTTGTGGAGGAAACAGAGGAGCTAAGCCCGGAGAAAAACGCAGCCCCAGAAAGAGAGGAACCCAAGAAGCCTGAACCCTGCAAATGTCGGCAGCTGTCTTGCTCCAACACATGGCAATGGACTTTGATGAGGGAAGAAACTTATGCTTTATGGCCTGGTAAAGCAGGACTTCTACCCCAAATAAATACCCTTTATAAAAACCAATCCATTTCTGGTATTTTGCATCAGCACCCCTTTAGCTGACTACTACAATGTGATACCATCAACTCCATACATTTCCACACTTTTACAATAAAGTTATTTGAAACTTCTATTTACATTAAGCATCAGTAGTCCACCTCAGTCCTTCTCTTACCTCCTTTAAGAATCCACCACCTACCACCAGGTCTTGAAGATGTTTTCCTACATTTTCTTCTAGGAGCTTTATGGTTCTTGCTTTTATATTTAGGTTTTTGATACATTTTGAGTTAATTTTTCTATATGGTAAGAGATAAGGGTCTTTTCCTTTCTTTTAGCTGTAGATATCCAGTTCTCTCAGCACCATTTGTTGAATGGACTGTTCTGCTCAAGCTGGGTGGTTTTGACAGGCTTGTCAAAAACCACTTGACCATAGATGTGAAAATCTGTTTCTAAATCATCAATATTTTTCCATTGGTCTATGTGTCTATCTTTATGTCAGTACCATGCTGTTTTTACACTGTAGCTATGTAATATTAAAGACCATAAGTGAGAGTCTTCCAATTTTGCTTTTCCTTTTTAAGATGTTTCTGGCTATTTGAGAAGGCTTACCCTTCCAAATAAATGTTATAATCGTGTTCTCCATTTATTTAAAAAAATCCTGGTGGAATATTTATTGGATTTGCAAAGCATCTGTCTATTGATTTGGATATAATTGGCATCTTAATGATATTTAGGCTTCCAATTCATAAGCATGGAATGTTACTTTAATTATTTATGTCTTTTTAAATTTCTTTTAACAATGCATTGTAGTTTTCTGAATACAAGAGCTTTACGTTGTTGGTTAAGTTTATTCTTAAATATTTAATTCTATTAGTCACTATTGTAAGTGGAAATATTTTTCCTGACTTCCTGCTCACACTATGCATTACTAGTGTCTTTTAAAGTCTATTTCATCTGATATAAGTATAGCTACTACGGCTTTTTTGTTTTTGTTGTTGTTGTTACTGCATGTGTGGAATATCTTTTTCCAGCCTTTCACTTTCAATCTATTATTATCCTTCGTTCTAAGGTGACACTCTTGCAGACAGCATATATGTGGCTCATATTTCCTTATCCATTCCACCAGTCTGTGTTTTTGATTGGGGAGATTAATTCATTAATATTCAATTTTATTACTGTAAAGGCAGTTCTTATTTCACCAATTTTGACCTTTGGGTTTTATCTGTCATATTTTATTTTCACCAATCTTTTGAGACTGTTAGTTACTTTTAAAGATATAATCTTCATTTCTAGACTCTCTTCCAAGTCTCTCTCCTATCTTTTCTTTTCAGACTGTAGCACACCCTTTAGTATTTCCAGCAAAGACAGTCTCTTGGTTACAAACACTCTCAGTTTCTGCTTATCTGTGAATATTCGAAACTCACCCTCATTTTTCAAAGACAATCTTGCTAGATATAAGATCTTCGCTGGAATTTTTTTCTTGCAGTATCTTAAATATATCATACCACTGTCTTCTTGCCTCCATGGTTCCTGATATGAAATTGACAATCTTATTAGGTATCCCTTTTAGGTTATGCATTGCTTTTCTCTTGTTACTCTCAGAATTCTCTCTTTGTCTTTGACATTTGACATTCTGATTAATATGTGTCTTGGGGTTGGTCTATACAGATTTATTCAGATGTGAGTATGTTGTGATTCTGGGACACAGATATCTATGTCTTCCAACAGGGTTGGGAAATTTTCTACCATTATTTCTTCAAATGTTCCTTCTGCCCCTTTTCCCTTCTCATCTCCTTCTGGGACAGTCTGTACCATTGCTGTGCTTTTAACTCTTCCCCTGGCATGAGGGGAAGAAAGGTGGACTGAAAATCACAGTCCTGGTAAGGACTGGCTTCTTTTCTTCCAGATCAGATTGCAGCTCTAGCCTAAGCCCCAGCATCACCCTCAGCAGGAAGGAAGCTGGCAGGACCTGCACCAGCTTTCCTGGGAAAATACAGGCCATACCATGGTGGCTGGGGCTCATCCTACTTTGGTGGTGAAATCTGTCTGAGGAGCGATTCTGAGGCTGGGGTTGGAAGTGCCATTTCCCAAAAACAGGGAAGAAGAGATGGTTGGCCACTGATTTCAGGTACTGATTAGTAAATTTGGCTGGCTAAAGTATAACCCTAAGAACAGCTAAATTTTGAATCTGTCCAAGTCTAAAAGAGGCCGGTAGGTGCCATTTTGACTCTGACCCCAGCATGAGGGGAAGCTGGGCTGATTGAAAATCAGTTGGGAGAGAATGGTCTCTTTAACAAGTGGTGCTTGGAGTACTGGATAGCCATATCCAAAAGAATGAGAGAAGAATACCATCTCACACCTTATACAAAAATCAACTCAAGATGGATCAAGGATCTAAATATAAGAACCAAGACCATAAAGACCTTGGAAGATAATGTAGGGAAGCATCTACAGGACCTTGTAATAGGAAATGGTTTAGTGAACTTCACACCCAAAGCACGAGCAGCAAATGAAAAAGATAAATGGGATCTCCTCAAAACTAAAAACATCTCTACCTCAAAGGACATTATCAAGAAAATAAAAAGGCAGCCTACCCAATGGGAGAAAATATTTGGGAACTATATATCTGATAGGAGCCTAAAATCCTGTATATATAAAGAAATCCTACACCTCGAAAATAAAAGACAAACAACCCATTTAAAAAATGGGCAAGTGACCTGAAAAGACACTTCTCCAAGGAAGAAATACAAATGGCTAAAAAAAGCACATGAAAAAATGCTCAACATTGCTAGCTATTAGGGAAATGCAAATCAAAACTACATTGAGATACCATCTTACACCCATCAGAATGGCAGCTATTAAAAAAACAGCAGAGTATAAGTGTTGGAGAGGAAGTGGAGGAATAGGAACTCTCATCCACTTCTGGTGGATTGTGGGATGTTCTAGCCACTGTGGAGGACAGTTTGGCGGTTCCTCAAAAACTAACAATAGATATTCCGTGTGATCCAGCAATTCCACTGCTGGGTATATACCCAGAAGAGTTGAAAGCAAAGACACGAAAAGATATATGCACCCCAATGTTCATAGCAGCATTGTTCACAATTGTCAAAAGTTTGAATCAGCCCCTGTGCCCATCAACAGATGAATGGATAAGCAAAATGTGGTACATACATACAGTGGAACATTACTCAGCTGTAAGAAGGAATCAAGTATTAACACATGGAATAACATGGATGAATCTTGAAGACCTTATGTTGAGTGAAGCAAGCCAGGCATTGAAGGATGAACAGTATATGACCTCACTGCTTTGAATTGAGGAAAGTGAGCAGTCTCTGAGAACCATTGTTTGAAAGATAGTTAGCAAGGGAGAGAAGGAGAAGAGAAGGTTGTGATCCATCACACATATGGACATAATCTATGGTAAAGTGATAGAATATAGTTGCATATTGAAGGATAGGACAGGTGTGTAGTGATATTACTGGGTTTGGTGATATACGGCTGACAGGTGGGTAGATTAGGAAGTGTGGGTTAAAATACACAGGATACTGGACAGAGAATTGGGAGAGGGACTAGGTGAACATGGGATTTGTGGGTATGAGGTTGAAAGTGCAGGAGTGGGAATGCTCTTATGACAATATGACAAGGTAGTGTCATTGGGTTAGGATGTAGGTTGGGGGGCATTCAAGATGGGGCGCATCTGGAGTAGGCTTCTGGGAAGTGTGTGCGCGTTCATCCTGTCATGATGTGTTGTGTCGGGGAGTGGAGACCCACACAGTGAGTCGGAAGGAGATGGAACCCCATCTTTGGGAGGATCAATTCACCCAGAAACGGACAGGTGGGTGTACCTTAGGAGCAAGGATGGATCATAACAGGGGAGGATAATCAGCATGTCAAGACCTCTTGTTGCATGTAACTATGATTCTTGTCATCTAAGGAGTCAAGACAGGTAGGTGTCATGTGCCCCAGGGGGATGGAGAGGAAAAAACAGAAAATATCAAATGGGGTATTTAGTGGTCAGGGGAAATGTTTTTCATTACCTTACAGTAATGGACACAGGACATGGTAAATATGATAAAAAATTATTAAACTATACCATCTAAATTGTAAACTATATTGTAAACCATTGACAATGTTTAGTAGTTAGGTTTCACTATCTGTATAACAGTTATAACAATGCTACCACCCACATACATAAAGGTTTTAATATGGGGTGAGGAAAGGAGGAGGAGGTTGGGTATATGAGAGTCTCTAGTATTCTCTGTGTGACTTTGCTGTGACCTAAAACTTCTTTGAAAATTAAATGAAAATTTGGGAGAAACTAGGGATTGAGGGGGGAAAGTGCCACGGTACAGACTGGACACCTGATAATGCACTGATAAAAGGAAAAAAATATATTAAAAAAATTTTTTTTTCCCATTTTTTGAATGTCCCAATCCTTTAATTATACTTTATTTTTAGTTTTATTTTCTTAGTTTCCATGTATTTTATCTCTTGCATTTAAGCTTATTATTATTTCATTTTCCTATTAATTGTATTTGGTTATTATATGGGCTTCATTTTCAAGGAAGGTTTAGATTACAGAAGGGTTACAATGGGGGCTGCAGAGGATTGTTGGTGGGGGGTTTCTGGGATGGGGGATTCATGGGAGGAATTTCATCTGAATATATATGAAAGATATATAAAATTGTCTAAATGTCAATTGTACTTTCTTTAAGTTTAGTTTGTTGTTGTTTTTCCAATTCCTCCAAGTGTGCAGTTAGGTCTTCAATTTTAGCTCTTTCTTCTTTTTTAATATATGTATTTATGGCTATGAAGTTCCCTCTCTGGACAGCTTTGGCTGCATCCCATAGGTTTTGATATGTTGTGTGGTTGTTTTCATTAGTTTCAAGATAGTTACTGATTTCTTTTGAGATTTCCTCCTTGATCCACTGTTTGTCTAAGATTGTGTTGTTTAACTTCCATATCTTTGTGCCTAATCTGTTTCTCTGGCCCTTAGTGACTTCCAGTTTCATTCCATTGTGGTCAGAGAAATTACTTTGTATAGTTTCAATCTTTCTTATTTCATTAAGAGTTGTTCTGTGGCCTAGCATGTGGTCTATCTTGGAGTATGATCCATGTGCACTTGAGAAGAATGTAAATCCTGCTGTATTTGGGTGTAGTGTTCTGTATATGTTTATTAGATCCAGGTCCTCTAATGTATTGTTCAGAGTCTTTGTTTCTTTATTGATTCTCTGTCTAGATGTTCTATCTAATGGTGATAATGGTGTATTAAAGTCCCCTGCTATAACTGTAGAAGCATTTATTTCTCCACTTAGTTTTTCCAGAGTTTTGAGGCACCACAATTAGGTGCATAAATGTTTATGATTGTTTCTCTTCTTGAGAGATTACCCCTTTTACTAATATATAGTGTCCATCTTTGTGTCTTACAATAGTTTTGCATTTAAAGTCTATTTTGTCTGATATTAGAATAGCTACTCTTGCCCTTTTTTGGCTACTGTTTGCTTGTAAAATTGTGTTCCAGCCATTCACTTTCAGCCTCCTTGAATCCCTGAGTTGAAGGTGGGTTTCTTGTAGACAGCATATAGATGGATCATATTTCCTTATCCATTCTGCCAATCTGTATCTCTTGAGTGGTGAATTCAATCCATTAACATTCAGTGTTATTACTCGCAACAAATTTCTTACTTCAGCCATATTTTCTTTGGGTTAATGTATGCCATTTGTTGTTCTTATTTCTCTTTTTGTCTTTTTAGTTGTTTTTAAACTCTCCTCCAACCCTCTCTCCCTTGTTTTTTCCTTTGAACTTGTAGAACTTCCTTTAGTATTTCTTGAAGTGCAGGTTTCTTATTGGCATACTCTCTTAATTCTGTTTATCTATGACTATTTTAAAATCTGCCTCATTTTTGAATGCCAGTTTTGCTGGATAGAGAATTCGTGGCTGGAAGTTTTTTTTCTTTTTGTACTTTGACTATGTCATACCACTATCTTCTTGCCTCCATGGTTTCAGATGAGAAATCAGTACTTAATCTTATTGTGCTTCCCTTGTATGTGATGGTTCTCTTTTCTCTTACTGCCTTGAGTATTTTCTCTTTGTCTTGAGCATTGGACATTTTGACAAGTATATATCTTGGAGTTGGCCTGTTGGGATTTATGCTGTTTGGGGTGCACTGTGCTTCCTGGACTTGTACATCCATCTCTCTCAATAAGGTTGAGAAGTTTTCAGCCATTATTTCCTTCAACACTCCTTCAGTTCCCTTTCCCTTCTCTTCTCCTTCTGGGATGCCTATAATGCGTATGTTTGTGTGTTTAGTGTTGTTGGTTAAATCCCTGAGTCCCTGCTGGATTTTTTCTATCTTTTTATCTATCTGTTCTATTATCTGTTTGATTTCACATGTATTGTCTTTCACATCACTAATTCTTTCTTCTGCCTGTTCAAATCTGCTGTTATGTGAATCCAGAGTCTTTTTTATTTCTTGCATTGTGCCATTGATCACTATCAGATTTGTTATCTTTTTATGTATGTTTACAATTTCTTCAGTATGTTCTCCCAGTGTCTTCTTAATATCCTTAATCTCTTCCTTCATGCATTAAGTTGGTCCATGATATTCATTTAGAAAGCTTTGATTAGTTGCTCGATGTTCTGCATCTCTTCCTGGTTTTTAGTTTCTTCTTTGGAGTGGTCCATGTCTTCCTCCTTCTCAGTTTGGTTTGTAATTTTTTGTTGCCCTCTAGTCATCATTTTATCTTGATGGGTTTATTCAGTTGATTAGCTTCTCTCTCTGCTCTAGAGTTTTATTTAGCTGGTGGTTCTGTGTGTGTGTTAACTTTTCTCTTTGACACTTTATCTTCTTATTTTATTTCCTTGCTTCTTTCTATGTCCCCTTGAAGGCAAAAGATTAGGGTCAGAGTAATCGAAAGATGTGAGAAAGGAAGAAGGATAATAATAATATTGAAAAAAGTTAGAAGAGACGCCATATAAAACTTAGTAAAATGAATATTTAAATCTTGTAGGCAATGTAGAGTAATAGGAAAAAAAGTGGAGTACCTACAATGGACTGGGAAACCAAATAGAGGAAAATATATGTAATGATTTAGATGGCTAGAATGATGAGGAGAGAGAGAAAGAGTAAAGAAAGGGCTGAAAGGAAAATTTTAATATTAATTAAAAATGAAGAAAACAAAATAAATAGAATAGAAATTGACACCCTTGAAGTTGTGGGCTAATTAAAAAACATTTTATGTAAGAACCACAACAGAAAGCAGAAGACAGAAAGATGAAGGAAGTAAAAGAGATAGAGTTGGGAGATAAAATCAGTATAGACAGAGAATGGGAAATCACTGAAGAAGAAGCACAGCAAAGAAGAGAAAGGCTAGCAGCACCTAATTTAAAATAAAAAATTAAAATAAAAGAAAGAATGAATGAAAAATGAAGGGGAGGAGGAAAGAGGTAAAAAAGCAAGAGATAACAAATAAAGAAAGAAAAACCAACCAACCACACAAGCAAGCAGTCAAACAAAGCTAAGGAAGAACCGTGTTCCTTCTTGGGCCTTTGTGGAACCTTTCAACCTGCTTGTGTTCATCAGACCATTGCCCTAAAAGGTTCTATCTGCAGGTTTTGAGGACGATTTTAGCTATTAAAATAAATTTAAAAAGAAAAATTCTTTTTTATTTTTTAAAGTGACTCTCTTCCTCTTTTTTTTTTTTTCTGGAGAAATAAGGGACCCAAAATATGTCCTCTTCTAGACCACTCCCTTCACTGAAAGGACCCTAACTAGGCTCGTGGACACTAATCAAGCACTTATCACTTCCTGGTCTCCCCACAAGAGCTGAAGCTCTGATGTTAGTCAGTGGAGAATGATAAAATTGGCTGACTCCGCCCCCTCTCGAACCAAGTCTGAGTTATCACCAGGCTGTTGGGTAAATCAGGCTTCCTCAGTAGATTCACCTCTCCCCTCAGCCTGGTGCTGCTTCAAGCTGCCTTATCTTGAGGGGGTCCAGGCAGCCAAATCCACAGAAAGAAAACCCCTTTCCACCTTCTTTCAGAACCCTCCCACTCTTGGAGAATGTTCCCTCTCACTGGGTTGCCGGTGGGGGTTGGGGTGTATCCCTGGGGAGCTAGGTAAATCAACCTTCTTCAGCAGATTTGCCACTCCCCTCAGCCTGGTCCTGCTTCAAGCCAGATATTTTCTTCCCCAAAGCTGCAAGGGGTTCCAGGCAGCAAACTCCACAGAAAGGAAAGCCCTCTCGACCCTCCACCAGAATCCTCCCACTCTTGGAGAACGCTCCCTCTCACTCGGTTGCCAGTGGGAGTCATGGCTCAAACCTGCCTTTTTCCCTGAGGGTGGGGCTCAGCTGTCTGTGTTTACCACCACAGGCAGGGAAAAAAACTCACGAATCTTTCCTGAGTAATCTGTGCCATCCAGCTCCAGAGTGATGTTCCTAAACTGAGAAACATAATTTTAATCAAAGAAATAATTTTTGAGCTTGTCTGTCCTGATTGTAGTGTCTGGATGTCTCTAGAGCCTTGCTGTTTGAGGCACTGTCAATGAGATCCTGCTGAGAAATACATGAGCATAACCTCTGGAATGACCTCTCAACTCACTTTGAAATCTCTTAGCCATAAACATGCATTTGTATTTAATAATTGCCCCTTTTGTTCTAGATCTTTTTCCAGATGCATTGCTAGTTGGTGCTTGATAATTATCCCTTGGTGCCTGAGACACTCATCACCAGGAATCACGTCCCACACTTGGGGGAGGGGGGCAGCAGGTAGTGAGTCTATATGTTGAGTTTGGCTTAGTGAGACGCCGCATTTAAGCAAAAAGGAGGCTTTCAGGAGGTAACTCTTAGGCAGTATATAATACTAGGCTAAGTTTCAATTTCACAAGAAAAGGTTCATAAATACAATCATCAGTATCAAGATCCTAGCAGAGTGGTCTGTCTTCCTTCACTAGGCACTGCACTTGTCCTTGGGGGATACTTGCTGTTCTATTCAAGAATGTAGCAAGACTTCCCAGGGAAATTGGTGCCCTGTCAGTGGGCC
Source organism: Tolypeutes matacus (assembly GCA_026826555.1). Classification (NCBI taxonomy): domain Eukaryota; kingdom Metazoa; phylum Chordata; class Mammalia; order Cingulata; family Chlamyphoridae; genus Tolypeutes; species Tolypeutes matacus. Next base: position 68,447,385 of record JAKSZT010053887.1, on the reverse strand, counting down.
TTACTCTGGAATTTATGTTCCCAGTGTAACAGACTTAGGCTCATTTATAGTTTCCTTACACATGGCCCTTCTGCCCCTTTGATTTGAACCTATAATTAGTACTACACTTGTTAAATGTATGTCTCAGAGACTTAAATCTTTGGTCTGTTCATGTGCCAGTTGAATCCTGAATCTCAGCAGAGTTGCAATACCACTTTCTTGTTCACTGGACTCACTCAGGACAACTAACAAGGAGATGATGATAGACAATGCCCATCCCAAGGAACAGAGAGTGTTTGCAATTGCAAGCAAGGTAGTTCCATCCATCTGCCCCATGGGACCTGGGCCTCTTTTCAATTAGAAACATAATGGGCATCACCATCCCCAAATCCTCAAGATTGTTGAATGAAGAATGGGCTAAATTAGACTTACTATTGTTCAATTATAGGCTTATTACTATTCTGGCATTGGAAGAACTTTTATTATTGATATAAAGGCAGTGGCCATCAGAGGTTCTGGGGGTAGGGAGAGTGAAGAATAGGTGCGTTATGGGAGGATTTTGGGGACATTGGAATTGTCCTGCATGACATTGCAATGATACAGGCCATTACATATTTTGTCATAACGTTCAAATTTGTGTGGGATAGAGTTTAAACTATAAAGTAACCTATAGTCCACAGTTAGTAGCAATGCTTCAATGTGAGTTCATAAATTTTAGCAAATGTTTCATACTAATGAATTTGTTTTTAGTGTGGGAAAGTATGAGAGGGGGAGGGGCTGGGGCATATTGGAGTCCCCTTTATTTTTTTATGTAGCATTTATGTAATCTAAAGCTTCTTTTAAAATAAAAATTAAAAGGTAAAAAGAGAAATAATTTTTAAAAATTAAAAGATCATTTTGAGAAATATTTTGTTTATTTGATCGTGTTCCTTACATCTTGGGACAGAGGTGTTTCATTTTAAAATACGTATATTTGGTGCAAAAATAACATTAAAAATGATCTTACCTTTTGTAGGTGTATTTATTTTTATGAAGGAAACATTTTAGCATTTCCATTTTTATACATAAATATAGTTTATGATATAAAATATTTTATTGATTGATTTCTGATATGCAAAACAAAATATGAAACTTAAGTTTATAATTAGTAGAGATAGTAAAATTTTGTTCATAAAAACAAAATAGAATATAAGTATCATTGTTATGAATAAACAAAATAATACATTTTCTTTATAGGGTCTCATTTCAGTTTTAAACCACAAAGCTGAATACCTGTGTCTAGTTTGCTCTGCTTATTTAATTTTTTTCTGAGAAAATGCAAAAATACAGAAGTATATAAGAATTGGAATTAGGAAGGAAGGATTGATAATAACTCTTCTCTATTTATTTAGACTTTTACAGTATTGAAAAAATATTTACAGGAAGATTTATTTATGTTTCATTTTGTTTTTACTTAAAAATATCTACAAACCAGGAATTACATCATTTTCCTTTGTCTCTAAATTTTTTTTTTTTTTTTAATTTTGGTCAATACCAAGAAATTTTAAGATCATCTGAAATACCTAATTGTATTGTTATTTCTGTCACAAAAAATCATGACAGAGTTCTGGCTCTTTGAATTGTTTACCTAAAGGACTACTTTACTGGTAATGACTAATTCTGGGTTAAAATTCCCTTTTTGCATAAAGACTCTGTTGGGACCAAATTCCTGGAGAAGATTGATCTAACATGAATATGATGACTTCATTTCTATTTTTCCATTTTTCAAAGGTTTATTTTACTTATTTGTTTCTCCCTACCCCTTTGTTATTTGCATTTGCTATATCTGCTTGTTGTGTGTTCGTATTCTTTGCAGGAGGCACCAGGAACTGAACCCAGTACTTCCGATGTGAGAGAGAGGTGCCTAATCACCTGAGCCATCTCCACTTCCTGCTTTGCTGTGTCTTTCATTATGTTTTCCTCGTGTTTCTTGTTGCATCATCTTGTTGCATCAGCTAACTGTCTTGCTCATTTTCTTTAGGAGATACAAGGCACTGAACCTGGGACCTCTCATGTGGTAGAGGGGAGCTCAATTGCTTGAGCCACATCTGTTTCTCTTCATTTCTATTTTAATTCTTCAAGAGGTATGTCTCAGTCCTACATTGGTGAAAGGGAAGATGATGGAGAGAGTCCAGCTGAAGTGGACATTTAACCCAGGATTGAAAGTCATTGTGATAGAAATGATATTTAGACTGACAGTCCTCATGGCGTTCAAGTAAGGGCATGAGTCTTGGTCCCACAAATTTCTAAATTTCTAAATAGCACCTAGTCAGTTCATTGTGATGGAATTTAAAGGGAAGTTTGAACACTTGCTATGTAGCTGAGATTTATAAATAACTACTGAAAACATGTCCATATTACAAGACTTAAGAGAGTGGGTGGTTGCTATGTGATTAATAAGAACAGAGATTTTAAAAAATGAAAAAAAAAAAAAAAAAAACAACCTTGGATTTAAAACTTAGCCATACCATTTACAGAAATGTGAATCTGGCAATCTATTTACTGCAAGCACCCACTTTTAGATCCATAAATGGGGATTATTAGGGTGTATCATGCAGAGTTGTGTTAAAAAAAGAGATAATATGTGTAAAGAGCTAAGGCAGGCCTGGTTCAATAAACTCTGACTACTAAGATTTGGTTATCAGAAAAATTAGTATTGTGCATAAATAAGAGATTCATGAAGAGATTTCATACTCCAGGAAAGGAGACTGGCAAATGTAAGGTAGAATATCAAGGATAACATTGAAGGAGGAAATGTTCTTATGGTTCTCTTTTTTCACTTACTAGAACTAAAGAGAAGAATTTGTCAGCCTATGGAATTGTTCAAGTAAGGATTCAGGTGGAAGGTGGAAATAAGATCTTCTATTCAGAAAGTACACTGCCTACTTACAGAAAGAGGGAGGTCAGTGGGGACTAACTAGTTGGACATACTTCCTGCAATGTCAAGATTATTTGAGGATTTAAATTAAGACTATGAAGATCTTCATTCAGTTTAAAAGTTACACATGACAACATGGATGAACCTGGAGGACATTATGTTAAGTGAAGCAGCTAGACATAAAAGGAAAAATGCTGTATGATTGCCCTATTATGAACTAAATATATTATGTGAAATATGAATATGGGGAGAATTGTATATATAAGGCCATTTTTCCTTGAAGCTGAACAAATATAAGTTAATACTACACAATGTTAATATCAGACAAAACAACATTATACTAAGTGAAGGAGACCAGATACAGAGTACTACATATTGTATGATTCCACTTATATAAATTGTAAACATAAATCAATTCATAAAGATGAAAGATTAGTTGTTATGTAGGTCAGAAGAAGGAATGCTAAAGGGTTTGGAATCTTTCTTTTTGGAGTAATGAAAATGTTCTAGAATTTTTAAGGTGATGAATGTACAACATTGTGATTATACTAAAAGCCATTGATTGTATACTTTGGATAGAATAGCCAGAAACAACAGCTATGTACAGTGGGGGAAACAGAGAGAGATTGAGAGGTGAGGATTTTATTGATTGTTTCTTTCTTTTTTTGTTTATTATTATTAATATTGAAATAATGAAAATGCTCTAATTATGAATGATGTGATGAATGTACAACTGTGTGATTATAGCAAATTCCATTGATTGTACACCTTGGAGGCATTGTATGCTTTATTAATATGTATCAATAAAATTGATTTTTTTAAAAGAAAAAAAAAAAAAGTTACTAGTCATTTAGGTATACAAATACCTAATTCCTCCTTATTCTTTTAAACTCTACTTGTGTATGCTGTAGTATTTGTGAAATTGACAAATTTTAATGATCAGATTAAGAGTCTTTGACTAACAATGATTTCCATATACAAACTTAATTAAAATACTTGATGCATTTTTAAAGTGCATTTGCAATTTGCTTTTCTATTTGGGTGCCGTTTATTTCTTTATCAAGCCCAATTGATCTAGCTAGAACTTCTAGCACAATATTGAATAATAGTTGTGACATTGTGCATCCTTTTCTTGTTCCTGATCTCAGTGGGAAAGCTTTCAGTTCTTCACCACTGAGGACAGCAACAGCTGTGAGTTTTTCATATATGCACTTTACCGTGTTGAGAAAGCTTCCTTCTATTCCTATTTTTTGGAGTGTTTTTATCAAGGAAGGATTCTGTATTTTGTCAAATGCCTTTTCTGCATCAATCAAAAGGATCACGTGTTTATTCTTCTTCAATTTATTAATGTGGTTTATTATACTAATTGATTTTCTTCTGTTGAAAAAACCTTGCATATAGATTTACATGCAGTTGAAAGCAATAATACAAGGGGATCTCATATACCCACCCCTAAGTTTCTGCCAATGATAATAACTTGCATAACTGTAGTCCTAATAACATTTATATATTCTACCAACCCTATTCAGATTTCACTAGTTTTACATGCACTCATTTGTGTTTCTGTGTACTTGTTTCTATACAATGTTGTCACACATGTGGTTATATGAGACCATAATCACAGCCAAATTAAAGAACAGTTCCATCACAAGGATACCACATATTAGTCTTTCGAACCACAGTCACTTCTATCCCAACTCCTCACAACAGCAAATGTGTTCTCTGGCTTTATAATGTTGTTTTTGAAGAATGTTATATGACTAGAATCATATGATGTGTAACTGTTTGGCTTATTTTTATAACTCAGCATAATTCACTAAGGGGACAATATTCAGTCTTTCAGCACTAGATAGGATGACTCTAGGGTTTTGGCAGATGCTCTTTATCAAATTGAGGATATTCATTTCCTATTGCTGCCATAAAAAATTACTACAAATTTAGCAGCTTACACAACACAAATGTATTATCTTTCCATTCTCTAGGTTGGAAGTCTGGCATGGGTCTAGCTAGACTAAAAAGGTTTTGACAGTGCTGCATTCTTTTTTGGAGCTTTTAGTGTTTTCTTGCTCATTCAGGTTTTTAGTAGAATTCAGTTCCTTGTGACTATATAGGCCTGAGGTACCCATTTCTTTGCTTACTGTCAGCTGAATGTCATTTCCCACTTCTAGAGACTGCTCACATTCCCTGGTTTGTGATTTCATTCCTCCATTTGGAAATCCAGTAGCAGCAGCATCAGGTTGTATCACTCTCATGCTTACAATCTCTCATCTGGTTTTAATATCAGGGTAGTAATTGCTTCATAAATGAGTTATGGAGTATTCTCTCCTTTACAGGAAATGTAAATTTTAACAAGAAATGTTAATTTACTATATATTATATCTGAGACAATGCCCTATGTTGTTTAGAAGCATTATTTTATGTAATTTTCAGAACAAGCTTAGAAAGTACTATCCATTTTCATTATATTGATAAGGACATTAAGGATTGTAGTGATCAAATAAACTGAGCAAGGTCACATCGACCAATAGATATTGGAACCAGTCTTTTAATGCAGACAGTCTGAATAAAAACTCCTGCTCATAATGACTATAGTATAATTTCTCTCTTTCACTGTACTATAATGTTAACTTACTCTGCAAGTTTTGCCTAAAAATACCAAACTGCAAAAGCCAAGATTATGAACTACTGCTGTTATTTTATTTTTCCTTCCATTTTTGATTTTATAAAATCTCTCTTAAAACAAACTTGGTATGCCATCCACAACAGAATAAATTCAAGATGACTTAAAACCTTAAACGTATTTTTAAAATAATACAAGTAATAGAAGAAAACATATGAATAGCATTACAATTTTAGGGTGGGTAAATACATAATGATAATAAGACTCAAGTGAGAAACCACAAAATAAAAGATTGGCAGATATGACTAAGTAAAAATTACTTTTACTCAAAAAATTTTACAGTGAAATCAAGAGATAAACAACAGCTTGATATCCTTAAATCTAGTTTAAAATAAATGAGAAAAAAAGAATATAGCATAGTTTGAAATTTTGAGCAAAGGACAAAAACAAGTAATATTCAAAATAATTACAAATAACAAGTAAATATTTGAATGAAAATTATACTTTAATCAACATTTTAAAATTAAAATGGCAAAAGGTCAATTTTCACCTCTTATTTTTTTACTATTTAATATCATTGCTAATGTCCAATGTTTTTGAGTATGTGGAGGGAAAAAAAACTCTCATAAATAAGAAGCTAGTCTGGCAATATGTACTAAAATGAATTATACAATTTGGCCCAATCTTAGATATCTATATATATAAAGTTAAAAAAAGAAACACATTGAATTTAAGATATAACATTTGACTCAAGATTTATGAATTTGTTTTTAGAAAGTTAAATAATTGCTTAATATTATATGTAGAAGTACTCTTGCATCAGTTCTGCTATAATCACAGAAACAACATTATTTAAATGTTCTTTAAAGCTAAATAGGTATTTAATATCCAACAGTAAAAATATTGATTTTATATGCCCCCAATTTTCTTATTGAAATGCACTTTGTATGTATTGTAATGCATATATTGTGACCAAATATTACAAAATGATAAGTGTAGAATAATATCAATTTTGTGAAATTATTTAAAAATAAACATTATTTATCAACATTGTTTATTAAAATATCAACAAAGTTCAATCTGAATTTTGATATTGAGGTTTATAAGTGTACTATCCCAGTGTTAATCTACAGTGTCACTTTTTTTCTACAGTAAAATATTATTTTTATATTTTTATATCTCTGATTTGCTTTTTGGGTGAATTTCTAGTTAGTAATATACAATTTATTGATTTTATTTCCAGTGTCTACAGTCTACAATTTGTGTGGACTACTTAAAAATTTTTTTTTTAATTTATTTAAAAATTTTCTAGAAAAATCTCTTCATAATCTCACCTCATTGTATTTGTTTGTTTATCCATTTTAATGTTCTTAAACACCTTAAAGGTACATATTTTAAAGTTTTCATAAGATTATTTGATCAGATCAATACCATGAGATAATTAATTTCCTTTATAAATTTGGTTGGTTATACTTCTTAGCTTAGAATTTTTTAATGTGTTTTGGAATTTTAGACTAAAGCCTCTTTTCTATGATAGGACTGTCATAGGACTAGTCTTCTCTTTTTCTCTGTATAATTCAGCCTCATCATGCAGAGCCCCTTCAGGTACCAGTTTCTGTGATGGCAGACACTTTGTGCTGATAAGATGATGCTAGGGATGTTGCAGAGCCAGTCACAGAAACAATTGGCACTTGGGCTCAACACCTGGTTTTAAGATTGGCCTGGTCCTCCACCTCTATAATCTATGGTTTCATAGAAGCTATAGAGACTGTCAAAATTTGGCAGGGGTTTTCCAGAGCTTTTGTTTGTCCCAGGAGAAGGAATTAGCAGGGGAGGGTAAAGAGAGCTGTCCCCTGATGCCTACCACCACCCAGTAAGCTGAGGCCAACTTCTGGATGGAAGCTGCAATCCATCACATGAGAGCCATACAAAGGCCCACCCCCCGCTGCAAGTCCCAGTTCCAGAGAATGGCAGTCTCATGGCTTTAACCTGGCATAATTTCTGGTTAAAAAAAAAAAATCTAGCATTTATTTGTACACAGTTATGTATTCATGATGTTTTCTTGATAGAAAACATCTCTAGATGTCATAGAGAAGAATCATTTATCAAAGTGCAACCTTCCCAAACTATATTTACATAGAAATATATTTTTGTAATAAAAGCAAATAAAGTGTTATATAAAGTTAGAAATTCTAAGATCTTTGATTTTTTTTTTACCTTATCTAACATCATATTCTTATGTGTTCTTACATATACTTTCTTTCATAAAGCACAAAATCCATTCATATTCATTTTGGTGGTACATAAAGAAGTTATGGTAATGGGTCAAAAATCTCATAATCATTCTCAGAACATATCTGAAAACTGTCTCTTTGACAACATTATATCAAATTATGTGCTAGTTCAAAGAAATACAAACTATTAATACTGTAAGGAATATATTTTGGCAATACTGTATATAACCTAAAATTGATAGTCTTGCTATATATTTTATCTGATTAAAATATATACAATAGTGATAATGAAATTAATTTAATCATAAGACATTGCCCATTGACAATTAAATTGTTTTCCTTAGGAATTTTCTCAGTTGCAAATATTAGGGAAACAAATCAACATTGGTTTAAATGCATTTATGGTTCTTAAAAAGTTCAAAGATACAGAGCCCAAGGCTCAATGAAAAAATCAAGAATATATCTCCATTATTATTTTTTTTCTTTCTGAGCTACTTACCACAGCATGATTTTTGATTTTTGATTTTCCTGTTTCTCCCCATATGTCCATAAGATGGCTGCTGCAACTTTTAATGCCAAATTCAAGTTCATATGTGGAAGTTGTGGTGGTGACTTTCTATGTCCAGCTTTCTATTTTCTTGCCTGTCCGTTTTATTAAGGAGTAATTGTTTTCTACTTTTTAGAAAACCTCAGTTATCTTGCCTAGAATTCAGTCACATTTCCATACATGACTACAAGGAAGGCTAAGATCACAAACACTGGCATTTTTCAACTTCTGTAATAGAGGACTGATAGTGAAAATAGTGCCCTATCCTATCTGGAATAATGCTGTAATTCAGCAAAGACAAATGTAATGGAACTTATATTTCCTAGGATAAATACACAATTACCTTTCAAATGGTTGTATCTGCTTTCCACTTTATCTCATAGTTATCAAAAACTCAATATTTATAAATTAGAAATTATGATATATGCTAGGTCTTCCTCTCTTCCCCCTTTTGTCCTACTTGCACACAACCGTGTCTGCCATCTAGTATTACCTTTCTCAGTAAATGACACTGAAACCCATACAGAGTCTCACATCAGAAATATGGGCACAATTTAAAAAATCTCCCTTTTCCTCACCTTGTCTGCACTCAATCAAACACCAATTTCTATCAATTTTACCTTCAGAAAAAAAAGAAAAAGGTTTTTAAATGAAAAACTCCAAGTCAAAGCAGGGTGCACCCATGGAAGTGGAGGCCTCAGGAATAAACCACCAGGAAAAGAGCTAGAATGGGAGATAAATGTGCAGTCACTGGAGGTCTGGCAGAGTGCATCATCTGTGCTAGAAAATAGTTTTAAAAAACAATTCATATACCTCATGAAAAACAACAACATAATTTCCATATCTGCAAAAGCAGAAGTTATTTACCATCAAAAGAGAGAGATTTAAAGATCATCATTTCTAACAAGAACTTGAGGGCAATAAAGTGATGTACACAAGCCACAATGAAAGTGGACAATAAGAAAGCATCTTTTAATCCATTGTAAAGTCACTGTAGTTCATTTATTGACTACATTGACAATCACTGGACCAGGACTGTGCTAGGCAACAGAGGTCTAAATGACTTTGATAAATGTTTTTTACTCAAATATAAATGCTTACAATTTGTTTTGACAAAAGAAAAATTAGATATACTTTTGTAAAGGCAATTATTATGGAAGAAGTAGTTTTCAAGAATGGTATGTTGTTAGGACATACTCCAGAATATTTTAGATGGTTGATCTTTAGCTAGATGTTTATTGGACATTGTATTATGGTAGCTTACGTAAAACTGAGTATTTCAGAAAACTTGGTGGATTTTCATTGCTTTTCACCACAAGTGGCAGAATCTTAGAAATACTAGTAACACTTGTCATGAAGCTACATTAATGAACTATGGTAAAATCTTTCAATCATATATGGGTCTATGTACCTTCTATAAACATAGCCTCATTTTGGCTTCTATGCTTGGGAAAACTACACAGTTCACTGACTGAAATGTAAAATAACAAATCAATAAATTCCATGGTATGACTTTGGGGAAAAGTTCCACAGTGTACTCAGAGGGTGAAATGAATCATTTTAAAGCAGATTTCTATAGCTGTGAGATGCAAATTTATTAAGAAAGAGATTTCTATCTAATATAAATGATTCCTCCAAATAATTATTGTTATAGTTTTGTGTATAGATTGTCAAGCTAAATACATTTTCAGCAGAATAATTTTATTCACTTTTTTTAGCTTTTAACTGTGGTTTTGTGATTTTAACATATTTTGAGTATTGAACAGAATACAGTTTCCAATGACCCTTTGCTGAGATGCTGATTCAGAAGAAGAAAAATCTTATTTTTAAAATCTTTCAAATAGATTGTAATTTCATTATATCTATAAACAATTATGTTTTATCAATAACTTAATTTCTCATATTTTATCAGATGAAAAAATATATTAATTAGCCAATTAAAATGTAATAAAACCAAAAATATATAACTATTCCTTTATAAATATTAATCAAAATAACATTTTGGAGAGTTTTTTTTAAAGCTAGCATTTTAGATAAACAGATAATCCTGTATAACACATTGAAGATGAAATGACAATTTTTAACTGATTATGGAATAGTTTGTTCTAGTATTTTCTGGGAAATCCATAAATAGTGTGTTAAATAGTATAATAGAAATATAATTTTACTACCCAGGTATTATTCAGATGGAAAGCTGAAGATATAAACCATATATAAGAGCAAATTGTAAAAGAAATACTTTTTTATAAACCTATAATCTATGGTGTATTGGTGCATGAGTAATTGTTTAAAAACAAGCTATCAGCAATACACAATAAAAGAAAACATTTTAAAAAGCTGTCTGATTTGTAGCATTTTCCAATATTGGGGTGATGATGATCTTAATATTCCGTCCATGGTTGATTCTAATCTAACAATGTGACATCACTGAAAGTGGAATCTGGAGGAAATGCACACTAGTATGCCATTATGTAATATTTTTCCCATACAGATACAATGCATGTAAATAATCTTAAGAGCACCTGTAATAGTTAAATGCAGTAAAACAATTAGGAAGTGAAGATTTTTCATCATTAATTACTTTTGTTTATAATACTTAATTTCAAGTTTATATAATTTAACTTTTATTATTAGCTGTGATTAACAAATGGATAGCAAATTCTCTGAAAATTTAACAACTGGCACTTACGAGCACCAATAGATCGGCCTCATTACTACACAGTACATAACTCATTTATATATGAGATAAACCCAAAAATTATAAATAAAACTTATTTTCACACATTGTTTAAGAGCCAAAACTTAATAAGGAAAACAAGAATTACTCTAGATATTTCCAGCATAAATATACACGGAAATAAATACCTAAAAAATTTATTGCAAGTGCTGGAGAAACAGAAGTCAAAATTGGGAATATTACCTCCAAATCAGAAAATTTTAAGCTACACTAATTAACCCAGACCTATCTACACATCTGAAGAAGAAGAATGAAGTGTTAATGGAATCTAAGGAAGATGCAGGAAGCCTTGGTTAATCTTTAACCAGCGTCTTACAAATTTTATTTAAGTACCTCTTATTAATTCCACTAAATCTATAACTGGTGCAAAAATCATATCATATTTTAAATTCCCCAGAATGCTGTATAGTTTACAGGTTTCTGATAATAAACTATTTTACACAGCTTGTTTTTTCTTCCATTTTTTTCTTCTCTCTAATGAAATAAATTTTATATTCTCGGAGTTATTATGATAGTGAGTAGCAAAATTGTGGGTTAGAATATCATGAAAAAATTGTACATTTTTTCTAAAGGGCATAGTCTTGATATAATTATAAAATCACAACGTCATGAATCACAAATACTTAGTAGGAACCATGTGTAGGAAAATATAATATCTTAAATTTGGCTCTGGAGGCATGAGTATATTCTTCTATAAATGAAAACATAGATGGAAAGAAACTGGTCAACTATCTTTTATTTAGTGGAAACCTTGAATTTACTTGAGATTTTCAAGATTCATTTTTGGTAATATGACAGTAATTTTAATGTAGAAGTAAAATTACTGTAATTCACAGGCGAATCAGTCTATACTTGCTACTGTAGATTTCAAAAGAGAGATGAACAAATGTTGATAGTAACTTTAAAAAACATTAGTGCAACATGGAGGACTGTAAAGCTCTTAAGTTAGTTGAGCTGAATTTTTTTTAACAATAAAAGGAGTTATATATACATTTTCTTTAGCACTGCCAGGGTAATATTATGCTTTAAAATGAAGTGTTATTATGTGTAAATCAAGATTTGGGCAGAAGTTCCACATATTTATCTCAGTAATGTTTATACAGTTTTTTCCTTGGGGAGGTTCAATTCTTCTGAATTCCTTCCCTAAGTATAAAATGAACTATAAAAACATCCAATCAAACAAATCATTAATATTCCATTCTTATATTTAAAAATTATATATGTATCTCTTTCTAAGTACATCTAGGGTATATGTAATAGTGACTTGTTAAACATGATTTCTCTTTTTAAGTTTGTTAAAATAAATGGAAAGTATTATTTTATAATATTATGTTCATATGCATTATCTCATGTAGACCATTTCAAAGCCATAAAAAGAAAGCAAATATGTGTGTGTGTATATCTTGGATTTATATTTATCTTGGGTTTTTTTCAACCCCCTAATTTTAATATTGCATATTTCTTCTCCTAAAACCGTGTGTTCCACAGTTTGGGTAATTTATGCTTCTCTATGTGAAGATCCATTGGCAATAATTGTGAAGTAGATTAAAAAAACTTAGTTCAGAAAATTATCTATATTGTTCAAATGAAATATATTGAGGTGTTATTCAGTATGTTAAAGCATTTCAATTCTCAGAGAAAGCTATCATGATTCAATTAAATTAAAGTTTTGATACCAGGCCATTTTAAAAGAAAACAGAGGGCTACTGCTGTCTGTGCTGGTAAAACGAGGTATCACACTCTCTTTTCTAACACTTAGCATCAGGGTGGAATACACTTTTGATTTCAGACTGAGCTAGTTCTCAATATTGTCTGTGAGCTACAAATTCACTGTGTATTGTCTGCTCCATGATAATGGGCTCTGTTAAGATTTCTCATTTGCCGGTTGGCACAAATGTTAATCTTTGTCAGTAGGTGGAGCTGGGACACTGGAGTGGGAAGGGCTTTCTCTTCCTTGTTCTAATGTACTTTTCTCATCATGTGGCTGCAGTGTGTTCAGCTTCTCTAGAACTTAGCTCCTGCTGAGTGACCATCTTCTCCAGCATTTGGCTCCAGTAGTGTGTGACCACCAGCAATGCTCAAGGTCCACCTGATTCACAACCGAGTGCCTCTAGCAAGGGACTTCCTATTAGTAGTAATTCCTGAGCCCTACAAAGGTGGTTTTTAATGAGTTCTGAATTATAGAAACCCACTTGTGGATGACTTCTTTTGTTTCCCCAGAAGATGAATTTCCAATAAGTTCCAATAACATAGAACCTCAGTGAATTCTCTGTCATCCAGTAAGTCATTGTCACACCCTCTCCAATGAAAATATAGTTGATATTTTTTGTTTCCCTCTATCACTATACATTCTATATATCTCCTGCTTCAGCCAGAACTTTAGCTCATTAGAGTTTTTGAACTTGTGTAGTAACCCAAACCTTTATTCCTGAAGGTTCTGAGTTCTCAATTTCCTTGCTTTTTTGGTTGTTACTTTTTTTCCCATTAACCTTTACTATTAGTAATGGAAGTTTTAAGAGACACCCCAGAGACTCTCTTGGTTTCCAGATTTACTCCTATTTTCCCTTACTGCCATTTACAATTGGCTCAGTTACTCTATCCCTTAGAACAAATCTTTTTTCTGCTTCTAAGTTCAATGGCATAAGAGCTAAAAATGTCTAGGTTACATTATTATCTTCCAATTTCCTGAAACATTCCTCTTTAGGAACTTAGTCCTGCAAAACACCAGAGCTCCAGTTTGCCAGTACAGGAAATGAAAAATTTGTTAAGGGGCTATTAGGTATAATAGTGAAAGGAACCACTTCCATCTCTACCCCTTGATATTCAGGCCCATGTATTCTGGATACAGGAAAAAAAAACACCAAATAATGGTTTCTAATTCAAACACAGCACATACAAGATGTCATTCTAGGCTTTCCTGGTGTCTTTCAACTGGCATGGTAAATGCATCTTCAGTAAGGCATTCCATTTTTCAATTAGATGTTTTTAGATTTAGTCTATATTGTTAAAACCAGACATAGCCTTCAAAACTACCACCATGGCCACTTTGTTCCTAGATCTATTAAGTGAGCACTATAGTGGCTGGGGAAAGAGGTTTACTAACATCCACAGAATATGAAATTTTGTTCACCTGATTATTAAGAAATCTTTCTATGATATATTCCACTTGTGGAACAATTACATGGGCACAAACATCTTCACAAGTCTTTGTCCAGTTTAAGATGTCCATGACTACACTTCTTTCCCAGATATCCTTATTACTAATCTTCCAATCCCATTACATCAAACCATTAGCAATTTTCCTTAAGTCAGTGTCAAACCTATTTCTTCATACATAGTGGGCAACTAAATGTACTATTCAATGTTGTCCTCTCTGGAAGAATTTTTCTTTGCCACTGTCTTTTAGGATCACTTTTGACAGAGGCTGTAATGCCCCAACTGTCCTCTTTCAAATTGTATAACATCTTATGCAGATCCATCTGTAAACCAGACTTGATTTTTAACTGTTAAATAACAGTAAGAAGTACCTCAGCAGGGTGTAAGCATGAATTTAGTAAGCGGAGTTAATGCAGGAGAAGTGGCTGTTAAAGGAGTCTGAGCCTCATGCTCATGGATCTTACACATGCATTCTAGACCTACCCAAGATCTATGTCATATATGTCATTTTCATTTACTAATAGATTGCTGTGGCACAAATAAAAATTATAGCCAGGAGAGTGAGGCAACACCCAATTCATGATGGGCAGCTCATGCTGCATGATCCCTTGATGCCCCTGTTGCCAAAACAGGATGTTCATAAGGAAGAAAATGCTTTTTAGACATAGGTATTTATGGATTTTTTTAGTTATTCATTAAGATACAATGAACAACATTCAATTATCTGAATAGCTTAATTTTTATAATTGGAGGAATTGAAATAGCCAATATTTAGAAGGATAAAATATAGTTATTAAACCAACATAATGTTTTTGTCAAATTTTAATTAAGAATTCACAATAGATAATAGAAACACTCTGATATAGAACCCCACTCTGATCAGAATTGTGGAGTTAGATGCTTCAGAGTTCTGTCCCCACTCAGAAGCTTTGAACAACCAGCAGGAACTGGCAGAAACATCTTTCTCAAAGTTCCAGAAAACAGTTAAAGGACTGCAGTACCAGGGTGAGCATTGAATCAAGAAAAAGGATAGCTCACATTCCCAGGGTGGATATCTGGTCTTGGTTCCAGAAGGAGCAGAGTAACCTTCTTGTACATACTGAGAACATATATTTCTAGATCAATCTGTCTGTGGGTGGCCTAAGATATTCATCATTCCAAAACTTGTCTTGCATGTAGAAGGCAGCACTCAGAACTCTGTTATAAAATGTTGCAGGAGAGCAGTGAAGACATGACTGCCAGGGGCAAGGAATTTCTGGCTGTAACACATAGACTGCAGTGCCCAGGACTGTGAGAAAACTCTTTCCTAGGGTAGAGAGGACATTCATATCTGTATAAATGGGAGAATTCCTAAAACCACATGTGCATGCCTAAGATAAGATTGTGGATGCACAGAAAAATTTAGGGCAGCCCCCTACATTTTTGCCTTGAGCTATCCATCAGACCTATTGTATGGATAAACTCTGAAAGAAAGCACTTGTATAGGTCAGTCTGCAAAGTCTAGGAAGGGTATTTTTTTTTTCTCTTCTTCTTCTTCTTCTTTTTTTTTTTTTTTTTTTTTTTTGTTAGTTCCTGACATTCAAGGGAAACTCTGTCATAACACTAGTTGGATACAAGCTTAAGGAACAGATGCCTCAAAGTCTAAATTCCTATGATAACATGTTAAAATATCAAAATTTCCAGGTTTCAATGAAAGGCTATAAAACATAAAAAGAATCAGGAAACAATGGCCCAGGAAAAAGCAAATATTAAAGCATTAGGTACCATCAATGAAGAAGACCAGACTTGAGACATCTCAGACAAAGGCTTTAAAAAAATCATCCTAAATATGCTGAAAGAGCTAAAGAAAAACATGGAAAAAGAACTAAAGGAAATCAGCAAAGCAATAGATCAACACAAAAAGAATATCAATAAAGAGACGGAAATTATGAAAAGGAGCCAAATGGATTTGAAGTCCATATTAAGAGAAATTAAAAATTCTCTAGAAGGGTTCAAAAGTATATTGGAGCTGACAGAAGAAAGAATCAATGGACTTGAAGACAAGAAAATTGGAAATATGCACTCTGAGGAGCAGAAAAAAGAAATAATGATGAAAAGTGAACAAAACTTGAAGTATCTGAGACACCATCAAATGAACCAATATATACATTACAGGAGTTCCAGAAGGAGGTGATAGAGAGAAAGGGGCAGAGAGAATATTAAAAAATTAATGCCTGAAAACTTTTCAAATTTAACAAAAGTCATGACTATTCACATCCAAGATGCTCAACCAACTCCAAAAAGGATAAACCCAAATAGACCCACACAATGACATAATCAAACTGTTGAATACCAAAGATTAAGAAAGAATTTTGAATGCTGCCAGAAAAAAACAACCTGTCACATACAATTGAGTCTTCATTATATTCAGTGCCAAATTCTCATTGTAACAAGGTGGTTACATAAGTGAATATCCTTGTTCTTAGAAAATGTACATGGCAGTATTAAGAGTTAAGTATTATCTCTTCAAAGAGGATAATGTACCCAAACTATTCTCAAGTGTTCAGACAGTGGTTGCTAAATTGACAGGCAAATACACTGCAGAGAGATAGATGGGTAGATATATAGATAGATGATAGAGAGAGAAATAAAATGAGTGAAGAGAAAAAATGGTAGTCAATTATTGTAATTTAATTTCCCCAACTTCCAAAAATTAGATTTGGACTAATTTATAGTCAAGGAAATATCTAAATGCACTCTAGAATTGCAGCACCTATTAGTTAAATACATTTAGTTCATTTTAATTCCTCTTAAGCAGGGTAGAGGTGATAAACATTTAAGTTTATAGTTCTGGGTTATGCTAGGGTGCTTATATTTATTTTGTAGAATCTTGCCAGATTTTAAGATATGAGAGTTGACTTAGTGCTTTCAAGTTATTAATCCTGAAGGCACAACATCTTTTTATAATCCATAAATGAACAGGGAAGGCCCAATAAAATAATTCAAAGTTCATCAAATATCTATCTTAGAGTGTTTAGGAAAAAGAGTAGAGTGTGAATTCATAGTCACCCCTTGGTCTAACAATATTTGATAAACATATAGAGGAAAGACTTTGCTAAATTATCATTATATAATGGTCGATGCTTACCAAGTTGGTTCCCACTTTCCATTAGATCTTAAAAAAAATTGATGATCAAGGGGAGGCATTTCCAATTCATATATCTAATTTTACTAAGAGGGAAAATTTACTTTGATAATTTATTAAGATATTTTATATGAAGATTCCCAAACCCTCACTGAAGAATATTAACCACATGTAGTCCATGTAGAATTTACTGTATTGTCTGTTCAATATAAGCATATATTCATATAAAACAAAGAGAAAATGATATATTTTGTGGTTCTCTTATGGTCCAATCAACATTCACTTCTTCAATCTCTTCTATGACTATTTTTTTGGGAGTGGGTGGGGGGCAGGGTTCTATGCTGAGAAGATAATTTTCTTTCATTAGCAAATCAATGTCAATGTTCTGCTAGATTTAAAGCTGATTATACTGTAACCTAGTCTATATAATACAGCACTATGAATGAAGAAAAGTACCATTAACCCTAGAAAGAGATTGTGGGAAAATGGTGGAGTAGTGAGCTCCAGGACTCAGTCCTTTCACCAAAAACAACTATTAAACAAGCAGGAACTGTCTAAAACAAATATTTTGAAATTCTGGAGAGCAGAGAACACTGTACAGCCTCCAAGAAAAAGTGGAAAGAAGAGACTGATAATTATGGTAAAGAACTCTAAATTGCTTTCTCCACATGGACACTCCCAGTGCCCATCCCCTATGCTCACAGAAGACCACCTTGAGGTCCAGGCCCTGGCTAGCACGTTAGTGAAGAAAGGGACATAAAAATCCTCTTCCCCAGGAACAAGAGTGGGCACAGCTGGTCACTCTCCACAGCTTTTGTTTAGTGAATTTGATCATAGGGGACCCAGTTCTGAGGTCAGCCATTGTTTCAACCCACCCCAGACAAGGGTGGTGGTGGTAAAGATTTAAGATGCAGTACTGCCTCAGACCTGTAGGGGACAGTTATCAGAAGGAGTGCATTTTCTGGGCAGGGCAGCTTTGTGTTGCCAAAAGAGAAGTTTTTGGTGACCTTCCCAATCCCCTCTTTAGGTCACTGTGGAGCTGGTCTACACTCCTTTGGGGAACTCTGGCCCAATTTTGACTGAGAAAGTCTGACATGGGAAGTCTTCTTCAGTGTGCTGTCCTACCAGAATTTGTCCTCCAGGCTGAAGTAGCTTAAGACAAAGAAAGGAGTATAAAAAACTATAGTTTTTGACAGTTTGTGGAAAAGGTCTGCCAGCTTCAAGCACCTGAGAAAGGGAAGTCTGTTTCATGGGAAATGGAGGGGATAGCCAAATTCCTGTAAGCAGAAAACTTGACAACTAACAAGCAAAAATCCAGGATGAGACAGAGGCTCAGAAAGAAATGGAAAACCCTGCACACAGCATTAGTTGCTCAAACTTTCCTGATTGGAGGGCTGTAGCTCAAGAAAAATCTCTGTCTTATGACCAGTGTGCTACAAAATCAAGAAACAGACATCTCATGGAATATATGACAATTCACATTTTAAAATAATAGAAAGTACAGTGTGCAACAAAAGAATACAAGACAAAGAAACAGGAAATGATGGTCTATCTAAAGGAAGAAGATAAAAATCCAGAAAACAAAACAAAACAAAAAGATGAGAATATGGATATATCAAAAATGTCTTTACAAAAATGATATAAAAACTCCTCAAGGAATTATCTTCCCCACAGCATGGGACATGACTCCCAGGTATGAGCCTCCTTGGCACCATGGGATTATTACCAAGCACCAACTAGCAATGCAACTGGAAAAAGATCTCAAATAAAATGGAGAAAAGGTAAAGACAAATGAGTTTATATGGCTAAGAGACTTCAAAGGGAGTTGGGAAGTCATCCCAGAGGTAATGCTTATACACATCTCAGCAGGATATAATAGACTGCCGAAGTGGATAATACCTCAAATAGTGGGGCTCTTGAGGTCCCTGGAGACATCCAGGTCCTATGGTCATGGCAGAGAGCTCTGGAGTTTGGTGCCTTGCCAGTGGGCCCTACTTTGGAGTTTGTGCTTCTGAGAGTGACAGAGTTGGATTCAATTATGGCTTCACTACCCATGGCTCACTTGTCCTTTCTATTTAAACTTATACTTAGTGCTGTAGTTTGTAGGTGTACATCCAAGAGGTGGGCCCTGAGCCTCAGCACAGTTGCAACACCTACTTTCCTGTTCACTGAACTCACCCACGACAACTAACAAGGAGGTGAGGATTGACACCACCATACCAAGGAAATGAGAGATCTGACAATTGCAAGCAAGAGAGTCCCATCCATCTGCTGTATGGGATCAAAGTCGCCTCTCAATTAGAGCTGGAGTGGACATCACCATCCCCAAATCCTCAGGACTGGGGAATGAACTATAGACTAGAGTGGACTTATTGTTATTCTACTATAGACTTACTGTGATTCTAGCAATGGAAGAAATTACAACATTGATGCAGAGGCAGAGGCCACTGGAGGCTCTGGGGGCAGGGAGAGGGAAAAATGGGTGTAATATGGGGGCTTTTTCAGGACCTGGGAATCGTCCTGAATGACATTGCAATGACAGATATAGGACATTTTATATCTTCCCATAAACTACAGAATTGTGTGGGAGAGAGTATAAACTGCAATGTGAACTGTGGTCCATGCTCAATAGCAATGCCCCCAGGATGCGTTTATCAATTGCAATGAATGTACCACACTAATGAAGGATGTTGTTTAAGTGGAAGGGTGTGGGAGGTGTGGGAAGTGGGGCATATGGGAATCCCTATATTTTTTGTGTAACATTTATGTAAACTAAGAATCTTTTTTAAAAAATAAAAAATAAAAATAAAAAACCAAAAACAGGACATTTATGCCATAAGGCACAAGGTAGATTCTATGAACAAAAATTGTTCTACCAACTAACTGTGAAATTTTAATATTTTGGGCATTCCAGGATATTTGGATAATCTTCTCCAAAATGAAATATACACACTAGAACTAAGAAAGATGTGCAATGCTTTATTGGGTCTCTTTATGTTTGAAGAAAACATTTAGATCTGAATTGATTAAGTGACTCAAACTGCTACCCGGTTTGAGTATGTCTCTGAAAAAGATAAAGGTCTCCATCTGGGCCATACTACAAGGCTACCACTTGGGCCTTACCAATTAGAAAATCGAAAATTACCTTTAATTTTGTGGAGGAGTAGAAGCTTTTTGAAAACAGCAGCAAACCATGATAAGAGCAGGTATCAATAAACTACAGCTGTGGGTCAGCCACCTAATTTTGGAAATAAAGATTTTATTGTAAAACAAAAAACAAAAAACAAACACTGCTCAGGGAGGTGAAGAAAAATACATAGGAAGAAAAAAATGGATATCAAGAAAACAATGAATGAGCAATATGAGAATCTTAATAAGTAAAAAGAAATTTTAGGAAAGAACCAAACAGAGCTACTGGAGATGAAGACCATAACAGCTGAAATTTTAAAAGCCCAAGGCGGTTGCAAGAGCAGACTGGATCTGGCCAAAAAAGAATCAATGAACTTGAAGATAAGATGTTTGAAATGAGTCAGGTTAAGGAACAGAAAGTCAAAAGAAATATTAAAAGAGAAAATAGTCTAAGACACTTCTGGGACACAATCAAGCATACAAGTATACACATTATGGGAGTCCTAGAAGGAGAAGAAAGAGAGAAAAGGACAGAAGGACTATTAAAAGAAATATTGATAGGAAACTTCTGAAACATAGCAAAGGATGTGAATATGCATATCCAAGAATCTCAGAAAATACCAAACAGGATAAATATGAAAAAAATTATATCCCTTGTGGCAATTTGATATAGTTATGAATTCCAAAAATAGATATTGGATTATGTTGTGAACTGATGTTTTCCTCTGGGAGTGATTAAGTTATGATTAGGGCTCTGATTGGGCCAAGTCAATAGGATGTTTTGTCCCCACCCCTTTGTGGGTGGGGACTCAGAGATAAAACTACATGGCAGAGCAGAGGAGTTAGTTGGAGTTTTGATGTTGGAATTTTAATGCTGGAACCCGGGGAAGCAAGCACACAGAGGAGCTTGGTCGTGAGGAAGAAGAGAAGGCCCCAGGAACAGACAAGAAATTCACATGATAGTTACAGCTGGCCTTGTGGAGAGAAGCAAGCTTAAGCCTGGAGAGAGGCAAGCCCGAGGAAGAGAGGAACCCAGGAAGCCTGAACCCTGGCAAACACTGACAGCCTTCTTGCTCCAACATGTGGCCATAGACTTTGGTGAGGGAAGTAACTTATGCTTTATGGCTTGGTAACTGTAAGCTTCTACCCCAAATAACACCCTTTTATAAAAACCAACATATTTCTGGTAATTTGCATCAGCACCCCTTTGGCTGACTAATACACCCCCTCATATATTGATCACACTATCAAATGCAAAGGACAAAGAGAGAATTCTGAAACCTGCAACATATTACATAAAAAGGAATCCCAATAAGATTGAATGCTGATTTCTCATCAGAAACCATGGAGACAAGAGGGCAGTGGGTCAAAACAGATGAAAGAAGTCAACTGCCAGACAAGAATTCTATATCAGGTCCCAATTTCTTTCAAAAATAAAAGAAAGATGAAGACTTTTTAAGATAAACAAAAGCTAAGGGAGTTCATCATCACTAGACCTGCCCTACAAGTAATAGTAAAAGTATTTCTTCAGTTTGAAAGGAAAGTACACTAGACAGTGGATCAAAGTGGCATAAAGAGATAAAGATCTGCAGTAAAGGTAACCATTTGGATAATTAAAAGTGCTTGTGTTATTATATATTATTGCTTGGTATGTAACTAAACTTATTACTTCCTATAGGTGGAAAATGAAAATACATAAAAAGTAATAATGCATCTGTTTTTTATGTAAAATGTAAAAGTTATAAATGGAAACAAGTACAAAAAACAGTGGGGGTCAGAGGGATATAAGAAAAGTATATGTGTAAGCTGTTGAAGTTAAGTTGGTAACAAACCAAATATGATTGTTATTTATTTAAGATGCTAAATTTTAACCCCATATTAACCAAAAATAAAATATATGAAAAGCAAATCCACAAAAATCAAATAAATGTAACAGTTGATATAACAAAACTGAAGGACAAAAGCAGTATAAGTCTTACAAAGGTTAAATAGCAAAAAAGCAGAATAAATTCCTGAATAATCAGTAATGACTTTAAAATGTGAATGGATTAAACCCAGTTAAAAGGTAAAGATTGGCAGAATAGATAAAAAAACATGACCCAATTCTATGCTATCTACAAGTGACTCACCTTAAATTCAAAGATACAAGTAGGTTGCGGGTAAAAGGATGGGAAAAAAAACACACAAGCAGTAATCAAGAGGGCTGTGGTGGCTATATTAATATAGTATAAAATAGGCTTTAAGTCAAAAACAGTTATAAGGGACAATGATGGTTACTATATACTGATAAAGGGGACAATTCAACAGAAAGAGGAGCAATTATAAATATATGAAGCAAATACTGACAGATTTGAAGGAAGAAATTGATGGTCCTACATTAATTGTAGACTTCAATACACAACTCTCAATAATGGACAGAAAATCTAGTCAGATGATCAATAAGGAATTATGAGACTTGAATAATATTCTAAACTAAATAGACCTAACAGACATGTATAGAACACTGCAGACAACAAAAACAGAATGCACATTCCTCTCAAGTGCACATGGATCCTTCTCTAGGAGAGACCATATGTTGGGTTATATAACAACAGTCAGTAAATTCAAAAATATTGAAGTCATACAATGTATATTCTCTGACCATAAAGGAATAAAACTAGAAATCAATTACAGAGAGAAAAATATTAAATTCACAATATCAACAGGAAACATACTCATACATGCAATAGGTTGAGAGAAAATCAGTTGTGAAAATAGATATATCTTCAGGCAAATTAAAATGGAAATACAAAAACTTATGAGATGCAGCAAAGACAATGCTGAGAGGGAAATATATAGCTGTAAATGCTTACATTAAAAGAGATGAAAGAGTTCAAATCAGAGACCTAATTTCAAAACAGGAAGAGACCTAACTACAAAACAGGAAAAAAAAAAAAAAAAAAAGAGCAAAGTAAAACCAAAGAGAGCAGAAAGCAGGAAATAATAAAGACTAGAACAGAGACAAATGAAAAAATAAAAAAACAGAGAAAATCAAGAAACCCAAAAGTTGCTTCTTTGAAGAGATCAATAAAGTGACAAAACTTTAACTAGACTGATGAAGAAAAAATGAGAGAGGATACAAAAAACTAAAATTAGAACTAAAAAGAGGACATTACTATTGACCCAACTGAAATTAAAAGGACTATTAGAGGCTACTATGAACAACTTTATGCCAAAAAAATTGGATAACTTGGATGAAATGGACAAATTCTTAGAAACACACAAGCTACCTACATGAAATAAAAAAGAAATAGAAGTTTTCAAGCAACCAATTACCAGTAAAGAGAATTAATCACTAATCAAAATCCTCCCAACAAAGAAAAGTCCAGGAACAGATGACTTTGCAGGGGAATTTTACCAAACATTCCAAGAAGACTTAATTACACTTCTGTTCAAACTCTTCCAAAAAATTGAAAAGAGGATACATTTCCCAATTCAGATAAAGATACCACAAGAAAACTATAGACCAATATCTTCTATGAATATAGATGAAAAAAATCTCAACAAATACTAGTAAATGGAATCCAACAGCATATTAAAGAATTAAACACCATGATCAAGGGGGATGTATCCCTGATATGCAAGTGTGGTTCAACATAAGAAAATCATTTAATGTTTTACACCACATTAGCAGATTGAAGAGGAAGAAAATACATCTTCTCAATCGATGGAGAAAAGGCATTGCCAAAATACAACTCTGTTGCATGATAAAAATACTTGGAACACTAGGAATAGATGGAAACATCCTCCACATGATAAAGGGAATATACGAATAGCCTGCAGCTAAAATCCTACTTAATGATGAAAAACTGAACACATCCTCTCTAAGATCAGGAAGAAGAAAAGGATGCCCACGGTCACCACTGTTATTCACATTATATTGGAAGAGCAGTTGGGCAAGAACAAGTAATAAAAGGCATCCAAGTTAGAAAGAAAGAAGTAAAAATTTCTGTATTTGCAGATCACATGACCCTATATACAGAAAATCCTGAAAAATCCACAACAAAGGTCCTAGAGCTAATAAATCAATTTAGCAAAGTGACGGTACAGTATCAACACCCAAAAATCAGTACTGTTTCTATACACAAGCAATGAACAATTGGAAGAAGAAATAAAGAAAAATGGTGTTCTAAATATCATCAATTTGTCAATATTACTCAAAGCTATTTGTAGATTCAATTAAATCCCAATAAATTTTCCACAACTTTCTCTACAGAAATGGTAAATTAAATTATCAAATTTCTGTTGAAGGTTAAGTGGCCCAAATAAATAAAGCCATCTTAGAAAAGAAGAATGACGTTGCAGAACTCACACATAATGATCTTAAAACATATCACAAAGCCACAGTAAACAGAACACATGTTACTGTCACAAGGACAGACATACAGACCAATGGAATCAAATTGAAGCTCAAAAATCAACTCTCACATTTATGGTCAAGTGACTTTTTTACAAGGAATCAAAGTCCACCCAACTGGGAAAGAATTGTCTCTTCAACAAATGTTGCTGGGAAAATAGAATCTCCATTTGTAAAAAGAAGAGGACTCATATATCATGCCTTATAGAAAAAACAATTCAAGATGGATAAAAGACCTAAATATAAAAGCTAGAAACACCAAATTCCTAGAATAAAACTCAGGGAAGTATCTTCAGTAACTGTGTTAGTCAATGGTTTCTTAGATTTTGCACACAAATCACAAGCAACAAAAGCAAATATATAGAAGATGGCATTAGTGTAGGAGGGCGCACACTGCAAGCTCCCAGAGCAAGGCGGATTGTGGACGGGGTCCTGCCCGGGGGTCTGTGCTGTGCACGTGTGTAGTGAGAAGCTTGGACATCTATCTGCGCGGATCGGCGGCGTGGACCGAACGGTGGAGATTCGTGAGTTTTGAGGCTGCCGGTGGAGGTTGGCACAGGCGGCTGAGCCCCGCGGTTAGGGAAAAAAAAATAAAACGGCCATTTGGAGCCACGAGTGGGGCGAAAAAAGTTTTATTTTCTGGGTATCTGGCTGCCTGGCGCCCCTTGGACCTTGTGTGAACAGAGCAAACGAGCTAATCACCACCCGGTGAACCGGAGAGGGGATTTGGTACGGGGAACGGAGCTGATTTCCCTAGCTACCCAGGGATAAGACCCGGGCCGCTGCGGAGCCAGGAAGAAGGGACACTTCCCATAAAAGGGAGGGTTTGGTTGGAAGACAGAGAAGGGTATTTTATATTTTTAGACATTGATCTGGCTGCCTGCACCACCCCATAGCTTTGGGGAGCAGATAAGCCAAACTGAAGCAGCATCAGGCTGAGAGCAGACGCGAATCTGCACTCAAACTGATTTACTGAGCAGCCCGGTGACGCTGGAGCTCGGCGCCAGAAGGGGCGGAATCCGCCATCTTTAGCACTCCTCACTGACTAACATCAGAGCTTCAGTTAACCTGGGGAGTCCGGAAAGTGGGACGTGCTTGATTAATTTCCACGGGCACAGCTAGGGTCCCTTCCGTAAGGGGGTTGGTCTAGAGGAAGAATTATTTTGAGTCCTGCATTTGGCTAAAAAAAAAAAAAAAAAAAAGTGAGGTCACCTCAACAAATGAAAAATAAATTCTTTTTAATTTAGTTTAATAGCTAAAAGCTGCTTCAGGACCTGCATATAGAACCCTGTGGGGAAATTCATTGATAAACACAAGTAGGCAGGAAGGATCCACGTGGACCCTAGGGGAATCATTGACCCCCCTTAGCTCTGTGTGACTGCTTGCCTGTGTGGATCTTTGGTTTCTCTCTGTTACTTTCTGGTCTATTGCTATTATTCCCGTTTTCCTCCCCCCTTCCTTTTTCCTTCTATTTTTTTTTTTTTTAAATAGGTGCTGCCAGCTGGTCGCTTCTTTGCTGGGCTTCTTATTCAGGAATTTCCCACTCGCTGTATATATTGATTCTGTATTACAAACTACCGCTTATCCTTCCTGCATCTTTCTACCTTCTGTTTTCTGTTGTGGCTCTTAGAGACAACATTTTTTCATAGGCCCACAACTTAAGGGTGTCAAATTCTATCCCATCTATTTTGTTTTCTTCTTCTTCTTTTTTCTTTTTTTTTTATTAGTATTAACTTTTTCCTTTCAGACCTTTCTCTACTATTTCTCTCCCTCCTCATAATTCTAGCCTTCTAAATCACTATATATATAAATTCTTCCATTTGTTTTCCCAGTCCATTGTAGGAACTCCATATTTTTTCCTAGTACTCTACACTGCCTACACAAGTTAAATATTCATCTCATTAAGTCTCATTTTGCCCCTCTTCTAACTTTTATCAATATTTCTATTATCCTTCTGCCTTCCTTACATCTTTTGATTCCTCTGGCCCTAACCTTTTGCCTTCAAGGGAACATAGAAAGAAACAAGGAAATAAAATAAGAAGAAAAACTGCCAAAGAGAAAACCTAACTCACACGAAGAACCAACAGCTAAATAAAATTCTACAGCATAGAGAAAAGCTAATCAACTGAACAAACCCATCAAGATAATATGATGACCAGAGGGCAACATAAAAATACAAATGACTCTGAGAAACTGGAAAACATGGACCAGTCCAATGCACAAAATAAAAACCAGGAAGCAATGCAGTACATCGAACAACTAATCAAAGCTATCCAAACAAATATCATGGACCAACTTAAAGAACTGAAAGAAGAGATTAAGGATATAAAGAAGACACTGGGAGAACATACTGAAGAAATAGCTAACACACCTAAAAAGGTAATGGATATGATGGCGAACAAATACACAAGTCAAGAAATGAAAAAGATGCTGGAATCACATGGCAGCAGAATTGAACAGGCAGAGGAAAGAATTAGTGATATGGAAGACAATACAGTTGAAATCAAAGAGATTGTAGAAAAGATAGA
>JAKSZT010053887.1:68324021-68410018 GCA_026826555.1 Tolypeutes matacus | reverse complement strand
GGGTGCCTAAGGGTTGCCACCTGAGAGCCTCCTTGTTGCTCAAATGTGGCCTCTCTCTAAGCCAAACTCAGCATATGATTGCATTACCTTCCCCCCAACGTGGGACATGACTCCCGGGGATGAGCCTCCCTGGCAACGAGGGATTAATACTAAGTGCCAACTGGCAACACAACTGGAAAAAGACCTTGAATAAAAGGGGGAAATGGTAAAGACAAATGAGTTCAAGTGGCTAAGAGACTTCAAAGAGAGTCGGGAGGTCATCCCAGAGGTAACTCTTACGCTCACCTCAGTAGGAGCTCATAGAACATCTAAGTGCCTATCACCCCTCTCATTGGGGTTCCTGAAAGCTCCGGAGACACCCTGGTCCTATATAAGGGGGGATAGCCCCAGAGACTGATGCCTTATCAGTGGGTTCTATTTTGGAATCTGTGCTCCTGAGAGTGACAGAATTAGACTCAAATAAGTCCTCCCTGCACATGGTTCACCAGTCCCTTCTATTCAAACCTATATGTGATGGTGGAGTTTTTAGGTATACTTCCAGAGACTGGAGCCTCCCGCCTACCTATGTGCCAGGTGTGCATGAAATCTAGGTGGAGCTGCAACTCCTACCCTACAGCTCAATGGACTCATCCAAGTCACCTGGTGAGGAGACAACGATGGGCAATGGCCATCCCAAGGAATGGAGAGGGCCTGCATCTGCAGGCAGGATCATCCCACCCACCATATCTATGGGATATAAGCTCTCTCTCACTTGGAGTTGGAGTGGACATCACCATCCCAGTTCCCTCAGGATTGGGGGAAGAACTATGGACTAGAGTGGACTTGATGGTATTCTCTTGTTCACATATGGTGATTCTAGCAATGCAGGAAATTATAACAATGAGGTAGAGCCAGTGGCCACTTGACACTTTTGGGGTAGGGAGGGGATGAGCAGTTGAAATACAGGGGCTTCTTTGGGAGTTGGAGGTTGCCCTGTGTACTGTTGTGGCAACGGATGTAGGCCATTTTAAATCAGCACACACCACTCAGAACTGAGTGGGAGAGAGTGTGGTCTACAGTGTGAACTGTGGTCTATGGTTGGTGGCAAGGCTCCAGGATGTGTAAGTTCATTGAGCGTGGTGGGCCACACTGTGGGAGATGTTTGTGTGGGATGTGGTGGGAGGTGTGGGAGGTGGGCAACATGGGAATCCCAGTGGGTTCCGTGTAATATTTAGGGTAATCTAAGCACCTCTTAAAATATATGTATATATATATATAAATAACATTTTTGTAAGTAAATACACATATATGCATATATATTTATATATCATTTTGCAAATGTTTGTATGTATTGTAAGAATTTTGATTTTTACCCATAATAAAAAAAAAAAAACATTCACACACACACAAAATAAATAAATAAATCGCCTAAACACGATTAATAATAATAAAAAAAAAGCAAATATATATATGTGTGTGTGTGTGTGTGTGTGTGACCTGATTAAAACTAAAATCTTTTGGTCCTCAAATGAATTTAACATGAAAGCAAAAAGACAGTCTCACATAATGGGGGGAAATATTGGGAAACCATATATCCGATAAAGGTTTAAAATGGATAACACATAAAGAAATCCTTCAACTTAAGAAAAAGACAAGCAACCAAATTAAGAAAAATATGGGCCAAAGACTTAAATAGACATCTCTTCAAAGAAAACACACAAATGGCCAGAAAGCACACACAAAGATGCTCAACATCATTAACCATCAGGGAATTGCAAATCAAAGCCACAATCAGATACCATTTCACACCCATTATAATGACTGCTACTTTTTTAAAAAAATGGAAAATAGCAAGTGTCAAGAGGATTCGGAGAAATAGGAATCTTCATTCTTTGTTAGTGTCAATGTAAAACGGTATATCCTCTGTGGAAGACAGTTTGGCAGTTCCTCAGAAACTTAAGTATAGAACTACCAAATGACCTGGCTATCCCACTACCAGGAACATACCCAAAAGAACTGAAAGCAGGGTCTCAGAGAGATATTTGTGACCATTGTTTAAAGCTGCATTAATCACAATGGCCAAAAGATGGAAGCAACCCAAGTGACCATCAACCAATGAATGGATAAATAAAATGTAGTACAAACATGCACTGAAATATTATGCAGCTATAAAAACAAATCAAGTCCTGATAAATGCAACAACATGGATTTAAAAGAAAAGTTAAATGTACAGAAACATTGACTAGTTTTAACTCTCTATTCTACTAATTCAGTCCTAACCAAGAAATCTTTCTAATCATTGCTAATTAGAAAAGTGTCAAGCATGTCCTTATTTCTGTGAAAATGGGCTTTCAAATTTGTGTTGCTCTGATTTCTGCTCAACTTCATTTATATAGTTTAATGTAAGGGATGTTTTTATGCTCCCCAGATTTTTGCAAGTAAAAGTAACACAAGACTAATTTTGAACTCAAAATATTTACTTTATGTTGCATAGAAAATATGGAAGTGATTCTAGTTTCTGAAAACACTTTTAAACACCTTTCAGAGTGGAGCTTGCCAGCATTTTACAATTTAACAAGTAAACACCATCAATGAGAAATCTAAAGAGGGTGTTCGCTTTGACAGCACATATACTAAAATTGGAAGAATACAGATAAAATTAGCATGGCCCCTGCACAAGGATGATGTGCAAATTCGTTAAGGAGTCCATATTTTTGTAAAGAGGAAATGAAATTGGGATGCATATGACAACATGGATGAACCTTGAGGATATTATGCTGAGTGAAATAAGCCAAACACAAAGGAACAAATATTGCACATCTCACTAATATGAACTATATATGAAGAAAAACACATGGAATTAAAATCTAGAGTATAGATTACTAGGAGATACGATGAGGGCTGAGAAGGACTACTGAAGATTAATGTATGTAAAACGTTTAATTACCTTGATTGTAAAAGTGTGGAAATTGATAGAGTTGATGGTAACACATAGTGAGTATAACTAACTCTGCTGATTTATTGTGGCTTAAAGGGGTAGTCCTTGGATGTAAATGTCAATTGAAAGAAAGCAAGAGAATAACCTAGAGACTGTATAATATAATGAACTTGGTGGTAGATGAGGATTGTTGTTAATTGTACAAATATAATAATATTCTTCTATGAACTTCAACATAGGTATGTCACTATAAAAGGAGGTAAGAATATGGTGATACATGGGAAAAATACAGATGTAACTTATTGACTATAGTTAGCAATATTGTAATATTCTTGCTTCAAAGTGTTCGAATATACTATATCAATGTTAGGGGCCAATAATAGGGGTTTTGAGATTTTTTCTTTTGGACTAAGGAAAATGTTCTAAAATTCTCTGAGATAATCACAACAAAACTCTGTGATGAAACAGAGAGCCACTAAGTATACACTTTGGATGGATTGTACAAGGTATGAGTCTGTATAAAACAGTGAACCATGTGGTAGATGATAGATGGTGGTTAACATTAAAAACATGAAAACATTCTCTCATGAACTATATAACAAATGTACAATACTTATACATGTTGTTAATAATATGCAGGGTTATGGAAAATATATACCAAATGGAAGCTATGGTCCTTAATTTGCTATAATATTTTTTTGATGTCCTTTTATAATCTGTAAGAAATGTTCCACAACAATACAAGGTGCTGGTGGAGGGGTGATGTATGGGAATTCTGCATGTTATGCATGATAGATTCATTAGATCATAACTTTTCTAATAAAAAAATAAATAGATCTTACATGTCCTTCACATATTTATCCTACATTTTTCCAAGAATCCAGCTTTGTAATCTCCAGACCAAATGTGCTCTATTTTTCTGAACTACCACAAATACTTATTGTGCACTGAATTATATTATATCAATTGTTTCTTACTTATTTCTGATCATATATTTTAATCTTTCTGCCGCAAATATAAATTATTTTTCTTCCTATAAGATTCTAAACTCAGTTGGAATAAAGAAAACTCATTTTTGTAATTACATGGGCTGAATAAATTTGTGTTAAATTGAAAAAAAAATCTAAAGAGGCAGTGGGCTGCATAGGACACAGTGCCAGCTTATATCTCTAGTGATATCACTAGAACCAAAGGAATATATTTGTTGTTTTCACTTAAGCAAAATCCATTTTCATCAATACTTTTCGAAAGGAAAGAAAATCAATTCTAAAAGCTATTCATAGTTAAGTTTACCTCTCTCCTTGAAGAAAGCAGAGTAATGACTAGAGATTCTTGGAAAAGGGTAGATGTTTGCAATATTACCTTTAAGCGAAGGAAAATGATTATTCTATTGTGGCAAAGTAAAACAGTCTATGACTTTTATTTTCTAACCACATGAAATTAATAGGTAAAAATTGCAAAAAAACACAATATTTTCTTATTTTCCATTTGTTCCCTCAAATATGAAAATACTCAATATAACAACTCTATTGGAGTATGATATTTATAAGCTCTGCATATCATTGGGGCACATTAGGTCTTTGATTAATAACCAAAATTATGGGATAAAAATAGAAGAAAAAATACTTATATTCAGTCAAGCAATGTCATTGGTATTGTATACCATATACAAAAGCATGTATTTGGTGTGGACTCATGTTTTGCAGTTTGGTGAGAAGAAGAAATTAAAATTTTGGCCAACTGAAGATTGGACTGGGGGAGAGGAGGAAATGTGCAGGGGATGACTATTATTCAGAATAAATCTTTATGATTTAATCATTTCATCATGTGTATTTTGATGGAAATACATAAATAGAAATAAATAAAGTAAAACATATTAATGTAATGAGAAAGAATATAAAGCATAAAAACTCAAAACATGGATAATTTTTGAGTGAGTGAAATGGATTCTATCTCTGAGGAAGATTTTATTATTGTTCAGAATGTTTGCATCCTTTCTCTGTAGGCTTCTCCCTAAGAAAGCAGTGTCTTTCTTACCCTGCTAAAGCCTGGATTGCCTGTGTAATGTGTTTTGTTCAATAATATAGGAGAAGAATTGATGTATGCCACATGCAAGAAGAAGTTTTAAGAACCCAAAATAAGGGCTACTTCTTCACCTTGAATCATAGAATGAGGACAACAGCAGGGTTTTAGCTAACACACACAAACATACATCATAGGCAAGAAATATACATTGTCTCTTGTTAGCCACTGGGACTTTGGAGTTTTTGTTCTTCTGGCATGGTTTAGGCTAAGCTGACTGTTGTACTTAAGAATGAACCTGCTGCTTCCTTTTCTCTTCTACCTCAATGCTTCCTATGTGATCTTTATAACTTTAAGGTAACACCCACTTCTTTTCCATGGTTTTACATAAAAACATTGCAAGCTTCTAAATTTATTTTAATCCTCTAAATTTATTTATTCTATTTAAGACTTCTACTGTTCTCCATTTCTAATGTTCTAATTTCCTTAAATAGATGTCTTCAACATGAGCTAAGGGAAGTTCTGAATTTCCATTACTCTATGTATCTCCTCACTGCTCTGTGTCTTTCTCACTATAAGGAATGGCATCACCCTCGCCAAGCCTTTCAAAGATCTCCATCTTTGGTCCCTCATTTTACATTATCTAACAAAACCAAACTATCAACATATTATCTCAACTATGTCTTGAAAATATTACAAATCCATTGATTTCATTTTATTTACACTGCTACAGCTTTAGCCCAGGCATCACCATCTTTCACCTATACTTCTGAGATCATACCTTTCGATTTCCATCCTATTTTTCCATAGATTGTTTTCCACAGTACAGTTAGAGTGAAACTTCTTAATTATACATCACATCAAGTCACTTCCCACTGAAAAGTTTTCTCTTATCCTGCTTCTTTTATGCATAACTCCAAAGATCTATCCACACTTCCACGACTGTGCATGATCTGGGCTTTCCATTATCTCCAACCCCATTTTATACCACTTGCTTTCTTGATCACTACGATGCAGCTACATGGGATATCTTGTGGTTCCCTGAACATGATACCTGACACTTTCCCAACTCAGAGGTTTTCTCAAGCTGTTTTTAGTTCAAGGAAGAATGTCTCTCTTCTTTTTACCTCAATGATTCTTTCTATTCTTAGGATCTCAAGCTAAACAGCATACTCTCAGATATGTTTTCAATGACTCTCCTAATTAAAGTAGTTCATTCAACCAATTTTTCCCTGTCCCATTTCAAAGAATATGGATGTGATATTCTGCTATCAGTATTTCTTTCAATATAGTTAAAACTATTTAAAAATTATTGTTTGTTTTCTTGCTTAGTGTTTTTGTGGTACACATCTTTTCTACTTTCCTTCAAGACTACAATTTCATTGAGAGGGCAGTTGAACCAATAAAAGAGCATATTAAAAAGAGACAAGTTATATTAGGGAATTGGGTAGGGAAGATAATTTGACATCATTTTTGCATTGGTTTATTTGGTTTTGTTTGCTCTGAACACTCAAAAAACCCTCTATCATATCACTAGTTGAATAGAAAATCAAGAAACAGAAGCTCAGTGACTAAATATCAGAATGAACACTTTAAAATATTAAAATGTAGAATGTGCAATAAAAGACTACAAGACTGAAAAATGAGCAAGAAATCCCAAGGAAGAGGACAAAAATTCATGAAACATCAATGAATAAGCTCAAACTGTGAACATACTGGACAAAGACTTCAAAAAAATAAAAATAAAAAGATCCTCAATATGCTCAAGGAGATGTAGGCAAATACAAAGAAAGAACTAAAGGATATCAGGAAAACAACAAATTACCAATACAGGAATCTCGATAAAAAGATAGAAATTTTAAAAAGGAAGCAAACAAAACTAGTAGAGATGAAGACCACAATAACTGAAATGAAAAATTCCCTAGAAGGTTTCAACAGCAGTTTGGAGCTGACAGAAGATAGAATCAGTAAACTTGAAGACAAAACAATTGAAATGAGACAGGCTAAGAACCAGAAAGATAAAAAGAATTATAAAAAGTGAGTATAGCCCAAGAGACCTGTGGGATGCCATCAAGAATATTATTATAAACATTATGAGCATCCCAGAAGAAGAAGAAATAGAGAAAGCAGCAGAAAGAATATTCAAACATAAAATGGCAGAACAATTCCCAAACGTAGCAAAAGACACGAACATGCACATCAAAGAAAACCAATGAACTCCAAACATATAATCTTGAAAAGAAATATGCTCAGACAAATAGTAGTCAAACAGTCAAATGCAAAGGACAAAGAAAGATTTCTGGAATCTACAAGAGAAAATAAATGTGTTATTTGCAATGAAGTCCAATAAGATATCTCATCAGAAACAATGGAAGCAAGAAGGCAATGTGACAAAATACTTAACATGCTGAATGGAAACAATTTCTAAAAAAGAATTTTATATCTGGTGAGTCTGGTTTTCAAAAATAAGGGAGAGATTAAGACTTACACAGGTAAACAAAAGTTGGTGGATTTTTTTTTTTTTAACAATTAGACCCACCTTATAGGCAGAGCTAAAGGGAATACTTTAAACTGAAAATAACAGTCACTAGACAGTGGATCAAAGCAATGGAAAAAAATAAACCTGTCCAACAAAGGTAACCAGATGGGTAACTATAAATGTCTATATTATTGTATTATATTTTCTGGAATATATTTTATTTTTTTCTTCTTACAGGCAAAAAAATGCAAATGAATAAATAATAATGATAAATCTATAGCTTTGGAAATAGAATGTGTAAAAATAAAATTAACAATATGTACAACAAAAAGGTGGAGGAGCAGAGGGTTATAGGAACAAGGTTGGTGTATGCTGTGGAAATTAAGTTGTTACCAAATCAAACATGATTATTATAGAGTTAATATATTAAAATGTAGTCACATTATATCAACAAAGAAAATCTATAGAAAATATATATAGAAAGAAATAAGAAGGGACTCAAAATAATAAACTAAAAAATCAGATAAATATGAAAGTAGGCATTAGTGGAAGAATTGAGGGACTTATAAGGACTGTTTATCAAAATGGAAGAAGAAATTCCCACATCATCACTAGCTATTTTATATGTAAATGGACTAAACTGTCCAGTCAAATTCAGTTTGATAGAATGGATAAAAAAGCATGACACAACTTTAAGCTATGTACAAGAGACTCACTTTAAATTCAAAATCATAAGGAGGCCAAAAGTGAAAGGATGGTAAAAAATATACCATGCAAATAGATACCAAAAGAGAGACTGGGAAGATCTCCTATTATCAGATAAAATAGAAGAAAAAATGGAGTACCTTAGAGTAAGAGAAAGAAAATGGAATTGGAGAACTGTGCTTACTGTAAGGCCCTTATGCTGTCCCCTGACAAACCTGAAACCAGCTGATATAAGTAAACCTAAGTAGCTAATAAAACCATTACTTTTCTGAAAAAAAAAAAAAAATGTATTTCAAAGACCCTTGCCCTAACCAACTTCTATTTTTTCTTCTTCCTCTTTTTCTTGACAGCCCCAAATTGGAGCACAACCTAGGTTGCTACCTGACTCTTTGCACCCTGACTTAAAATTCTGAGACTCCAAATAAACACTTTTTACTTTACAGTTCAGTTTGTTGTTTCTTGGTTGACAAACTTAAAGTAAAAAGCAGTTAAAATGAATGAAGAATTTCACTTTACACTGATAAAGGTCTCAATTTAAAAGGAAGACTTAACCATTCTAATATATATGCACCTAATCACAGGGACCCAAATTATATTAAGCAAATATTGACATATTTGAAGGGGAAAATAAATGGTTCTAGTTCAATACTAAGAGACTTCAATACCACTTTCAATAATGGAAAAAATATCTAGTTAGAAGAACAATAAAATAATAGAAGACTTAAACAATACTTTAAAACAACTAGAACTAATTCTATAGAAGAATTATCCTGACAGCAGTAAAACGCACATTCTTTTCTAGTGCATGTGAATCATTCTCCAGGGTATACCATATGGAGGTCACAAAACAAGTTTCAATGATTTAAAAATACCTAGAAATCATCCAATGTATCTTTTCTAAACAAAATGGAATGAAACTGGTAATTAATAACAGAGGGATAACTAGAAAATTCACAAATATGTGAAAATTAAGCAATGCACTCAAACAAACAAAAATTCAAAGAAGAAATTTATTGTTTGTGGTGGCCACTTAGGAGCTAAAACGTCTATTTATTTAAAGCAGTAATAATTTAAAACTAGGAAATATCTTGAAGCAAATAAAAGAAAAACAAAACATACCAAAAATATGGATGAAGCAAGGGCAGTGCTGAAATGGAAATTTATAGCTCTAAATGGTTAAATTAAAAAGGAAGAAAGAGATAGAATCAAAGAAGTAAACACATACCTGGAGGATTTAGAAAAAGAAAAACAAACTAAGCCCAAATTTAGAAGAAAGGAAATAATGATGACTAGAGTATAGAAAAATGAAATAGAGAATTAAATAGCATGACTCAACGAAATCAAAACTTTGTTGTTTGAAATGATCAATAAAATTGACAAACCCTCAGACTAACAAAGAAAAAAGACAGAAAATGCAAATAACTAAAATCAGAAGTGAAAAGGAGGTATTATTATTGACCCCAATGGGAAAAAAAAAAAGGGTTGTAAGAGGTAGTGTGATCAACAGTATGCAAACAAATTAGTTATCATAGATAAAATAGACAAATTCCTAAAAACACACCAAGTCCTTACACTGATTCAAAAAGAAATAAAAGATCTAAATAGTCCACTTACAAATAAAGAGATTGAATCCATAAACAAGAATTTCACAACCAAAATAATGCCCTTGCAGATAGCTTCATAGATCAGTTTTACCAAGCAGTCCAAGAAGAATTAACAGCAATCCTGCTCAAACACTCCCCAAAAAAATTGAAGGGGAGGGAACACTTCCCCCAAAATTCTATGAGGCCAGCACCACCCTAATACCAAAATAAGATAAAGATACTAAAAGAAAAAAAAATTACAGAACAACATCTCTTATGAAAGTAGATGCAAAAATCCTCAACAAAATACTAGCAAACTGAATCCAACAGCACATTAAAAGAATTACACAACTTTGTCAAGTAGATTTATCTCAGGCTGCAAGGATGGTTTGACATAAGAAAGTCAATTAATGTATTAATAGAACAAAGGAAAGATACATAATTCCTCAATTGACATAAAAAAGCATTTGGCAAAATCCCAGCACCCCCTTTTCATAAAAATAGTCTACTTGGAATAGATGGAGATTTCCTTAGCATTATAGACAGCATGTATGAAAAATCCACAGCTAAAATCATACTCTATTGTGAAAGACTGAAAGCTTTTCTTTTTAGATTGGAAACAAGACAATGATGCCCACTATAACCACTGCTAATCTACATTGTACTAGAAGTTCTAGTCAAAGAAGTTAGGCAAGGGAAAGAATTAAAAGGCATACACATTGGCAAGGAAGAAGTAAAAATTTCTCTGTTTGAAGACAACATGATTTTATTCTCATATATTAAAAAATTCTGAAAAATCTACAATAATGTGACTAGATCTAATAAATTCAGCAATGTGACACGGCATAAGTTCAAAATCTTTCCAAATGGATCAAAAAACTAAATATTAGAAACAAAATTAATAAACTTCGAGAATAAAATTTATGAAAGCAACATGAGGACCTTGTGTTAGGTGATGTTTTCTTAGACTTAACATCCAAAGCACAAGCAACAAAAGAAAAAATAGATAAATGGAACTTTGTCAAAATTAAAAACTTTAGCACATGAAAATACTTCATCATGATAGTAAAAAGACAGCCTAGAGAATAGGAGAAAGTATTTGGAAACCACATATCTGATAATGGTTTAATATTCAGAAAAAAACAAGAATCCTACAACTCAATAACAAAATGACAAACAAAAATGAGCAGAAGACTCAAACAGACATTTCTCCAAAGAAGATATACAAATAACCAAATGCACATGGAAAAATGTTTGCCAGCTTGGGCATTAGGGAAATGCAACCCATGATGAGATACAATTTCATACCCACTAGAATGGCCACGGATAAAAAAAAATGACAAATAAGGATTGGGAATGAGAAATAGGAACACTTACTCATTGTTGATGGGAATGTAAAAAGATACACCTGCTGTTGAAGAAAGTTTGGTTGTTCCTCAAAAAGTTAAGTATAGAATAATGGTATGACCCAGCATGCCCACTTCTAGGTATATACCCAAAAGAATTGAAAGCAGAAACTCAAACAGATATTTGTACACTGATGTTCATAAGTGCATTATTCACAATGCCAAAAGATGGAAGCAACCCAACTGTCCATCAACCAATGAATGCGTAAACAAAATATGGTATATACATACAGTAGAATATTATTCAGCAGTGTTAAGGAATAATGTTCTGATACATGCAGCAACATGGATCAACCTTGAAGACATCATGCTGAGTGAAATAAGACATACACAGAATTACAATATTGTATGATATTACAGGCATGAAATAATTAGAATAAACACATTCATAGAGTCATACAGGTTAACATACAGGTTATTGCAGGACAGTTTTGGGGGAGAGATTGGGGAATTAATTCCACAGAGTTTCTGTTTGGGGTGATGGTAATGAATAGTGGTTATAGTAATACAACATTGTGAATATAATTAACACCAATGAATTATATATCTGAATGTGTATAAAAGGGGAAATTTTAGATGCCATCTGTATTTTATATATTTAGATTTAAATATATTAGAAAAACAACCATAGGACTCTATCACACAGTGAACACTAACTTAAACCCTGGTCTATAGTTAATATAACAATTATAAAAATATTTTCTCGTCAATTTTAACAAAAACTACCACACTAACATAAAATGATAAAAATGCAAGTGGGTGTATGGGAACTCTGTATTTTCTGAATGATCTTTCTATAAACCTAAAACTTCTTTAATTAAAAAAAATGGGGGATAAAAGAATGGATCAGAGGGAAAGCAGATGCTATCTTTGGAAGAAGGTATCCTTGTCACAGAAAAGTATTCTATTCTATTCTCTTCTAAGAGGATTTTGGATGGAAAAAAGAGATGCTAAATGTCTCAGCATGTAGCATCCTGCCATCTGTATGCTTTCATAGACTCAAATTCTAGAGAGAATAATAGGCTTGCTACCTAGATTGAAAGGAATGCTATATGCATTCTAATTGATAGCTAAGACTCTGAAAGGAGGCTGCTTAGAAGGATGATGTGCAAACCTCCCACTCCAAGTCTCCTTTACTGAATTGGCCAGAACAGTAAAATACCTGTTATGCCATCCGACTGAGGAAAAACTTAAATTTACTGTCTCAGAGCTTAACTATTGCTACCAATTGATATGGAGGATCCCCAGAAGTTCTTTTTGGCTGGATCAAATGGGAATAGCAGCCAGACCTCAGGATGAAACACAATAGCAAGATAAAGTTGATAAAAGAGATTAGATGGCAAGGTTTCTGCCTAAGCCAAGGAGGGAGAGGAGAGGCGGCGGGGGGGGGATGTTTTCACTAGTGTAAGAGTTTTAGTGTTGGCTTCCTGCTGGATGCTTAGAGACAAAATACATAAAGGGTGCTTGACAATATTTAAGAGACAGCAGGAATTCAAGGACAGTATAGAAAACTATGCACTTAGCTTTGAGTAATCTCAAATTTCCTACTGTCGCCAGTCGGTGTTTTGTGCACTGTGGCTTGGAATCTATTAATTATGTGCTTAGAAAATGAAGTAGAAGAAAGGGAAAATAGAATATCTTGCACAAGGAAAATCTAAGTATTGTTTTATAAAATTTTCATATTAATTACTATATATGTAAATGTCAACAAAATATAACCTGTGTGTAAGTGTGTGGTGTTTAACCAGGATCAAAATGTAAAATCCTCTTCTAACTATGGGATATGGGATATGGTAAAAAAAAGTTTGAAAGCCATTATACTAACTCACTTAATCCCCTTGCCCTTCATTTTTCAGAGGAACAGGGAGATGAAGAATGATTAATATTTGTTCAAATAACATTGGAGTTGGCTATAGAAAATATTTGAATTATTAATTTAGCAAATCCACACATATATTGGCACGTGATTTATTTGAGATTTTGTTCAAATAAGATAGCTAAAAGACTGGATACATGATAGACAGTCAAGAAAGACTATTTCCCTTCCCTTTTGTTGTTTAAAAGGATTTGAGATTGCTCATATTTCTATTAACACTCCTTTAGCAAATTTTTTTCTCTAAATTGGATCAAAACATTATCAAATGTTTATCAAACCATTAATATCTTCCATTATATAACAGAAACAAGGGAAAATTCTCTTTAACGGTGTTGTGTACCCAAGACACTGTTAATCAGCAGGTTTGCCTAGCTATCTCTGCCAGAGGAAGCAGTTGTGGTGTAATAACTGGGTCACCTTCTTAACAGCTTTATTATACAGTAGTTCATGTATTTTCTTGTTGACAGATTTAGAGCACTTTGTGAAAGCAATAATTGTACTGGGACTACAGCTGGCAGGCTTCCTTAGTAAAGAAACTAGAATGAGATTGCTATAATACTTTTAACTGTTAAGAGGCAAATGAAGCAGACTGTGTAGTTTCATTAAGGAATTACACTGACTCTAACATCAGAACTAATTAAAATTGTTTTGAATAGACAAGAGTGAATTGCTGTGCAATATATTCCCAAGTTAAGGGATTCCTCAAGAAAATGTTTTTTTGGGTTACCCATACCAGAGGGAAGCTATGAACATAATGGATAAAGGAAGCATAAAATGAATCATTTGGGTGCATTTAATTCCTTTAAATTCATCTTCCAAATAAAACATGGCAAGCATTCTAAATATAGACTGAAGATAGACTTGATGTTGCAGCTTTACTTATTTTTCTCTTATTGTGTATTTTAAATTGGTCATTTGTGTTAAATAACTATCATGTGCAGAGAGGTGTTATGATTCTTCTTAAACAAATTTAAGTAGTCATGTTTTGTGATAGAACTTATTATTCATCACAAAAATTATTTCTCACCTGATCGTCAATTATTTAGCATTCTCTGACTTGAGGCAAATCTTCTACAGCACATTCAACATTTAATTTGAAATGCCTAATTCCTTAAGAGGGGGAAAATGTGGTAAAAAATGTTTAAGTGTAAATGTGTGAAATCATATTCGTTTCTGAGAGGGTATTGATATAGAGAAGTTTCCATATCTTCTGATAGTTGAAAACCCACAGAAATGACAGGTTTGGTACAACAAAATAGACTAATTTTAGGAGTGGCCAATCAAATATTAACTTTCTAAAAATTTTAATGTCATAGTAATATTTAATTTTAAAATCTAATGTGCATCATTTAATATTTATTGATTGAGAATATATGAAATGTGTTGATATGTGTCAATATATTTGAATATGACACTTCGTTATCTTCAGAGTGAAATAACATTCAAAGGAGTGTAAAGAAAACATGGTATCCAATAATATTTAACATAACAGAACATAAATGAAAAACCAAGTGATAAAAAATTCATAAAGCAACTTTATTCTTTTATTGAATAGTAAGATGTATTTTAAGACTCATGCAATACTGAAATATTCACTTAACTTGTCTTTTGTGAGGAGGGCGGATACATCTTTTATGTTGTTGAGCTGTTTTTGCATTTTTATTATCCTCTTAACTTTTATGATTCTTTGAAAAATCTAAGACCATCAAATTTTTCTCCAATGTTAAATTATAAAATTATTATATTGTATTATATTATGTTATGCTATGTTATATTATGCTATTTATGTTCTGTTATGTTACATTACATTATACTGTCTAACAATTTTTAAAACACATCCCTATATGTCTCAGAAATCTCTTATCATTAGAGTAATGCAAATTTCATTCAGATTTTTTAAACAATATATTTTCTAACATGAGAACATAATAGAAAAATGAGTTATCTGCTAAGCTTACCTTGCTGAAGAGATATAATTATAGATTCAAGCTGATTATTAAAGGATGTTTGTACAAGTAAGATTCTTTGAATACATATTGAGTAACTTCTATAAATTACAGAGTTTGGAAGTCTGAGTAGACAGAAGCATTAGCCAGTTATACTTTAAAAGTGTGAAATCTTCTTACAGATGACAGTATATCTATGTAATAGTCATAGAATTATCTTATAGAATTTTACAGCACTATTTCTAGAAACATAAACTGAAGAAAATAAGAGAAAGGTTCCTCCAGTATCTTAATCAACTGACATCTAACTCTTAGAAGGAAGATAGAAACATTCAATAATCTACAGTTATCGTTTTCACATCACAACTTTCCCTATCATAGTTTCAATATATCATGGGTTGACATAAAAAATTAAATGGGAATTGTTTAAGAGTTTTGTGGAAGCTGCAGACAACACACAAAGTCCAGCAGATGACACAGGAAAAGTTTAGAAACTCAGAAATGCATAAAATATTTGTATAGTATTATATAATACTTAATCCAGATTTTACAATAAGGTACTCTAAAGACCCCATAAAAGAAAAAAAAAATTAGACTCTATTCTGGTATGAATGGAGGATATGCAGATATTCCACATAGCAGGTGCACCGTGCCCCTAACCCTGGTGATGTGGAATAGATAACTGTAGATTCTGGGCAATTATAGAATACTTTAAACAGCTACATGTAATCAAAGTTTGCTTATGTGCTATTAATAACCAGTATACAATATTACACCATTAAATATAACTCTAGAGTTCATTGTTAAATTACAATTAATGGTAAAAAATAAATGCTTATCCCTAATATATTATTGATTATGGTTCATGAGAAGGAATGCAAAGAGAAGCCAACCTATAGTATCATAAATGTAAATTGATATATTTTATCAATATTGAGTTCACTTTTTTTTGAGGTACAGAGGGCCGGGGATTGGAACTGGGACCTCA
Source organism: Tolypeutes matacus (assembly GCA_026826555.1). Lineage (NCBI taxonomy): Eukaryota > Metazoa > Chordata > Mammalia > Cingulata > Chlamyphoridae > Tolypeutes > Tolypeutes matacus. The sequence goes on along the minus strand of JAKSZT010053887.1, from coordinate 68,394,096 downwards.
TATGTGGGAAGCCTGCACTCAACCATTGAGCAACATCTGCTCCCCACAAACTTTTGACTTATAATAGTAATACTGATGTATTTTTAAAATTTTAACTCTTTCTTTAGTTTGCTAAAAAAAATTAATGAGGGAATTTCTTCTTCCACCAAAGGAGTAACAGTGACTTTATTTTTCTTCTCTCCTGCAAAAACCAAAGTGGAAAACAGACAAACATATATTAAACAATAGAATTCAAGACACTAGAATTAGGAAATGAATAACAGTGATGAATGAAAGAGACAAAATAAAACAGGCGATCCTCACAATTTCTACAACTCACTATCTTGAGAGAGTTTTCACCTTATGATATATGAAGAAGAACCTCAGGCAAGCCCAATAGACAGAGTTTAGCCAGGAACACAGATGGGTTAAGTTTATAGGACAGAATATTGGAGAGGAAAGAGTTGAACAGAAAGAGAACGTGCCAGAGACAAGGGAAGAGTACATTTCAATATTCAGCATTCCTCCTAAATTAATAAAGAAGAATACAATTTCCACTCTTGCTACTTTTATTAAGCATTGCATTTATTGGAGGTTCCAGTCAGTACAATCAGTGAAGAAATGAATTATCCTGTATACGTACTGGAAAGTAAGAAGAAAAATGAGTTCAGTCACAGATTACCTGACACTCTATGTTGAAAATCCAGTGGAATCTATAAAAAGGTACAAGAACTAAAAAGTGAATTTAACAATCAGTGTGGGATAAAAAACAATTTTATTACTACATACAAACAAAAAAAATCAGAAATTGAAACAAAAAAAAATGCCATTTACAAAAGCATTAAAATTATCAAATATTTAGCAGTAAATCTGACAATGTTGACAAATACCTACACAATCCAAACTCCAAAGCATTATTGAGAAGAATTAAAGAAGACCTAAGTGAATAGAGATATGTATCTTGTTCCTAGGTAGGATGACTCACTATTTTTTAAATCTCAGTTATTCCCAACTTGATCTTCAGATTCAACACAATTCCAATCCAAATCCCTGGAGAATTTTTTGACAGAAATTGAATAGCTAAGTTTAAAAATCACAAGGAAATACAAAAGATCTTAAATAACCAAAATAACTTTAGAAAAAAATAATATATTTGCTGGATTAACTCTAAATGAGTGTGGCAAGGTGAGGAGATGGGGTATGAGAATCCCCTATATTTTCGATATAATATTTATGTAATCTAAAGCTTCTTAAAAATAAATAAAATAAAATAAAATAAAATAAAAATCCACTAAAGGAATCAAAAGAAAAACCACAAAGAGAAAATATTTGTAAATAATATATTTGACAAAGGGCTTATATCCAGCAATATTAAGTATTCTCAAATTCAAATAAAAGAAAATAATAACCATATAAAAATGGGCAAACACTTTTGAACAAACACTTTACTACAAAAATTATATGGATAGCAAATAACCACATGAATAGATGTATAATAACATTAGTCATTACAGAAATAAAAAATTCAAATTACATTGATATATATCTATACATATCATAATGGCTAAAATTAAAATGTCTGATCATACCCAGTATTGGCAAGGATGTAGAGGATCTGGAGTGGTCACTTGTGATGGTGAGAGTGTAAACTCAACCAATTTGAAAAACGTTTTAGCAGTTTCTTCAAAAAGTTAAACATACACTTACTACATGATCTAGACATACCAAACCTAGGTATTTTTCAAAGAGAAAAGAAAGTTATGTTCTTATAAAGACCTGTGCAAGAATGTTCATAGCAGCTTTAATTGTAACAGACCAAAGTCAAAACACTCAAATATTCACTAACAGGTGAATAGATACAAAAAACTGCATTATCTATACCGTAAAATACTACTCAGCAATAAAAAGAAATTATCGATACAAGCAATAACAAGGATGAATTTCAAAATAATTATGCAAAATGAGTGAAGTTAGAGAATAAAAGTGTGCATACCACATGATAACCATTTAATTAAAACACCAGAAAATGCAAACTCTCATGAAAGAAAGCTAATCATTGGTTGGTTGAGGCAACTTTTGAAGAGTGGAGTAAATGACGGATTACCAAGTGGCACAAGGATACATTTTGGGGTGATAGTTGCTTTCACTCTTGGATTGTTGTAATGGTTTCATGGGTACATACAGATTCCCAAACTTGCAACTGTATACTTGAAATACTTTCAGTTTACTGTGTGTTAATTATATCCAATATATCTGTTAACATAAATAGATGAATTAAGTAAGAGTGAAGGAAAACATTTATCAATTTGTGTGCTAAGTAGCTGATTTCAATTCCTTAGAAGTATTTATTCATACTGAATATTATTACAGTGGCAAGAGATACTAGTGAATCTTTATGTTAATAAATAGTTGCTAAAACAAATTCTATACAGTGGGTTGGCTTAACAACAGTAGTTTATCTTCTGATGTTTCACAGGCTTAAAGGCTTGCTCCTTCCAAGGTGGCTGACTTCTGCCTGGCTGTCAACCTTGGGGTGACTTCCAGCTTCACCATAGCTTCTCCCTCTCTGTCTAAATTTCATTCTGTTTATAAAGGACTCCAGTAATCCAGAGTAAAACCCAACCTTATTCAGTTAGGCCACACCTTAGCTGAAGTAACTTCTTGAAGAGAGCATATTACAATTGATCCACACCCACAGGACCAGGAGATGGAAACCAAGCCTTCCTTTGTTGAAGCACATGGTTCAATTTCCAACAATTAATTTGCTACATTTGCTAGCAACATATCATGGAACAACATGGAAACTCAAAGTTTTCAATCAGGTGATATTTTTATCAATTTGATTTTTATAATATGTTTAAAAGTAATAATGTTACAAATGTTAATTAAAATTGCTTGTTAAATTTTAACCATAGTTCAGACTGTTCTTCTCTTTAAATATCTATAAACATTTTTTATTGTCCTCCAAACTGATAACCTAAAATGCATTGGTAACATATTAAACAGAATGCTATGTACTTGATATTGTACTAAGTGCTTTCTATAAATTATTAAACATATGAAAAACTGTGATACTTTTTTTTTTAATTTTTTTTATTTTTTTTTTATGATTTGATTCTGCAGCTAAGACAGCAGAAGAGATGATTTATTTTACACTTGTTAACACTCGGCCACAAATGAGAACAGAACTAGTCCAGAATGTCACAGGTCCGGGGCAAAGGACCAAAGGGACTGCTTTGGTGTGAGCAAGATGGGTAAAAGCAGGTAAATTAACCAAGTATTTCTTCTTTAAGCTTATGCTACTTTAATTTTCCAAATTTTACTTACTAGGGATTCAGAACATATATCATAGTATATGTAATATAAATTGTTTTCTGGAATAAAAGCCCTGACACTATAATATATATATATATTTTTTTTTTTTTCTTATTGCTTATATAACAGAATGGTTTTTAAATGCTACTTTTTAATTTTTTTACTTTGTTTTTAAAATATTATTTGAAATTACCTTATGCTTAAAATGAATGTGCTATGGAAAACAGACACTGTATTCTTGGTGAAAGTATAAATTTTTCAAATTTTATAGGTGGTAATCTGGTAAAATCTTCTTAAGTTTATAATAAATACACCCTGTTACATATATTATATATATAATTGTCTATTATATGTGAATATATGGGCACAGCTAAGTATCTATTAAGGTGCTCATTGGTTTATGTTATTTAATGACAATGCATATGACCTTTAATAGAGAATTGGTGAAATAACAAAATGGATACTCTATGGTTGTTAAAAATAATTAGGCAGCTTTAACTCCTTCTCATCTTTCTCATTTCCCTACCTACGTATTATGCTATGGAGTAAATTCCTAAATAGGCAAGTATAGGGAAAGAGAAAGACTCAAAATAGGGTCTAAATATGCTATTAACTGTGTTATAAAAATAAGAAAAGCACTTACACACATACTATATAAATACGTAGAAATATATAAAATGAATTATTAACAGTGGTAATTTATGAAAATATAAACTATAATAGTGAGAGAATAGAGTTGGGGGATTTATTTTTTAATCTATATGTTTTTGTACACATTGAACTGTTTTTGCCATATATATGCAGTTCCTAATAAATATTTCATGGCTAAAAATCAAGTAGAATTTTAGAGGAACATAATGACATTAAAAAATTGGCAAAGAAATAAAACTACTAAGAATCGCCTCTCTAAAAATATTTCTTTTCAGCAGTTTGGTTAGTAAGGTTCACTCATCGTCAAGGATAAATCAATTTTTAGCAGCTGTAGAGAACTGTTTAATTCAAAAGTCTGAATTTCTCCAGTGGGAAATGTGGTAAAAGATAACATGCTGGTGTCAGTTTGGGATTTATGTCTGTCTAAGTGGAGGAAACGTGTACAGCCCTACATTCCAGATCTCAGGTGCTAGCATAGCCTGTCCATGCTGGGACCAAAATGTTCTTAAATAACCAGCTGAAAGTTGATAGTTCATTGTTTTTGAAATTTCTGAATGCATTCACAAGTTATTCCAATGTGATTTTTATCACCAAGGGAAACTTCTTAAATGAATTTGGTCTCATTTAATTTCATAACTTTTAAGTAAGTTTGAAAATATATCCAAAATGATAAGGACAAGCAGGACTGATACAATGTTTTTATACATTATGCTAAGTCATCAACTCAGACTGACCGTAAATAAATTAGTTACCTTCTTCATGCTTGCATATATTGATTTTTCAAGGATCGTCATTATCTGTTCTGGCCACAAGATCTCTTCCCCTACTCTTTTGGACCCTTTGTGCTGTGTCAGTAATAAAGATGTCATTTGCTGAAGTCTTTGTTGTACCTGAGCCTATGTTTCCAAGACACACCATGGAGCAACAGTCTACAATAAGGATGACCTTACCAATAGCTTAGGTCTATCTGGGTGGTTATTCCCCTCCACGAAACCCTCCACCATCTTCCTATCATATGACACATGGGTGTATTACTTCAATCTTAATAAGAAATGGTTTTAAATAATGTATTGTTCTTTGTCTTGAGCATACCATAATATCTTTTTAAATGAGTTTTTCGTGGTACAACTAAAATTAAGTACTTCCTTTCTGGAGAAGGCCATGCTTAAATATTTTCTGTTAATGAATGTATCAAAGTGTACACAAAAAAGCTAAAATGGAGCCCAAAGTGTTTCATTTTGCGCCTTATTTCCTATTAAATGACATAATTAACAGATATCATCTGCTTTGTTCCTGCCTTCTTCTTGATGGTGAACTGTTCAATAATATGAATAGCCCAGGGTTTTTTAACCAGTGCAGCTCATATGGCAATATGACCATTTATAGAAGGGATTAGCCCTTGTTTCAGTTTACTAAATGATGTTGGGAGCAATATACCACAAAAGGATTGGCTTTTACAGTGGAGATTTATTAGGTTGAAGGTTTACAGTTTTGAGTTTGTGAAAGTGTCCAGATGAAGGCTTCATCAAAGTAATGTTTTTCTCCATGAGGACGAGCTGCTGGTGTTCCTGGATTCTGCTCAGGTGGTAGGGCACAATGGTGGCATCTGCCATTCTTGATCTCTGCCTTCTCTTCTGGACCTAGTTGCTTTCAGCTTTGGGCTGCTCCATCTGTGGCTTTTCTCTCTCCCAGGTTCATTGATTTTAGCCTCTGAAGGCTTCTCTCTGTCTCTGCAGCTTTTATCTGTGTCTGTGGCTTTTTATTCCTCCATTTAAAAAGCTCTACATTGACTCCAGTTTCCAGTTCTGTGTTGTATCCAGATCTGAAGCCATGAAGGTCTCTGGCATGTTAGGAGGGCTCTTCATGCTCTTTGTTTTAACTCATGGTTTAGAGGATGTGCATGGCTCCAAGTCAGAATAAGACGATTGACTATTTTGGAACACCGGGATCCTGAGCCTTATGAATTATATCTGGGAACCAGCTGTCCTGTCACCACAACAATGCATAGATATTTTGAGTTCCTTTATTCTCTTTCTAGTTGTGGCATCAGGAAATACGATTGCATCTGGGGCATTCTCATTGAGAGTTCACCCATATATGTACCACGGTCTTCAACTACCCAGGCTTACTACCCAATAGTTTGCTTTATTAAAAGAAATTTACTGATCATTATAGAAGAAAAGCTGTTCATGTTGTCCTACGATTATTATAACATGCTCACAGCTGTGGGAGAGGCAATCTCAACATTCTATCAAGTGGAAAACACTGGGATCCATCTAGGAGTGACATTGGGGTGCAGGAACAATTTTTCCCTTCTTGGATTCTATCATTTTTAATCCTTTGCTTTAAGGGAGAGGTTAGCTCATAAATTCTGAATTGTGGGGCAACTTTGTTAATGCTGGTACTATGGTTGCCTCAGGATTGCACTGTCTTAGAAGTCCACTAATGCCTATGGAAGATAGTAGTTTTTAAATGAATTTGCTCTGTAGTTCATGTTTATAAATTCTTTGAGGGAACAGGGAAATCCCCAGATTTTTTATCTGAAATAAAGTCATTTAGAAAAAAAAAAAAAGCTCTACAGTAAGAGGATTAAGACCCACCCTGAGTCATGCAATCTAATCAAAGGCCCTTAACTGAAGTAATTTAATCAAAAGTTTCTGCCTACAATAAGTTTACATGCACAGGAATCAATTAGCTTCAAGAACAGGATTTTTGGGTGTTCAGAAAAGCTTCAAACAGCCACATCGACTATCTTCCAGTCAGAGAAAATCACAATGACAAGAAAAATGCTATTTTATCACTTTCATTTTATTTTTTGTCACAGAAGTTTTTGGCTATTTGAAATGTGCACTACAAATCTCTTACCTCATTTGAGACATGAAATTTCTACTATTTATGATTATGATTATGATTGATTATGATTATTTTAGATATGCAAAAGCTAGTATGCATGGTTTCTAAACAAATATGGGTTATAATTGTGAAATTTATAGATATTCTATATTTTCTTTTCAGCTGATATCCTAAGAATCATCACATATAAATTGTTTTTATCTTCTTAAAAACAAAATATAATAACTATGTTGTTTTAATTATAACTTATGTCATTATAAGGCATATTTGATACTCATCTTGTCCAGAAGTTTTAGCCACCTTATTTCATTTATACAAAACAATAATGCCATGGAGTAGATAATTACATGACTCCAAAGAGATGGTCAGATGATTATATGAGATAATGTCTGTAATATGGCTAACACAATGGTAATTGTTCCATGAAATGAAGCACTGATAATATGGAATGGTTATTTACCCTATTAACTGTGGCATCAATGTTTATTGTTTAATATTAGTTAAATTAAGTTTGAGTTTTTGTGCATTGAGATGCAACACCAGAATATTTTTTAAAAAATCACAATATATAAGTCCTTTACTCATAAGCAAGGATGCTACTCATGTGCTAACATTTCTTTTTCAAATAAATAAAACTATTTTTAGAGCTCAATGTTAGATGGAGAAAAAAAATTAATTGCTTAAATATTCTCACTGAATTTTCAAATCCAGATAATGTGCTTTGGAGAATACTAGAGTAGGGAAAAACAGGCATCTTGAGCTTTGACCAATAAACGTCCTTAATATATTTTAAATCTTGAGTGAATTATTGAAAACAAGATTTCAATGATTTTACAAACTTGGACACTTGAAATATCTTAAGTTACATGGCATGCCTTCACCCCAACATCTGGAAGAACAAATGCATCCAGAGAGTCACAGCCAAGATCAGGTTACCTGGAGCAAAACTTTCTGCAGACACAAAAAGGTAGGAACAATTAACTATATGGTCTTCTTGACAAATTGCTGGATGCTGTGTGGGACTAGGAAATATTTAGGGGACCCATCAAACTCTTTTAGACTTTACATCCAGTTCTCATGGTACAGATAAAGGAAAGCTCCATGGCTCTGGTAGGCAGAAGGGAAGAGTGATCATTGTGAAACAAACCCAGTGCCTTGTCCATAACAAATGCTTACCCTCTGGCTAATAATGCTTTACCAGAGCCTGATATTAGCTGGTAGAAGGTTGTGACAGCTTGAAGTTTTTTTTGAATCTCCAAAAGAAAAAGGTTATGTTTTTGAACAAATCCATTCCTGTGGGTGTGGGGTCTTTTGATTGGACTATATCAGTGAGGAATGAGCCAGCTTGGGTCTCCACCCTCTTGCTGGGTCTGATATAAACAAGCCTGTTATATCAGGCCTTTTTTTATCTGGTTATATGAAAGAAAGGACTCTACGTTTACCTATAGCTGAGATCAGGGAGATAATACCCAAGAGGTTCAGGAGCTGAGGTCCAGGGAAAGATAACAGATCAGCCACAGCTGAATTCAAAGAGAAAGTAGAGAAAGACCAGCAGACCCACCATCTTGACTGATCACCACCTGGCAGGATGCTAGGATCACCAGTAACTGACTTTGGTGAGAAATCATCTCTGATGGTGCCTTGAATCACACATTTCATGGCCTCAGAACTGTAAGCTTTTACTATAATAAATTTCCCATTATAAAAGCCAACCCATCTCTGGTGCTTTGCATTATTGGCCTTTTGGCAAACTACCCTTTTTCCCCCAGTTTCCTCTAGATTAACTGTCTCACATAAGGAAGAAAAAAGAAAGCATAATCAAAAGTGAACAAGGGTTCAAGAAAATAAATTGGCAATACTACAGCCTGAGAAAGGGGTAGGAAACAAGAAGAGGAAAGCAATACCACTGGAGAAACATTTATAAAGATCAAAGCCCCAAAACATGGGTCCATAGAAATGGCTGAGATTTAATCAGACTATAAAATGTCGCTTTTCCCATACAGCTTATCACCGTAAGTTGAAGGATCCTGCCTATTATCAGTAGTTACAGCAGAAAGAGCCACAAGGAAAAGACCCTCTTAAGAGCCCTTAGGAAAGACCAAGTCAAAAGTGGAGACTAGAACAAGGAAGAATGAAACTAGAAGAATTTAAAAGTTTTGGCACTTATAGATACAGAAAACATTAAATACAGTCCAACTCCTTGCCAGAGTAACATAAATCTTCAGAATGAAGTTCTATTTAACTCAGTTCCTATTTCTAGATACAACAAATCTAGCTTTTAAAAAAAATTAGATTGTACATTAAAAAAGCAAAATAAAAACACTTCTGAACTAATGAAGCAATCAATAGATCCATGTTTAGTGTGACACAAATGCTGTAATTATCTAACAGGGAATTTCAAATAGCTATGATTAGCATGTTAAGGGTTCTAATGAAAAAAGACAGCATGTAAGAACAGATGGTTAATTTAAGCAGAGTGTTGGAAACCCTATTATAGAATCAAAAGGAAATGATGAAAAGAAAAACTACTGTAAAAAAAACGAAAAAAGTCCTTGATGGGTACATCATTATACTTCACAAAGCTAAGATAAGAATCAGTGATCTTGAAGATATGTCAATAGAAACATCCAAAATTGAAATGTAAAGAGAAAAAAGTAAAAAATCCAGAATTTCTATGCACAGTTGTCATACTATCAAAAGACGTAACTTATGTATAATTAGGATATGAAAGGGAGAAGAAAAAGAGAATGGAGTAGAATATTTCAAATACTAAAGGCCAAGAACTTTCTGAAATTAATTACTTACGCCAAACTGCAGGTCCAGGAAGCTCAGAAAACACCATGTAGAATAATTAAAAAAAAAAATCAAATCAATACCTTACACCTAGGTGTATAATATTTAAACTGCATAAAACCAAAGACAAAGAGAAAATTTTGAAAGAGCTGGGGGATGGGGAACACCTTACTATAGAAGAAAAAATATGATAATTACAGTAGACATTTTGTTCAAATCCATGCAAGCAAGAAAGGAATGGAGTGAAATTTTGTCATATAGAAAGAAAAAATCAACCACCAAAAATTCTATAACTAGTGAAATTATTCTTCTTAAATTCAGGATTAAAAAGTGACTTTAAATCAGACAAGTAAAAAATGACAAAATTCTTTGCCAGCTGTCATGCACAGCAAGTGATGTCAAAAGAAGATCTTCAGGGAGAAAAACAAATGACATTGGTCAAAAATTGGATCTGCATAAAGAAAAGAAAATCATAATAGAAGAAATAAAAGAAGATGAAAAGTCTTATATTTTTCTCATTTTTAGTTAATCTAAAAGATAACTGTTTAAAACAATAGCATTATATATGTTTTGGGTAATTATAGCACATGGAATTGAAAATCAAAAAATTTACAATTCCGGTAAATGGTGAGGATGTAGAGTGACAAGAACACTTATTCATGTGTGTTGGGGATTCAAAATGTTACAGTCTCTTTGGAAGACAGTTTGGCATTTCCTTATAAAGCTAACCATAGTTTTACAGTATGATCCAGCAATCATGCTTCTACATATTTACTCAACTGATTTGAAAACATGCCATGAAAACACCTGCACATGAATGTTTATAACAACTTTATTCATAACTGCTCAAAACTGTAAGTAATCAAGAAATCTTTCAATAGTTAAATGGACAATGAAACTGTGATAGATACATACAATGGAATACTATTCAGCAATGAAATAGAATGCACTGTTAAGCCATGCAAAGACATTGCTGAATCTGAAATGCATATTGGTAAATGAAAGAAGCCAGTCTGATAAGAACACATATTGTATTATTCTATTTATATGAAATTGTGGAAAATACAAAGCTATAAAGATGGTAATTAGATCAGTTGTTGCTAGGGATTCAGGGTGGCAGAAGGTCTGAAATGCATATGCAAAACACAAGGGAGATTTTCTAAGGCAGTGAAACTATTCAATATGATACTAAAATAGTAGATACATGACAGTAGGTTATTGTGAAAACAATAGAAATTTATAGCACAAAGAGTGAACTTTAAATTTTGCAAATTTTGAAAGTCTCATTTGTGAGATCCCAAGATGGAATACACAATGTTTCAAAAAAATCAAACTATATTAAAATAGTTGAAACAACCTTATTGACTGGCATGGGTATAAGGGTGCTTTGCTAAGTAACTTCAGAATTTAGTGGTCTTTAAATATAAAGGCAAAATGAACTCTTCTTAAAAATTACTCAAGTTGATAAAGTTGTTTTCCATGGGGCCGTGGGTTCACAATTCTGGTATTGCTCTACATATATGCGTGAATTGAGAGATTAAATAAATAGATGGCATATCATGTGAGCCAAATTTCCACCACTGGAGTTAGAGATTACAGATAAGCAAGAGAAGAAGTCTAGAATGATCCATGTGGTTTTAGAAAACAGTAATAGATTAGAGTTGAAGACTTCAGTATGAATTCATGTTTTCTTTAATGTAGATATGGATATTACACATAGAAATCTTCATATATTTGGGAACATACACTTTTAGTATGCATACATATATTTCCTTGTTTTGTCAGCTGACAAGTCCTAGAAGCAATAATACCTCTGTAGCAAGAAACACATCCAATTCTTGGTTTCTATCATCATTCTCCAATAAAAGGAAAAATGGCTCATTCATGGAAAGGAGCAGGAAATAGTCAAGAAGTGCCTGGAGCATCTTGTAGTGCAAGAAGTAAGTAAGGAGGTTCTAGAAAGAAACAAAGAAACAAAGAGAGAGAAAGAGGGAGGAAGGGAGGATGGAAGGAAGGAGGGACGGAGGAAGAAAGGGAAAGAAAAAAAAGAGAGAAAGCGAGAGGAAGAAAGGAGAGAGGGAGGTGGACAGAGCAAAAGGGTAGAGAGAGAAAGAAAAATTTAAAATCACAATTATTGACACACGTTAATGGCACACATAAACCAGCTGAAAGTGCTTCTAACAGCCAACGCTGAGCCAATTTGAGCAAAAACTAAGGAAAGCTGAATAATGTAGGAACTTAATAAACAATAATGTGCCAATATTGGTACATTAATTATGACAAATGAAACTTATTAATATAATAAGTCAATAAAAGTGGACACTGGGTGTAGGAGACATGAGAACTTGCTGTACAATATTCATATTTTTATGTAAATTTAAATTTATTTACATAAAAATCTAAATTATTCCAAAACAAGTTTATTAAAAAAACAAACTCTACTTGTTGAGATGTTATTTGTGTGTGTGATCAAGAAATTTATCTTCTCAAGGCAAAATAACTGAGAACTGCTCCACACAGACTACAGAAAAAAATACCAAGCCCTTTCTTGTTCTCAAACTTGAGCAGAAACTATCGTTATAGAATTGAATTTGGTTTTATTAATATAAACCTGGACAAGTTTGTTTTATCTCTTACATTCAATAGTGTCTATTAGGGGCAATTATTTCATGGCACTCTTACTTTGGAAAGTGTCTTTTGTTAAGGATAATAATGCATGGCCTGTTCTTATGTGATGGGAAATCTCCAGAAGAAAATGGACACAACGGTTATCATTAATTTGCAAAAGGAAACTATGAAGGCAGGACTATACAGGTGGCAGCTACAGAGTGAAGGTAGAATAAAACTTCTTCCTTTCTTTGACCAAACCTGAAATCAGCTATTTGGGGAATTTCCACTAATGGAAGAGATGCTCCTTCAAAGGCAGGTGAGCAGGGAACTGGGAGAAGCACTTCCCTGATGGGAAAACTCATGATGGATATGGACCTGCAGGCTCTGAGACTACATTTTATAGCAAATCAAGTTGTTCTCTGATGTATACTTCCCTACCAATCCTCAAGTCTTTAGTACATTGCAAAATGTGGTGGTACAATCAGCTTTTCTAATGGAAGCAATTCACCTATTCTTGGGTCCATACTTGGTGTAAATAGTAATGGAATTTCAATATTCCTAATGAACTTGTGGATCAGAATCGCAGGAAATGACATTTCAGAGGGCCAATAGTTGGACATGTGCTTTAAAGAAGATATAGGTACAGGGACAAGCTTATAGGACAAGTAAAAACCAAAATGGATCTATGGATACTCAAGAGTTCCTCAGCATTTTTATGATATTTGAGGAGCTATACTTACTATAACCAAATGAGATGGGATCTCAATGTTATTAAAAATCTAGGAATAATCAAAGATGGTCTGGAAGAATGGTGAAATGTAGGATATTTATCTTTTATTATAAATTTCCAACTCCTAATCAAATAATGTCTCTTTTCCCTCACTTTTCATATTAAAAATTCTAGTCTTATAAAAAATGAGTTACCCATAAATTATATGGGTTTATTTCTAAATAATTGATTCTATTCCATTAGAATTAAACATATATATATATATTATATATATATATATAAACCAGTACCACACTATTTTGATTACTGTGGATTTGCAGTAAGTTTTAGGATTGGGAAGTTTTAGACCTCCAACTCTCTGCTTCCTTTGCAATATTGATTTGGCTATTTGAGCCCCGTTTTGATTCCATATGAATTTGAGGATCAGCTTTTCCATTTCTGCAGTAAAGGCCACTAGGATTTTGATAGGCAGTACATTTAATTTGTAGATCCTTTTGGATAATATTGACATCTTAGTGATGTTGTCTTCCTATCCATGAACGCTGAATGTCTTGCCATTTATTTAGGCCTTCTTTTAAAATTTTTAGCAGAATTTTGTAGTTTTCAGCATGAAGTTCTTCACTGACTTGATAAAATTTATTCTTAGGTATTTTATTCTTTTAGGCACTATTCTGAATTCAATTTTATTTTAAAATTTCCATTTCATAATATTCTTTGCTCTGTATAGAAAACAACTTGTAGCTTGCAACTTTCCTGAAGTTATTACTTCTAGCAGTGTTCTTGTGATTCTTTGGGATTTTCTATATGAAGGATAATGTCATATGTGAATCAAGATAGTTCTACTTCTTCCTTTCCAATTTGGATGCCTTTCAAGAAAGTGAAAATGCATCCTGCCGAATGGGAGAAAATAATTACTAATCATGTATCTCATAAGGGTTTAATATCCAGACTATTGGTAAAAATGAACCAAAAAAAGGACAAATAATAAATTTTAAAAATTGAATAGGCCTTTCTTCAAAGAAGATATAAAAATTGCCAATAAGCACATGAAAAAATGCTCAACATCATTAATCAGGCAAATGCAAATCAAAACCATAATCAGAATCCACACCACACTCATTAGATGCCTAGTATATTAGGAAGAATTGCAGAGAAACAGGAACCATCATATATTGCTGGTGGCATTATGAAGTGGTGCAGCCACTGTAGAAAACAACTTGGTGGTGTCTCAGAAGGCTGGAAATAGAATTGCTACATGACCTGACAATCTCCCTTCTTGTTATATAGCCAAAAGAATTGAAAGCAAAAACTAAGCTGATATTTGTACACCAATGCTCATATCAGCATTCTTCACAATAGCCAAAAAGTGGAAGCAACCCTAGTGTCCATCAACAGTGAATTGATAGGGGGTCGGATGTGGCTCAACTAGTTGGGCGTCCGTCTCCCATATGGAGGGACCCGGATTCGATCCCTGGGACCTCCCGGTAAAAAAAAAAAAAAAATGAATTGATAAACAAAATGTGGCATATACACAATGGAATATTATTCAGCCATATAAAGGAATGACGTTCTGATGCATACTTCTATATGGATGAACTTGGGAGACATCATGTTGAGTGAAATAAAGCCAACACAAAAAGACAAATATTGTATGCTGTCACTTATATGAAATATGTTGAATATGCAAATATCATAGAGACATCTAGACAATTTTATGTTATCAGGGGAGGAGGGTGGGTGTGGCAGTTTGATATTGTTTATAAATTTCAAAAATAGATATTGGATTATGTTTGTGAACTGTTCTGTCCCTCTGGGCATATTAGTTTATATTGGATTCAGAGGTTTTCACTTTTACTTGATTGAGTTGTGATTAAGGCTTTGATTGGGCCACGTCAGTAGGATGTTGAGTCCCCACCCCCTTGGTGGGCGAGACTCTCAGAGAAACCGCACTGCAGAGAAAGGAGGTTGGAGTTTTGAGCTGGAGCTGGGGAAGTAAGCACACAGAGGAGCAGAGCAGCTGAGCCCAGAGAGAAGGGAACCCCAGGAAGAGAGACAGAGGCTATTGCCTGATAGTCTACAGCTGGCCTTGTGGAGAGAGCAGAGAAGCTGAGCCCCGAGAGCAAGAAGCCCCGGGAAGAGAGGAACCCAGGAAGGCTGAACTCTTGGCAGACATCAGCAGCCATCTTCCTCCAACATGTGGCAACAGAATTTGGCGAAGGAAATAATTTATGCCTTATGGCTTAATTGTAAGTTCTACCCCAATAAATACCCTTTATAAAAGCCAACAGATTTCTAATATTTTGCATGAGCACCCCTTTGGTAGACTAATACAGAGGGGGAGAAGGAGAAGAGGTCGTTATTGCTTAATGGGTGCAGAGTTTTTGTCTGAGGCGTAGAAAGAGCTGGGGTAATGATATCGGTGATGCCAAAACAATATGTTGATTTTAATTAATATTGTTTAATTGTACAATTGAAACTTGTTAAAATGGGAAATTTTACACTGCATATCTGTTAGTACAATAAATTTTTAAAAACAATACTAATTTTGATCTTTGTCTGAATTTCCTAAGCCTGTTCATATATTTGGCATTTTATATTTTATTCTTATTTGGCTATTTAATTGCATGTATGATATTTTATTATATACATTTCCTTTATGTTGCCTCAAATGCAATGTGAAATTAGCAGAAAGTATATTCATATGTACAGAGAATGTACACATAAATGTGCAAACACATGTAGAGAAAGCATACAATGCAAACATGTATTGGCATGTGTGTTTGACATATGAAATAATGGAGACCAATAGTTAACTCTATAGAATACAGTAGTTTAATATGATGTTAAATAGATTATTTTCAGCCACATGCTTTCATTCCAAGTCTTTAAAATCATAATCAGATTTGCCTTGCCTAAGATGACTGCCTGTGGAGAGTCTATCAGTCAAGATCTATTTTCTTTGTAAGGTAACTCCAGCTACTCATGCTGTTGTCACTCTACATGCAGTAGACCTTAGTTAAATATTTTATTCCTCTTTCATGTGAAGTAAAAGATGCTCTGTAAATTTTTGGCACCTTTTCAGCTATGTTCCATCTTCTTTCATAAACTGGCCCATCAGAGTCAAAAATTTTTCTTTCTTCTATAAGATAGAAGAAAGATGTCACTACGTCACTATGACTATGTCACTATGTTATCACTTATCTGTCACATTTTCCATAAATAGAAGTATTTCCCTCAGACATTTCTCTACTCATTAGATTTCTACTTTCTGTAGTTTGGGTTCCCAGTAAACATATATATCAGATCACTAAGGAGTTTTTCCAAAGAACTCAAAAGGTGTTACTTTGAAGGTAGTTCTGGGTTATTTTGACCTCCTACAATCCTAAAAGTACATAGGTGGACATCTCTAGCAGTTGAAGAATGATTATTCTATAGCATAAGCATATAAGTGTGCATATATATATATATATGTATATATAGGCAAGTGTATCATATGTGTTTTGTCATAAAAGGGCTTTGACTAACAAATATTTTGCAATAAAATATCAACATTTATTTCCATGCTCCTCATGTGCATGTTAGACTTGAAAATAGTGGAGAGTTAAGAATCTAATGTATAGATAGAGAGTTCAGAGTTCAATTCTTTCTCTTACTATTTTTGCCAATTTCAGTTTACCCATATGCCCTCCTTTTCTTTCCATTTTATATCTATTTCCAATTTCCTTTACCTTCCAGTCCCCAGAGGCAACTGTTGCAATCTGTTTCGATGTAACTCTTGTTTGTATGTATATTTGCAAGATGTGTATTTTTTTTTTCTGCACAGAAAATTTCTTACATACGATTGTTTCCATTACATATTATGTTTTTAAGATCCATCAGTATTCCATGGCTATTATAAACTGCTGCACAAATCTCCACAAAGGGTATCCTTCGTTTTTTTCCTATTCATTCTCCTATTATGAACAAAAATCAAAGTGGCTTTTAACACTGAACCACCACAAATAATTCTGCAGTGACCTTCCTTCTACATGGATTCTTACAGAAAAACTCTTGTTAAATTTCTTTTGGATATATAGTAGTAGAATTGTTGGGTTATAGGTGACCATATTCTTTATTTTCTAAAATAGGACACTTTGGTGAGTGAAAGCCAGCTCCCTTTACATTGGTCACCTGGGATACAAGATACACAAGACTGTCTCTATGGTCTGTAACCAGTGCAGGCTCACATGATTCAATACTTGGGTTTTAATGTTCTGAGGTGGCCATCTTGAAATTCTTAATAATTTTATCTTTGAGCATGTAATTTTAAAATTAAGTTCATGGGATAATAGAGTATGCACTGGGGGCTTAGAACTCAGCTCATGAACCATCCTGCATTCCACTGCCATTCTACCTCCCCAGGATGTGTCCTTTTCTACCTGCTCTCCATCGCTGGTGCTTTAGACCCAGCACCTCCTTCCTCTCACAGCCCTGCCTATATACTACCTCAGCCTTCTTCAAGTGCAGCAACTGAGTATCATCAGTTGGGGAGGCCTTGCTCTGCAGTTGCCCTGCCTACATAGTGGAGGCCTGCGTGTGAACTTCTGGGCATGGCCACAGGAAGGGATGGCATCTGGAGTTGCACCTCATGGCAGTCTCAAGGTGGGGTATGACAGCAGTCTTACCTGCCAGGGGCTGGCAGTGTCACAGTGTGTTAAGCGGGTGACTCGGCTAGGTTAAGCTTCTCAACTGCTCCCCAATCTAAATAATAAGAGCATCCTGGCCTGGAGGTTGCAATTCGTTTGAAGGCATCCGTCAGCCATAGGTGAGGTGGCAGGCTTCTAGAAGGAAAGAGAGATTTCTCTGCACTTGGCTGAGTGTGCTATCTGGAATCAGGACCTCTTCTACAATATTAGTCAGAAATGATAATAGTAGATGTCCTTCTTTTATTCCAGATACCAAAAGGCAACATTTTTCCACTGGGCATGATGTTTAAAGTACTTTTTGGTGTGTAAACAGTATCAAATCAAGCAAATTCCTTTTTGGCTACATCAATTGAGATATTCATATGATTTTTCTCATTTAATATCTTAGATGATATCTGGTGACTTATGTAGATTTGTGATCTCTGATGTTGAACATTTCTTAAAGACGTTGGATAAATCCCACTTTATGAACAGGTGTTTGTGTTTTTTTTTTGTTTTGTTTTGTTTTTGTTTTAAGAACATTTGATTATTGAAAGTGTTTGGCATAGGGTTTTTATAAAAAATCTAACAAAGAAAGGCAAAAAAGAAATAAAGCAATTTTAGGTACAAATATATAGGTAAACCTTACGATAAAGTCCAGCAAAAAAAAGAAAAAAGAAAATAGTATTTTTAAAGTAAGAATAGGAAAAGTGAAGTTTGTTTGTATAAGCAGAAAGGTTTCAATATTAGAAAAAGAGAACCACAATATATTAATTTTATAGGGCAATAAAAAAGGGCAAAAGTCAAATAACTACCTACAAATAAAATTAATTGATAAAAAGTTATTTAATAAGAGGAAATTCACAAATATGCTTACAACTTTCATTAAAATAGAGTAATTCCTTAGCATGTCCAAATAGTAATTAACAGCCACTCTAAACCTTAATTTTCAAACATTAAGGTAATCGACATTGAAATCCAGAGAAAGAAAATAAATATTTTGCTGTGTTCAAACCAATGCAAAAAGACAAAATACAGAACTGTAATTAGTGTATATTGAAACTAGGTAACAATAATTTGATCAATTATAGGTTGTTTAATTTTATCACTATAAAAATCTAAGCAAGTCAACTGGAAATGAACAATAATTATTAATTAGAGTATTCAGGAAGATTCCATATTCACAAATCATTAACTATATTTGGAAATAAAAATACAAAAACTTATTCTGAACAAATGCAAGGCAAAGGCAACATGCAAAACTTGAATAAATGGAGCAATATACATAGTTTCTGAATACAGGAGACAATAGTTTAATTATTTAAAACTAATTAGTTGACTAATGTGATACAAGTTCAGAGAAGTAGTATAACAAATTAGAACAGGGTTGAAAGGTTCACAGGAAAAAATGGAATAAATGTATCTAGCAATAATTAGAGATACATTTTATGCATGTATAGATAGATTACGATAAAGTATATATTTGTTTAGCTATAGGTTTTCTGACAATTGCACAGTCGTGCTATGTCATTTCTATAGAAAAGTCAGTTTGGATAATTCATGATTTTTATGATTCAATAAGCTTTTGGAAACAAAAATAGACCTTTACCATATACTTCATACCAGAATAAGTTCTGAAATCATTAAATTGTTCTATATAAATATGTTTAATATAAAATCGCTTTTTCTTTTGTCTTTACTTTTGTTTTAAGTAATGTAAATATCTGGTAATCTTTTATTCTCAGCACCAATATCTGAAACCTTCCATGACTGAAATGCCATATTTCATTGCATTAAAATGTAATTAAAATCTGTGTTTCCGAAGACATAAAATTTATATTAAAATAAAAAGAAGGAAATATATTTCAAAATAAATATTATTATTATTATTTATATATAATCATATAAGGCAATCATAAAGAGATTAAATACTCCAAATTCAAAATACACAGTGAGCCTAAACAGAAAAGTTATAAAATAATTAATATAAATGACTATAGAATGTCCAACTTCACAAGATATAAAAAAATAATTAAAATTTTTAAATTATGCATTGCATTTTAAATTGACAAAATATAAATTGATAATTATACCAAAAGGTATAGTGAAATGGCACTTTATTATACCACTTCTGGGAGTATAAAGTGGCATAACATTTCTGCTGCCCCATCTGTCAATGTGTTGATAAAATTTTAAACTAATTAATCAGTCAAATTATTAATGATTAAATAAATTTAATTAAATAAATGTTTAATAATTAAATAAATGTTACTGTCTGTTGACCCTTCTAAAATGTTATACCAGATGAATTCCTAATTATGGTAGAAATGGTTAAACTACTAGATTTTCTTTACAGTTTTATTTTTTTTCTCTTTTTTATTAGAGAAGATGTGGGTTTATAGGATAATCATGAATAAAATACAGGATTCTCACATACCACTGTGACAGTTTGAAATTATTTTGTGAATCCCAAAAAGAGAAAGATTATGTTTGTGAAATAAGCCATTCATGTGGGTGTGAGACCCTTTCAAATGGACCATGTCAATGAGGTGTAACTCAGGTTGAGTTTCTGCCCTCTTGCTGGGTCTGATAAAAACAAAGACACAAGAAAAGGGAGCAGCCATATTAGAACCTGCATGTGAAATCAAGGACTCCTATTTTACCCACAGCTGAGCTGCATGGAGAGGAACCCCCAATAGGCTGGAAGAGCTGAGGTTGAAAGTGTGCTTATTTAAATTTCTTCACTTAAGCGGCTTTGAAAATTCTAAAACTAATTGAGCTGGTTTTCTATTAATCTAATTTTAGAAACTTACTCTTTACACTTATTTCCCTGAAGGATATTAACCAGACCTTCTCAGTTTTGCTTACAGGAATAAGATAATGTCTCAAAGCAAAACCAGACAGAATGGTGTAAATGTAACTTTTTCCAGAAACAAAAATGTTGATATCCTTGAGCAGTTGTCTGAGAAAGAAGCGGCGAAAGCCGTGCACCTGCATAACCATATCTAAACTGTGGTTTATTAGCCACTGAAATCAAGAACAAGTTGGATGTGCTTGAGACAACACAGGACTGAGAAATTGCACATACCCTTCTCACAAGACCTCTGGCATCACTTTTTTACTTATCACCCCCCCCCTTTGCCTTTAAAAACCCTATTTCTCATTCTCACTTTGAACTGGTTTGGGGAAGATTCCCCCAATTCCTTGCTAGTGCACTCACTATAAATCACCTTCTCACTAAAAGACATGCTTGTCCTTTGTAGCATGGGATCCTGTGGAAATAGCCATCCCTACAGTAACATTCCTATTTCTCCCCATCTTCTTCAACACTTTTAATTTTCTATTTTTTGAAAAAATAGCTATTCTAATGGATAGGAAATGGTATTTCACTGTGGTTTTGATTTGAATTTCCTGGTGTGTAGTAATATTGAGCATCTTTTCATGTGCTTCCTGGCCATTTGAGTATCTTCTTTGGAGGCCTCTCTAGTCAAGTCTTTTGTCCATTTTAAAATTAGGTTAACTTTTTGTTGTTAAGTTAAAGGATTTCTTTATATATTCTGGATATTAAACCATTATCAGGTATGTAGTTTCTAGATATTTTCTCCCATTGTGTAGGTTGTTGTTTTACTTTCATGATAAAGTCCTTTAAGGCAAAAAAAGATTTTAGTTTTGATGAGGTCCTATTTACCTATTTTTTATTTTATTTTATTGCTTGTGCTTTAGGTATAAAGTCTAAAAAATATTGCCTAACTCAAAGTCTTTGTTGTGGATTTTCAGGATTTTCTATATATCAGATCAAATCATTTGCAAATAGGGAAAGTTTTATTTCTTCCTTTCCAAATTGTATTGCCGTGGCAGGAACTTCCATTATAATGTTGAATGTAAGGTGACAATGAGCATCCTTATCTTGTTCTTGATCTTAGAGGGAACACTTTCAGTCTTTCACCATTAAATAGGATGTTAGCTGTGGGCTTTATCTATATGCCCTTTATCACATTGGGGATGTTTCCTCTATTCCTAATGTAGTATGTGTTTTTATCAAGAAGGGACACTAGATTTTTCAAAGTATTTTCTGCATCAATTGAGATGATTAAGTTCTTTTTTCTGTTCATTCTTTAGTGATGTGTATTCATTGATTTCTTATGTTAAACTACAGGGATAAGTCCCACCTGATCATGATGTAAAATACATTTAATATGGATTTGGTTTGCTAGTATTTTGTTCATAATTTTTGCGTTTTTATCCATAAGAGCTTTTGGTCTGTAATTTTCTTTTCTTGAGGCATCTTGGTTTGGCTTTTTTTTTTCATGGGAGTGATATTGTCCCCTCCTCTTCAGTTGTTGTTTGTTGTTGTTGTTTTTGAAGAGTTTGAGCAGAATTGTAATTGTCTTCCATATTTTTGGTAAAATTTCTCTTTAAAGCCATCTGCTCCTGGGCTTTTTTGTTTGTTTGTTTGGAGATTTTGATTATTGTTTCAATCTCTTTACTAGTAACTAGTTTGTTGAGAACTTCTAATTCATCTTGAGTCAATATAGATAATTTGTATATTTCTAAGAATTTGTCCATTTCATCTAGGTTATCTAATTTATTGGCATAAAGTTTTTCATAGTATCCTCTTTTAGTTGTTTTTATTTCAACAGAGTTGGTAGTAATGCCCCCTCCCCATTTCTTTTTTTTTTTTTCTAAGTAAAATACATGCTTTATTGAGTGCTATGTACTTATATGGGCTTACAATCAATGTTTTTTAACAGACCTCACTTACTGAACTGCAAAAACACTATCTTGATTAATTTAGGTTTTTAAAATATATGTATTTTTATTTTTTTAAAGATATTTAGATTACATAAATGCTACATAAAAAATATAGGGGATTCCCATATGAACTGTTCCCCACACTGCCACATTTATTCCCATTAACAACATCCTTCATTAGTGTGGTACATTCATTGTAATTGATGAACACATTTTGGAGCATTGCCACTAAGCATGGATTATAGTTTACATTGTAGTTTACACTCTCTCCCACACAATTCTGTAGGTTATGCAAGATATATAATGGCCTGTTTCTGTCATGGTAATGTCATTCAGGACAATTCCCAAGTCCCGAAAATGCCCCCATATTTACCCTGTTTTCCCTCTCCCTGGCCTCAGAACCTCAGGTGGCTACTACCTCCACATCATTGATATGATTTCTTCCATTGGTAGAATCACAATAAGTCTATAGTAGAATACCAATAAGTGCACTCTAGTCCATAGTTCATATCCCAATCCTGAGGATTCTGGGATGGTGATACACACACCACCTCTAATTGAGAGGGGGCTTCAGTCCCATTCAGCTGATGGATGGGACTCTCTTGCTTTCAGTTGTATGCTATCTCGGCTTCTTGGTATCGTAGTTGTCCAACATCACCTCTTTGTTAGTTGTGCTGGGTGAGTCCAATGAACTGGAGAATAAGTATTGCAACTCTATTGAGATTCAGGGCCCAGCTGGCACATGGACAGCCCAAAGATTTAAGACTCTTGGGCATACACCTACCACTCGAGCATCAACTATAGGTTCAAATAGAAGGGGCCAAAGAGTCTTGTGTATGGAAACCACAACTGAGTCCAATTCTTTCACACTGGGGAGCACAAAACCCAAAGTAGGGCCCACTGGCAAGGCACCAAACTCATAGCTATCTGCCCTGACCATAGTGCCTGGGGGTCTACAGGGCTCTCAGGAGCCGTGCTATTTGGGGTACTGTCTAATTTGGCAGTCAATGAGATCCTGCTGAGACGTGCATAAGCATAACTTCTGGAATGACATTCTGGTTCACTTTGAAGTCTCTTAGCCATATAAACTCATTTATCTGTACCATTTCCCCCTTTTTGTCAAGATCTTTTTCCAGTTGCATTGATAGTTGGCGCTTGCTAGAGATCCTTCAGTGCCAGGGAGTCTCATCCCTGGGAGTCATGTACCACACTCGGGGGAGGTTATTGCATTTGTATGCTGAGTTTGGCTGAGAGAGTTCACATTTGAGCAAAAAGGAGGCTCTCGGGAGGTAATGCTTAGGCAGCCTATAATACTATGCTAAGTTTCAATTTCATAAGCACAGTCATCAATATCAAGGGCCCATCAATGGACCATCCTCCATCACTAGCCATTGCCCCTGTACGTGGGGGATTCTTACTGTTCCATCAGAGAATGTGGCAAAGCTTCCCAGGATGAGAATTCAATATTCACTTCAGTTACTGTGTGAATCTCCACCCACCTTGATAATGCCCCATGAACATTTGAACACATTTACATCGCTTATATGTATGCCCAGGTGAACCTCCTCCCATGTATCTCCCTTCACTGATACCCCACACAAATGGTCCTCCCTGCCACAGTTGTAACCCTTCAGTGATCCAAAACTTCTTTAAAAATGAAGCCAATAAATAGCTAAATATAATTAATAAGAAAATGAAATAATTATGATAGTTTTAAAAATAGGAAATTAAATACAAAAAAAACTTAAAAAATAAAAAATTTTGGATAATAAAAAATAATGAAAAAATATTTTTTAAAATATTTTTAATATTTTGCCTTCCATCACTGTAAAATCTGTTGTCCTGTATGTAGAGTGACATTTTCTTCCATTTATTCCCCCAATGTCTTACTTTTTTCATTTTGACATCAGAAAAGTTTTAGGTCACAACAAAGTCACATACAGAATATAGGGGACTCCCATATATCCAACACTGTCCTCCATTTCCCCCTTTCCCTATTAATAACATTTTATATGTGGATGGTACTTTTGCTACAACTGATGTACAAATATTGAAACATATATACTAACCATGGTCAGTGGTTTACTTTATGGTTTACATTTTGGACCATACACTTTTAAAATTTTTGAAGAAACTTAACATGGTCTGTATGCATCTTTGCAAGATCATGTAGAACACTTCTATCACCCTCAAAATGCTACCTGTTCCATCTGTTCTATTCCTCCCCACCCCTCCCCTCAGGACTCATGGCAACCACCAGGCTTCACTCTTTGCAGGACTAGATTCATAGTTAACTTGCAACAACACCGGGGGCTTAACACACTGGTCTGTCATACCCTATTGGGCACTGCCCATGTTCTCGAGAGACACCCGCCCCTTTATTTGAGAATATAGAGGGCCTCCCCAGGATGGGAGTCCAACACCTTCCTTCTCATTATTTGGGTCTCTACCCACTGATAAAACACAGTATGTCAAAATGAACATTCACACACTTCCTAGAAGTCTGCTCCCGGTGCCCCTGGTACACCCTGTCCCAAATGCTCACCACATCCAATGCCCTAAACCAGTGACCCTACCATGCCCAACATTGTAGTCTCAACCACGTACCTGCCAAACCCCAGTGTTCACCTGCTCCCTCCCCCAAACCTCTCCCCCCAGTTCCATGGACATTCAAAACCACCTCAACACCCTACCCGCCCCCTGACAAACCTGGACTGCCTAACCCAATATTATCACTGCACTACCATCATGTCTCTCCACTGCATAACTACACAGTTCCACCTTATCACATATTTTACCCATATGGGCATTGGCTCACAGCCTTCTTCTCCCTTTGCATTTTCTGAAAAACCAATCTTCCAGACTCTATTTCTGTGGGTCTGCTCATTTTGCTTAATTCATATCAGTGAGGTCACGTAATATTTGTCCTTTAGTGCTTGGCTTGCTTCATTCAAGTAAGGTCTTCAAGATTCATCCATGTTATCCTGTGTGTTAATACGGTATTCCATCTTACAGTTGAATAATATTCCTTTGTATGTATATACCACAATTTGTTTATCCATTAATCTATTGAAGGACATTTGTGTTGATTCCAAATTTGGCAATAGTGAATAATGCCGCTAGGAGTATTAGTGTGCATATATCTGTTTGTGTCCTTGCTTTCAATTCTTCTGGGTATATAGCCAGCAGTGGAATTGCTGGATCATATGGCAGTTCTATAGTTAGTTTTCTGAGGAACTGCCATACTGTCCTCCACAATGTTTGCACCATTCTACATTCCCATCAGTAGTGGATGAGGGTTCTCATTCCTCCACATCCTCTCCAACACTTGTAGTCATCTGTTTTTTTAATAACCACCAGTCTAATGGGTGTAAGATGATATCTTGTTGAAGTTTCGATTTGCATTTCCCTAATAGCTAATGATGTTGAGCATCTTTTCATGTGCTTTTTAGCCATTTGCTTGTCTTCTTTAAAAAAGTATCTATTCAAATCACTTGTCCATTTTTAAAATATAAAGGTGTAGCATTTCTTTATATATGCTGGATATTAGGCTCCTATCAGATATGTGGTTACCAAATATTTTCTCCCATTGAGTAGGCTGCTTTTTCACTTTCTTTACAAACCCCTTTGAGGTGCAAAAGTTTTTAATTTTGAGGAGGTCCCTTTATCTAATTTTTCTTTTGCTGCTCGTGCTTTGGGTGTGAAGTTCATGAAACCATTTCCTATTACAAGGTCCTGTAGATGCTTCCCTACATTATTTTCCAAGATTTTTATGGTCTTGGCTCTTATATTCAGATCTTTGATGCATCTTGAGTTAATTTTTGTATATGATGTAAGATGGTGTTCCTCTCTCATTCTTTTGGATATGGGTTTCCAGTTCACCAAACACCATTTGTTGAAGAGGCTATTTCTCCCAGGTGAATGTGCTTGGTGGCCTTGCCGAATATCAGTTGACTATATATGTGAGGGTCTATATCAGAATTCTTAATTCAGTTCCATTGGTGAGAATTTCTATCCTTGTGCCCATACCATGCATTTTTGACCACTGTAGCTTTGTACTATGCTTTATTTTATTATATTTTATTTTATTTTATTTTTATTGTGGGTAAAAATCAAATTTTTCACAATACATACCAATATTTGTAAAATGATATATAAATAATATGCATATATGTACATTTGCTTACATAAATGTTATTTATATATATATATAAATATATATATATATATATATTAAAAGGTGCTTAGATTACCTAGATATTTCACAGAAATTACAGGGATTCCTATGTCCCCACCTCCCACACCTGCACAACATCCCACACAAACATCCTTCATCAGTATGGCACATCACCCATAATGAATATACACATCCTGGGGCCTTGCCACCAAGCATAGACCACAGTTCACATCGTAGACCACACTCTCTCCCACACAGTTCTGCATGGTATATGCTGATGTAAAATGGTCTACATCTGTTGCCGCAACACCATTCAGGACAACCCCCAAGTCCTGAAAAAGACCCTGCTTTTCAACTGCCCTTCCCCTCCCTGCCCCGAAAGCATCCAGTGGCCACCAGCTCCACTGCACTGTTATAATTTCTTCCATTGCTTGAATCACAATATGTCTACAACAGAATACCATTAAGTCCACTCTAGTCCATAGCTCTTCCCCCAATCCTGAGAGGATTGGGATGGTGACATCCACTCCACCTCCAAGTGAGAGAGGGCTTATATCCCATGAATACGGTGGATGGGATTATCCTGCCTACAGCTGCAGGCTCTCTCCATTCCCTGGGAGGGCCGTAGCCCATCGCCGTCTCCTCGCCAGGTGACTTGGATGAGTCCATTGAACTGTAGGGTAGGAGTTGCAGCTCCACCGAGATTCCAGGCACAGCTGGCACATAGGTAGGCCAGAGGCTCCAGTCTCTGGAAGTACACCTAAAAACTCCAGCATCACATATAGGTTTGAATAGAAGGGACTGATGGACCATGTGCAGGGAGGACTTATTTGAGTACAACGCTGTCACTCTCAGAAGCACAGATTTCAAAGTAGAGCCCAGTAATAAGGCATCAATCTCTGGGGCTATCCCCCCTTATATAGGACCTGGTGTCTCCAGAGCCCTCAGGAGGCCCTCTGTGTGGGGTGATATCCACTTTGGTGTTCTATGAGATCCTACTGAGGTGTGCGTAAGCATTACCTCTCGGATGACCTCCTGACTCTCTTTGAAGTCTCTTAGCCACATGAACTCATTTCTCTTTACCTTTTCCTCCTTTTATTCAAGGGCTTTTTCCAATCGTGTTGCCAGTTGGTACTTGATATTAATCCCTCATTGCCAGGGAGGCTCATCCCCGGAATTCATGTCCCATGTTGGGGGGAAGGTAATGCATTCATATGTTGAGTTTGGCTTAGAGAGAGGCCACATTTGAGCAACAAGGAGGCTCTCAGGTGGCAACCCTTAGGCACCCCATAACAGTAGGCTAAGTTTCAATTACAAGAGCAAAGAATCATAAGGCTAGTCATCAATAACAAGAACCCAACAGTGGGCCATCCTCTTTATCCAGACACTGCCTCTGCACTCAGGGGACTGTTGCTGCTCCCTTGGAGAATGTAGCAGAGCTCTCCAGGCTGGGAATTAAGATTCCTTCATTTACTGAGTGATTATCTACCCACTGTGACCATACCCCATCCCCTGATCATTTGAACAATTTTATATATCTTTCATGTATATTCAGATGAACTTACTCCCATGAGTCCCCCATTCCAGACACCTCCCACCAATGCTCCTCTGCAGCCCCCATTGTAACCCGTCTGTGATCTAAACCTTCCTTGAACATGAAGCCCATATAATAACTAAATAAAATTAATAGGAAAAAGAAATAATAATGATAAGCTTAAATGCAAGAGATAAGTAGAAGGAAAAATAGAAGAAAAATAAAAATAAACTAAACTAAAAATAAAATATAATTAGCAGATTGGGACATTCAAAAAAATGGGGGAAAAAACAAGAAAAAATTCCTTTTTTAAAAAAATTATTCTTTTTTCCTTTTATCACTGTATTATCGGATATCCAGTGTACCATGACACCTTCCCCCTCTCATTCCCGAGTGTCTCCCAAATTTTCATTTAATTTTCAAAGAAGTTTTAGGTCACAGCAAAGTCACCTACAGAATACTAGAGACTCCCACATACCCAACTTCCCTACCCCTTCCACACCCCATAATAAAACCTTTTTTTTTTCATGGATGTTAGCATTGTTATAACTGTTATACAGATAGTAAAATATAGCAATTAAGCATTGTCAATGGTTTACAGTATAGTTTACGATTTAGACAGTACAGTTTAATAATTTTTGATGATATTTACCATGTCCTGTGTCCATTACTGTAAGGTAATGAAAAACCTTTCCCATGACTAAATACCCCTTTTAAACTTAACAGTTTCTTCCTCCCCATCCCCCTGGGGCACATGAAACTCCCTTGACTTGACTCATGGCATGACAAGATTCATAGTGACTTGCCCTGGGTATTCCAACCTGCCCTTCCTAATCTACCCTCCTCTCAACCCTGCACCCCCAAACCCAGTAATATCACTACCCATCGGTCTTATCCTTCAATATGCAACTATACTCTATCCCATTACTGTAGATTATGTCCATATGGGTGATGGCTCAAAGCCTACTCTTCTCTTTCTCTCCCTTGTTAACCTATCTTTCAGACAATGGTTCTCAGAGACTGATCACTTTCCTTAGTTCAAATCAGTGAGGTCATATATTGTTCATCCTTCAAATGCCTGGTTTGCTTCACTCAACATAAGGTCTTCAAGATTCATCCACGTTATTCCGTGTGTTAGCACTTTATTCCTTCTTACAGCTGAGTAATATTTCATTGTATGTATGTACCACATTTTGCTTATCCATTCATTTGTTGATGGGCACCGGGGCTGATTCCAACTTTTGACAATTGTGAACAATGCCGCTATGAGCATTGGTGTGCATATATCTGTTTGTGTCTTTGCTTTCAGTTCTTCTGGGTGGAATTGCTGGATCATACGGAAGATCTGTTGTTAGTTTTCTGAGGAACTGCCAAACTGTCCTCCACAGTGGCTGGATCATTCCACAATCCCACCAACAGTGGATGAGGGTTCCTATTACTCCACATCCTCTCCAAAATTTAGAGTCTGCTGTTTTTTTAATAGCTGCCATTCTGATGGGTGTAAGATGGTATCTCATTGTAGTTTTTATTTGCATTTCCCTAATAGCTAGCGATGTCGAGCTTTTTTTCATGTGCTTTATAGCCATTTGAATTTCTTCCTTGGAGAAGTGTCTTTTCAGTTCACTTGCCCATTTTTTAAATGGGTTGTTTGTCTTTTTATTTTCAAGGTGTAGAATTTCTTTATATATGCAGGATATTAGGCTCTTATCAGATATATGGTTGCCAAATATTTTCTCCCATTGGGTAGGCTTCCTTTTTATTTATTAATCTGTAGATTAGTTTGGGTAGGATAGACATCTTGATGATGTTTAGTCTTCCTATCCATGAACAGGGAATATTTTTCCATTTATTTAAGTCTTCTTTGATTTCCTTTAATGGTATTGTGTAGTTTTCTGTATATAAGTCCTTTACATCTTTAGTTAAATTTTTGCTAGGTATTTGATTCTGTTACTATTGTACATGGCATTTTTTTCTTGATTTCCTCCTCCGATCACTCGTTATTTGTGTACAGAAATGCTACTGATTTTTGAGCATTGATCTTATAGCCTGCAACATTACTGAACTCCTTTATAAGTTCGAGAAGCTTTGTTGTAGATTTCCTTGGGCTTTCTATGTATAGGATCATGTCGTCTGCAAATAATGAAAGTTTTACTCTTCTTTTCCAATCTGGATGCTTTTTATATTCTTTTCTTGCCTCAGTGCTCTAGCAAGTACTTCTAAGACAATGTTAAATAGGAGTGGTGATAGTGGGCATCCTTGCCTTGTTCCCAATCTCAGAGGGAAGGCTTTTAAGATTTCACCATTGAAGATGATGTTAGCTGTGGGTTTTTCATATATACCCTTTATCATGTTCAGAAAGTTTCCTTCTATTCCTATCTTTTGTAGTGTTTTTATCAGGAAAGAGTGCTGTATTTTGTCGAATGCTTTTTCTGCATCTATAGAGATGATCATGTGATTTTTTTCTTTCAATCTGTTTAAGTGGTGTATGATTGATTTTCTTATATTGAACCATCCCTGCATACCCGGTATGAGACCCACTTGATCATGGTGTATAATCCTTTTGATATGTTGTTGAATGTGATTAGCAAGTATTTTGTTGAGGATTTTAGCATCTAAGTTCATTAGAGAAATTGGTCTGTAGTTTTCCTTTCTAGTGGTATCTTTGTTTGGTTTTGGTATTAGGGTAATGTTGGCATCGTAGAATGAGTTAGGCAATATTCCTTCTACTTCTATTTTTTGGAAGAGCTTAAGCAGAATTGTTGTTAGCTCTTTCTGGAATGTTTGGTAGAATTCAGCTGTGAAGCCATCTGGTCCTGGGCTCTTCTTTGTTGGGAGGTTTTTGATGACTGATTCTATATCTTTACTTGTAATTGGACTGTTGAGTTCATCAATTTCTTCTTTCATCAATGTAGGTTGTTTGTGCATTTCTAGAAACTTGTCAATTTCCTCTAAATTACAATTCTTGTTGGCATATAATTTTTCAAAGTATCCTCTTATGATACCCTTTATTTATGTGGGGTCAGTAGTGATATCCCCTTCCTCATCCCTTATTTTGTGTATTTGCATCTGTTCTCTTTTTTCTTTGTTAGTCTGACTAAGGGTTTGTCAATTTTATTGATATTCTCAAAGAAAAGCTTTTGGTTTTGTTTATTATTTCTAGTGCTTTCTTATTCTCTATTTCATTTAGTTCTGCTCTAATCTTTGTTATTTCCTTCTTTCTACTTCCTTTAGGTTTAGTTTGTTGTTATTTTTCCAATTCCTTCAAGTGTGCAGTTAGGTCTTCAATTTTAACTCTTTCTTCTTTTTTAATATATGCATTTATAGCTATGAACTTCCCTCTCAGGACAGCTTTCACTGCATCCCATAGGTTTTGATATATTGTGTTATAATTTTCATTCGTTTCAAGGTAGTTACTGATTTCTTTTGAGATTTCCTCCTTGACCCACTGTTTGTCTAAGAATGTGTTGTTTAACTTCCATATCTTGGTGCCTAATCTGATTCTCTGGCCATTAGGGATTTCCAATTTCATTCTGTTGTGGTCAGAGAAATTACTTTGTATAATCTCGATCTTTCTGAATTCATTGAGAGTTTTTCTGTGGCCTAACATGTGGTCTATCTTGGAGTATGATCCATGTGCACTCAAGAAGAATGTAAACCCTGCTGTATTTGGGTGTAGTGTTCTGTATATGTCTATTAAGTCCAGGTCCTTTAATGTATTGTTCAGAGTCTTGGTTTCTTTGTTGATTCTCTGTCTAGATGTTCTGTCTAATGATGATAATGGTGTATTAAAGTCCCCTGCTATAATTGTAGAGGCATTTATTTCTCCACTTAAGTTTTCCAGAGTTTGCCTCTTATATTTTGAGGCACCCCAATTAGGTGTGTAAATGTTTATGATTGTTCTCTCTTCTTGAGAGATTACCACTTTTACTAATATATAGTGTCCATCTTTGTCTTTTACAACAGTTTTGCATTTAAAGTCTATTTTGTCTGATATTTGAATAGCTACTCCTGCCCTTTTTTTGGCTATTGTTACCTTGTAAAATAATTTTCCAGCCATTTACTTTCAGCCTCTTTGAATCACTGGGTCGAAGGTGGGTTTCTTGTAGACAGCATATAGATGGATCATGTTTCTTTATCCATTCTGCCAATCTGTGTCTATTGAGTGGTGACTTTAATCCATTAACATTCAGTGATATTACTTGCAATGAATTTCTTACTTCAGCCATATTTTCTTTGGATTAATGTATGTCATATGTTGTTTTGTTTCTGTTTATGTCTTTTTAGTTGTTTTTAAACTCTCCTCCAACTCTCTCTCCCTTGATTTTTCCTTTCAACTTGTAGAACTTCCTTTAGTATTTCTTGAAGTGCCGGTTTCTTACTGACATACTCTCTTAATTTCTGTTTATCTGTGAATATTTTGAACTCTCCATCATTTTGAATGCCAGTTTTGCTGTATAGAGAATTTGTGGCTGGAAGTTTTTTTCCTTTTGTACTTTGTCATACCACTGTCTTCTTTCTTCCATGGTTTCAGATGAGAAAGCAACACTTAATCTTATTGTGCTTCTCTTGTATGTGATGGTTCTCTTTTCTCTTGCTGCCTTGAGTATTTTCTCTTTGTCTTGAACATTGGACATTTTGACAAGTATATGTCTTGTAGTTGGCCTGTTGGGATTTATACTGTTTGGGGTGTGCTTCGCTTCCTGGATCTGCACATCCATCTCTCTCAATAGGGTTGGGAAGTTTTCAGCCATTATTTCCTTCAACACTCCTTCTGTTCCCTTTCCCTTCTCTTCTCCTTCTGGGATGCCCATAATGCGTATGATTGTGCATTTTGTGTTTTCAGTTAAATCCCTGAGTCCCTGCTGGATTTTTTTTATTTTTGTGTCTATCTGTTCTACTATCTGTTTGATTTCAGCTGTATTGTCTTCCACATTACTAATTCTTTCTTCTGCCTGTTCAAATCTGCTGTTATGTGAATCCAGCATCTTTTTGATTTTTTGGATTGTGCCATTGATCACCATCATATCAGTTATCTTTTTGTGTACATTTACAATTTCTTCAGTACGTTCTCCCTGTGTCTTCTTTATATCCTTAATCTCTTCCTTAACTTCATTAAGTTGGTTCATGATATTTGTTTGGGAATTTTTGATTAGTTGTTCGATGTTCTGCATATATTCCTGGTTTATAGTTGGTTCTTTGGAGTGGTCCATATCTTCCTGTTTCTCAGTGTGGTTTGTAATTTTTTGTTGCCCTCTAGTCATCATTTTATCTTGATGGGTTTATTCAGTTGATTAGCTTCTCTCTC
Source organism: Tolypeutes matacus (assembly GCA_026826555.1). Lineage (NCBI taxonomy): Eukaryota > Metazoa > Chordata > Mammalia > Cingulata > Chlamyphoridae > Tolypeutes > Tolypeutes matacus. Next base: position 68,360,733 of record JAKSZT010053887.1, on the reverse strand, counting down.
TGCTCTAGAGTTTTATTTAGCTGGTGGTTCTGTGTGTGTGTTAAGCTTTCTCTTTGACACTTTTTCTTCTTATTTTGTTTCCTTGCTTCTTTCTCTGTTACTTTGAATACAAAAAATTAGTGCCAGAGGAATCGAAAGATGTGAGAAAGGAAGAAGGATTATAGTAATATTGATAAAAGTTATAAGATGGGCCAAATAGGACTTAGCGAAATGGATATTTAACTTGTGTAGGCAGTGTAGAGTAATAGGAAAAAAAGTGGAGTACCTACAATGGACTGGGAAACCAAATAGAGGAATATATATATATATAATGATTTAGAAGGCTCGAATGATAAGGAGGGAGAGAAAGAGCAAAGAGAGGGCTAAAAGAAAAAAGCTAATATTAATTTACAAAAAGAAGAAAACAAAATAGACAGAATAGAAATTGACACCCTTAAGTTGTGAGCTAATGAAATAGCATGGTGTCTAAGAACCACAACAGAAAGCAGAAGGCAGAGAGATGAAGGAAGGATAAGAGATAGTTTGGAAAACAATATCAATAGGGACAGAGAATGGGAAATCAATGAAGAAGAAGCACAGCAAAGAAGAGGTAAGCTAGCAGCACCTAATTAAAAAAAAAAAAAAGAAGGAAAACAGAAAGTGGGGAGGAAAGAGGAAAGAAAAGCAAGACATAACAAATAAACAGAGAAAAACCAAACTACCACACCAGCAAGCAGTCAAACAAAGCCAAGGTGGAAGTATTCCTTCTAGGGTCCTTGCGGATCCTCTCAGCCTGCTTGTGTTTATCAATTTCCCTTCAGGATTCTATCTGTAGGTTTTGAGGCAAATTTTTGGTATTAAACTAAATTAAGAACAGGAATTCATTTTTTAAAGTGACTGTCTTCTTTTTTTTTTTTTTTTTTTTGGCGCTATAAGGGACCCAAAAGAAGTCCTCTGCTAGATCATCCCCTTCACCAAGGGGACCCTAAATAGGCTCGTGGAAACTAATCACGCCCTTCCCACTTCCTGGCCTCCCAGTGGAACTGAAGCTCTGATGCTTGTCAGTGCAGAGCAATAAAATTTACTGACTCCGCCCCCTCTGGGGCCAAGCCTCAGTGTCAGCAGGCTGCTGGGTAAATCATGTCTCCTCAGCAGACTTGCCTCTCCCTTCAGCCTGGCGCTGTTTCAAGCCGGCTTATCTGTTCCCCAAAGGTATGAGGGGGTCCAGGCAGCCAAATCCCCAGAAGTTAAACCTCTCTCCATCCTCTGTCAGAGCCCTTCCTCCCCAGAGTATGCTCCCCCACACCAGGAGTGGGAGCCGCTGGTGCAGGATTTGCGGCTCAAACCAGCCGTTTTCCCTTCAGGTGGGGCTCAGCCATCTGTGTTAACCACCACAGAAAGGCTCGAAACTCACAAATCTCCACCGATTGCTCCATGCCGTCGATCTGCCCGCCTCTAGATGACCCAAGCTTCTCCTTCCGTGCACCCACAACACAGACCCTCGGGCAGGAACCCATCCACATCAGCCGTCCCCAGAGAGCCAGTCAACGAGTACCCTCCTAAACCGATGCCAACTTGCCTCCTCTGTATTGTGCTTTAAAGGCAGGTAGTGTAATTCCTCCAATTTCTTTTTTTTTTTTTTCAATATGTGTTTGGCTAATCAGGGCCTCTTTCCCTTCCTGATAAATTTCATAGTTTTTCCAGTTCAGTAAAAATTGCTGTGGTGGATTTTATTGGGATTGCATTAAATCTGTAGATCAGTTTGGGTAAGATAGACATCTTAATGATGTTTAGTCTTCCTACCCATGAACATGGAATATTCTTCCATTTATTTAAGTCTTTGATTTCCTTTAACAGTGTTGTGTAGTTTTCTGCATATAAGTCATTTACATCTTTAGTTAAATTTATTCCTAGGCATTTGATTCTTTTAGTTGTTATTGTAAATGGGATTTTTTTCTTGATTTCCTCCTCAGATTGCTAATTATTGGTGTACAGAAATGTGACTGATTTTTGTACATTGATTCTATAACCTGCAACTTTACTGAACTCATTTATAAGCTCTAGAATCTTTGTTGTAGATTTCTCAGGGATTTTTATGTATAGTATCATGTCATCTGCAAATAGTGAAATTTTTACTTCTTCCTTTCCAATATGGATTCCTTTTATATCTTTTTCTTCTCTAAGTGCTCAAGCAAGTACTCATAACACAATATTAAATAGGATCAGTGAAAGTGGACATCCTTGTTTTGTTTCTGATCTCAGAGGGAAAGTTTTAAGGATTTCTCCATTGAATATGATGTTAGCTGTGGATTTTTCATATATGCCCTTTTTCATGTTGAGTAAGTTTCCTTTTATTCTTATATTTTGTAGTGTTTTTATCAGGAGTGTGTTGTATTTTGTTGAATGCTTTTGCTGCATGTATAGAGATAATTGTGTGGATTTTTTCTTTTGATCTGTTTTTGCGGTGTGTTATATTGATTGCTTTTCTTATGTTGAACCATCCTTGCACACCAGGGATGAAAGCCACTTGGTCATGGTGTATAATTTGTTTGATGTGTTGTTGAATATGATTAGCAAGTATTTTGTTGAGGATTTTAGCATCTAGGTTCATTAGAGAGATTTGTCTGTAATTTCCCTTTCTCATGGTATCTTTGTTTGGCATAGGTATTAGGGTAACGTTGGCATCATAGAATGAGTTAGGCAATGTTCCTGCTGTTTCCATTTTTGGGAAGAATTTAAGCAGAATTGGTGTTAGTTCTTTCTGGAATGTTTGGTAGGATTCATTTGTGAACCTTCCTGGTCCTGGACTCTTCATAATTGGGAGGTATTTGATGACGATTCTATCTCATTACTTGTGATTGGTCTGTTGAACTCATCAATTTCTTCTTCATCAATGTAGTTTGCTTGTGTGTTTCTAGGAATTTATCCATTTTCCCTAAATTATCCATTTTGTTGGTATATAGTTTTTCAAAGTATCCTCTTATGATACTCTTTTTTCTGTTGGGTCAGTGGTGATATCTCCTTCTTTGTACCTTATTTTGTGTATTTGCATCTTCTCTCTTTTTTTCTTTGTTATTCTAGCTAAGGGATTGTCAATTTTATTATCTTCTTGAGGAACCATCATTTGGTTTTGTTTATTTTTTCTAGTGCTTTCTTATTTTTTATTTCATTAATTCTACTCTCATCTTTGTTGTTTCCTTCCTACATCTTTTGGGGTTAGTTTGATGTTCTTTTTCTAATTCCTCCATGTGTGCAGTTAAGTCTTTGACTTTAACTCTTTCTTCTTTATAATATAGGCATTTATGGCTATGAATTTCCACCTCAGTACAGCTTTTGCTGCATCCCATAGGTGTTGATAAGTTGTGTTTTCATTTTCGTTTGTTTCAATGTAGTTACTGATTTCTTTTGCAATTTCCCCCTTGACCCACTGTTAGTCCAAGAGTGTGTTGTTTAACTTCCATATATTTGTGCCTAATCTGCTTCTCTGCCCCTTACTGTTTTCCAGCTTCATTCCTTTGTGATCAGAAAAATTATTTGGTATAATTTCAATCTTTCTGAATTCAAGGAGATTTGTTCTGTGGCCTGGCATGTGGCCTCAAAGAACCAGGTTTTGGTTTTTTGGCTTAGTTTGCTCTTTTTCTGGTTCTTCCAGCTTTGTGGTTAGAACTCTGATGAGAAATCTTTCTTCTTTTTAGTTTAAGCATTTAGAGCTATAAATATCCCTCTGAGCACTGCCTTTGCTACTCTCATAAGTTTTGGTATGTTGCATTTTCATTTTCATTCACCCCAAGGTATTTCCTAATTTCCCTTGTGAATTCCTTCTTTTTCCCATTAGTTGTTTGAGAATATGCTAACTAATTTCCACATATTTGTGAATTTTCAATTTCTCACTTTGCTTTTTATTTTTAGCTTCATTCCCCTGTGGTCAGAGAATATACATTGCATGATTTTAATATTTTCAAAATACTTTTGTAATCATTGAATCTTTAGGTTTTATGACCTAACATGTGGTCTATCCTCAACAATGATCCATGTGCATTTGAGAAGAATGTTTATTCTCTTTTTCAGGTAAAATTTTCTATATGTCAGTTACATCTAATTTGTTTATGGTATTGTTCAAATCTTGCATTTTCTTATTTATCTTCTGATTATATATTCTATCCATTATTGAAAGTGGTGTACTAATACATCCTACTATAATGTAGAACCATCACTTTCTCCCTTTAAATCTATCAGTATTTTCCTCATATGTTTTTGGGCTCTGTTGTTAGGTACATATATCTTTATTTTTGTTAAATCTTCTTATTGAATTAACCCCTTTATTAGGATATAATAACCATCATTGTCCCTTGTAATTGTTTTTTTTTTTTTTTTTAAAGATTTTATTTATTTATTCATTTATCCCCCCCTTGCTGCTCGTGCTCGCTGGGTCAGCCAACCACGCCGTGCAGGCGGGCCTGCCTTCACCAGGAGGCCGCGGGAACCAAACCCGGGGCCTCCCATATGGTAAACGGGAGCCCCACTGATTGAGCCACAGCTGCTTCCCCCTTGTAATTGTTTTTGACTGAAACTATATTTTATCTTACATTGCTACAGCTATCCGAACTATCTTTTGCTTACTACTTGCATGTTATATATTATTTCCATCCTTTCACCCTCAACCTACTTGCATCTTTTTAATTAATGTTTAGTGCTATCAGATTGCATATAGTTGGGTCATGGTTTTTTGTGTTTTTTTTTTTACTTTATTTTGTCCATTTAATAATTGAAAATATAAACAATTAAAAACTTAAAAGTAAAAACAGATGAATAAATACATACATTGCTTAACTAAATGTATTGGAAACATATAATTTTTTTTTTTGAGTCAAACAATATGTTACACAATATATTTGGTTCACAGTAAAACATTCACACAATATTTGTCCTTTTGAGTCTGGCTTGCTTTGCTCAACATAATGGCCTCCAGGTTCACCCATGTTTTCATATGCTTTATGACTTCATTTCTTCTTCCAGCTGCATAATTTTCCATCTTTTGAATAGAGCACAGTTTGTTTATCCATTCATCTTTTGAAGGACATCTGGGTTGTTCCCAACTTTTGGCCATTAATAAAGTTGCTATGAACATCAGTATGCAGATGTCTGTCTGAGTCACTGTTCTCAGTTCTTCTGGTTATATACCCAGTAGTGGTATTGCTGGGTCATGTGGCAAGTCTATATTCAACTTCTTTAAGGACTGCCAAACAGTCCACCACAGTGGCTATACCATTCTGCATTCCCACCAACAGTGAATAAGTGTTCCTATCTCTCCACATTTTCTCCAACATTTGTAGTTCTCTGTCTTTTTAATAGTGGCCATTTTAATAGGTGTGAGATGATATCTCATTATAGTTTTGATTTGTATTTCTATAATCATGAGTGACATTGAGCATTTCTTCATATGTTTTTTTGCCATTTGTATTTCTTCTTTGGACAAATGTCTATTCAAGACTTTTGCCCATTTTTAATTGGGTCGTTTGTTTTTATTGTTGAGTTGAAACATCTCTTTATATGTCCTGGATATTAAACCCTCATCAGATATGTGATTTCCAAATATCTTTTCCCCATTGAGTTTTCTTTTATTATTATTTTTTAATCCATTCTGCTTATCTCTGCCTTTTGACTGGAAAGTTTAATCCATTTACACTTATAGTCACTATTCTTAATGCAGGACTTTCTTCTGACATTTTATTATTTAGCCTTTGTATTTTTTGTCCCCAAATCTTCCATTAATGCCTACTTTTATATTTATTTGTGTTTTTATTTTTGGTACCATATTGGGTGCCTTCTCTTTTCTATCTAGATATATTTTTCATCTGTTTCCCTTGTGGTTACATCAGGTCAAAATGTAACATCCTAAATCTGTAACAATCATACATGGTTTGATACCAACCTGACTTTAGTAGCATACATATATATTTTTCTTATACCCTCCATCTACCAACCTTATTTCGAACTTTTTACCACTTACATCTTTGTCCAAAATACATCTCAAGTCATGGATTATTGTTACTTTTTATGCATCTGCAGTTTAGCAATTCTAGGAAGTGAGAATTGGAATTATATACTAAATAATACACTAGAATAATACTGGCATTTATAATTACCCAAATGGTTACTGTTACCACAGGTCTTTATTTCTTTATGCTGCTTTGAAGCACTGTCTTGTGTCCTTTCCTTTCAGTTTGAAGAACTTACTTTTGCATGATTTGTAGGGCAGGCCTAGTGGTTATGAACTCAGCTTTTTTGTGTTTGGGAATGTCTTAATATCACACTCATTTTTGGAAGAAAGTTTTTCAAATTAAATTCAAATAAAATTCTTCATTGGCAGTTTTCTTTCAGCACTTTAAATATTTCAACCCACTCCTTCTTGAGTCCATGGTTTCTGATAAGAAATCAGCATTCAATCTAATTGTGACTCCCTTGTTCAGAACACATTGCTTTTCTCTTGTAGCTTTCAGATCGCTCTCCTTGTACTGTGCATTTGATAATGTGATCAACATATTATGGGTATAATTTTTTTCATGATTATCCTGTTTAGTGTTGTCAGGGCTTTTTAATTTTGTATATTCACATCCTTTCCTAACTTGGGGAAGTTATTTCTCATTATTTATTTGAATATGCTTTATGCCCCTTTCTTTCTTTCTTCTCCTTCGTGGCAACCATAATGCATGTATTGGTATGCCTGATGATGTCCCCAAGGTATCTTTCATTATATTCACTTTTGATATTTCTTTTTTTTTTTTCCTTTTCCGCTTTTCCCCCTGAATTATTTCAATTGTCTTCGAGTTTGTTGATTCTTTCTTCTTCCATCTCCAATATGTTCTTGCAATCCTCTGGGCATTTTTCATTTCAATTACTGTGGTCTTCAACTCCAATAGTTCTGTTTGGTTTATTTTTAATATTTCTACCGCAATTGTTTTATTTTTCCATTTATTCACTTCATTTTTTTTTTCCTTTTTTCCCCTGCCTTTCTGTGGGTTAATTGAACTTTTGTTTTATTTTGTTTTGGATTTCATTTTGACTTATCTGCAATATTTTCCAATGTATCTCTCTCTCTCTCTCTCTCTCTTTTTTTTTTTTTTAGTCATTGCTCAATACATTATATTATATATACACAAGTTTCACAGTTTACTTGTTCCATCATTTTATCATTTTGAGTAAAGTATAAAAACTTTACCTCCATTTATGTCTTTTTATCTTCCTCCAATTATAATATAATTTGTTTACATATTTTTCTATATATATATTTAAAACATAAGACATTGTAATTTTTTGCTTCAATTGTCAAACATAATTTTAAAAACTCAAGATGATAAAGAAAGACTCATTTTTACCCAGTTTTCCTTACCATGGTCTTTCTCTTTTCCTAATGTCAAAAGATTCCTTCTTTAAAAGTTTATTTTCTGTTTAGAGAAATTTCTTTAGCTACTGTTTTAGGATATGTCTACTGGCGACAAATTCTATTTCTTTGCCTTCATCTGAGAACATCGTGAATTCCCATTTATTTCCAAAGGTTATTTTCATTGGGTATAAAATCCTGACTTGACAGATGTTTTCTTTCAGCATTTCAAAAATATGATGCCACATCCTTCTGTCCTCTAAGGTTAACATGTTGTTTCTCTGGCTGCTTTCAGTTGTTTTGTTTTTTTTTTAATTGCTTTCAATTTTCAAAAGTTTAATTATGCAGTTCTTTGTGAAGATTTATTTGCATTTTCTTGTTTGGGGCTTTCTCAGCTACTTGAATATTTGTCTTCCAAATTGGGAAGTTTCAAGCCATTATTTCTTTGACTGCTTTTTCAGCCCCACCCTGTTTCTTTTCCCCTTCTGGGATTCCAATCACAGGAATGTTGAATCTTTTGTATTGACCACAGATCTTTGAGATTCTGTTCTTATTTCTTTTCTTTTTTTTCTTTCAGTCTATTTTCTCACTATTGTTCAGATTGTATAATTTCTATTTTTCCTTCTTCCAGTTCAGTGATTCTTTTCTCTCTGTTCTGCTGTTGAGTCAGTTACTGAGCTTTTAATTCAGTTAATTTACTTTTCAGTTTGAATATTCCTATTTTGTTCTTCTTTATACCTTTATTTCTTTGCTGAGACTTTATGTTACCTGAGCTTTTATAATTTTTTTCATTTGGTTTAAGTATGTTTTAAACTGCTCACTGTATTTTTTTTTTTAATCACAATTGCTTTAGCATCTTTTTCAGATAATTCCAACATCTCTTGAGGCAACATTCCCTCAGCTGTAGACTTGTGAAACCTAGAAAACAAGATATGTGATTCTAATACATAATGAGGGACAGTTACAAGATAAACTTTTGCACTACCACAATGAGAAATTGGAAGGAAAGCAGGTATCATGGGTCTCAAACAGTTCTGAAAAACTTCAGGACATACTCCATTAGATTACAAAATCTGAGCATCTTCCTTAGAATGATGTCTTCTTCTCTTTGGGGCTTCATGGGTGTCCACCCTTTCTAAGGGCTTACTCAGTGACATTCATCTTGGTTCCACCCTCATCAAAACTCTGGTTGGTGACTGAGCACTAGACCTCACCCTCCAAAAACATTAGAGTGACAATCACACTTTCCCCAAACTCTAGAGTACAGTCTCAGCTTCTCCCCCCCCAGTACAAAGAGGTGGCAGTAACATTCTCCCTAATCTCTGTCACACAGGCCCAACACTCTCAGAAGAGTGGAATGGTGACCTAACTGTTTTTAATCTTTGGGGAATGTGCTCCATTCTCCTGTAGCCTAGGTGGGGGCAAACTTTCCCTGAACAACAAGATGGAATAGCCCCTCTTCAAAAGCCATGGCAAACTCATCCTTTCCACTCATATGGGTGGAGTCCCTCTCTTGGCCTGAGAAGATGTCTTATTTCCAGACCTCAGCTACCATGATTTTCCTTTTGACACCATTTTTCCTTAAATCCCTCCCCTTCCTGTCCCATTTAGTCCATGCTGACAGTGGTTTCATTCATACAGAAATAACAAAAAGCTTATTGGCTTAGCATGCAGGAAACAGGGGTCTTAGGCTTCAGACAGTAAGACTTTCTACAACTGTTTCCTGAATAACTCCATTTCCAGCCCTGACTTACAAGGAAATGGATGACTAGTTCTAAGTTTAGTTAAGTCCTCACATGGAGCACTATCCCCTGGGATCTTATTTCCCCAGAAACTTGGAATTTCCCAATCCATCAATTTCTGGTTTCTTTGTGTCCAGAACATTTCCCAGCCTATCCCTTTTCTCTCTCATTTTACTATAAGCTGCAAGGAGAAGTCTGACTGCATTTTCTACTTTTAATTTGGAAATCTCCTCAACTAAATGTCCAAGCTCATCATTTTCAAATTCTGTCTCCCATGTAACATCAGGAGTCACCTTTAAAGTTCTGCAACTTTTAAAAAGGGGTCACCTTCCTGCCAATTTCCAAAAATAGTTCCATCATTTCCTCTAAGGCCTTATAAGAAATAACTTTAAGGTTCATATTCCTACCAACAGTCTCTTCAAAGCAATCTAAGCTTTTTCTATCAAGCATCTCACAATTCCTCCAAAGTTTACCTCTTACCCACCTATTTCTCTCTTAGTTTGTCAATGAGCTGCTGCTGCAAAGTACCAGAAATGGGTTGACTTTCATGATAGTGATTTTATTTAGGGTGACAGCTTATAGTTCCAAGGTTGTGTAATGTCCAAATCAAAGCACCATCAAAGATGCTTTCGCACCCAAATCAGCTACTGGTAATCCTGGCATCCTGCCAAGTGGTGATTAGGCATATGGCAGAAGCCATCTCCTCTTAAGCTGATCGGTAGGCTCAGCTTCTTGCCGGTTTGGTGCTTAAGTTCTGGCTGCCAGTGATCCTCAAGTTCTCTCTCACATAGCAGGGTAAAAAATGGTGGCTCTCCCTTTTCCTTTGTCTTTCTCTCTGTGTGTCTTCATTTACATAAGACCCAGCAAGAAGGTGGATATCCAACCCCGAGGTATGCCTCTCTTATGTAGTCCAATCAAAAGGATCTCACACCCACAGGACTGGAAAAGTTCAAAAACATAATCTTATTCTTTTTGGGATTCATAAAAGAACTTCAAGCTGTTAAAATGGTCTTTGCAGGCATTATTTTTAAGAATCTCAAGATGAGATTTTCCTGGGCTATAGTGTGAGAATTAAATTCATTGCCCAATATCCTTGTAAGTGATTTAGATGAAAGGCACACAGATAAGTCCATGTAACTATTTAGGTAGAGATTGGAGTGATGCAGCCACAAGGAATGTGGACAGCCATGAGAAGCTGGAAGAAGCAATGAAAGATTTCCTCTGAAAGAGCCTCTAGTGGGAGGATTGCCCTGCCAATATCTTAATTTCAGACTCCTGCCCTCCAGAACTGCAAGAGAATGAATTTCTGTTGTTTAAGGATACCAATCAAGTTTGTGACAATTTGTCCTGGCAGCTCCAGATCACTAAGACATTGTCTAAAATATTTCTGTCTTTGTAGGTTGTCTGCTAACTGGTCCTTTGTGTAGAAAGGTAAGGCTTTTGTCGGGGGGAACTTTTATGGATATGACTGTTGCTATTTCTGTATCGCCATCTTCTTTAGCTCTTTATCTGGGATCTATGATGATAAAAGAAAAAAACATCTCTTACTTTAGATCAGGAGTACCCTAATACACTCACCTTCTTCTCCCAATGTTTTAGAGTCTTCTTATATTTGTTTATATATATTATTTAAGGATTTTAGTTTTTCTAAGTGTGGGGAATAGAGAAAAGTATATTTACTCCATCTTCCCAGAAGTGAATGTCCCTCCACTGTAATTTTTTTTAAATTAAAGTTTACATTTGGTCCTTCAATACATTTAAAATTTTGCTTCTTATTGAGCTTTCATACTTTGTAAAGTTTTGATTATATATTTATTTGTAGTATTTACTATTGATCAAATTTGATATATATTTTTAAATTATACATTGCTATTTTATTGGAAGCCTCTGGTTTCTGTATAAAAATTTGTATTTGCCACCTTAAAATTTCAAAAGTATTATAATTATTTCTCCTCTTTACTTTATGTATAATGAAATCATAAGCAAATAAAAGTAGTTCTTAGTCTATTCAGATTTTTATATTCCTTTGCTTTTCCTTTTCCAATTATTCTATTATGACTTCCAGGATCAATAAACTATTTGTATAATAATTTAATTCATCCATGATTATCTTCTGTCTAAATAACTACGCTTCTATATTTTTACATCATAGATACTGCTATCTTTTTCTATCTGAGACATATTTTCTTATGCTAAGAATACATCCCTCTTTTTCTAAATTAAAAAATAGTTCACATTAACAATGATTATAGAATTTGAGTTAATTCTTTTGATTTCTTGTTGATCAATTTATATATATTCTCCCTTTTTTACAAATGTATTTAGTGAAACATAATTCTAAATAATCTCTAATTCAAGAATATTGAAGGATCCCTACATTATCATGGTGAATACCATGTGGTCTATTTATAAAGTACCATTTTCTTCAACTTAGTTTTATAATTTTAAATTCTTTTGCTGAGCTGCAATTGAGATATTTAGAAATGCATGCTTCTTGTTTAATATACATATATAAAATCAATGCACAAAATTAGTACTTTGAAAATTAACTTGGTAAAAGTCTTTCATCAATTCAGGAGACTACCCTTCAACTACAATGGAAGAACCAGCTATTGAAAACATTTGGAAGATCACCAAAGAGAAAAAAATGAAAATTATGATTTTTCCACTAGAGATTTTGAAGTATTTTTGGCTGGAACTTGTAGTATTGTTGAATGAGAACTATATTGATAAGTATGAAAATGAATGAAGGAGGACAGAATTTTGAGATGAGATGTCAGTTCATGAGAAAGTGGAATGTATATTTTCCCCAGACTATTCAAGGAGTTTCGATGGGGAAAGATATGCTTTTCCCTGAAAATTTATCTGAAACTTGTAAATAAGGCCAAAAGCTATATTGTAGATCTTCCTATCAATATTGTACATGTATGAATATATTTATATTAACACTAAAAGATTATCCATGGGAATGTACGTAGTTTGACACACTATTAATGATTAAGGATCCCTGAAAGGTCATGGTTTAAGACTGTAAAGGACGTTAACCACTTTGGGATCTAATCCAGCAATTGTTTGTGTAAATGATATTTGAATCATTCAAATGACATTTGAATCAGTAATAATACTTTACTGTTATATTATTAATTAAAAGTTTTAAAAAATCTTTGAAACATTCATTTTATATTTGCATGAAAGTCACCATTTTACCTTTTTTGAAAATTGTGTTGAAATCTCATTAATTAGTGGGCTGAATAAAATTGTGGTTCATTTATTCTATATACACATTTGCATTAGTCATTTTTTAAATCATTTTTTGAATTATTCTTTGTTAGTTATGTACTCAAAATATAACAAAAGATGTCACTTTGGAATTCTGCACCATGTCAGATACAAAGGCTGACAACTGCAGTGAGCAATGGAGTCATGCTAAGAGGAATGAAAGCAAAAAAGAATGAAGTAGGCATAACCAATCAAAGAAGGTCTTTCTAAAGGAATGGTGTTGAGAATGAGACAGACATTAAATTTTCCTTTTATCTAAGTGTTTGGTGTATGGCATTGGGGTAGATGTGTGTTTAAATAACTATATAGGAAAAGGAATGTTGTATATTTGTTAATTTTCCAAAGTTATTGGCAGTTTCGTGATAAAACATTCATTCTTTAAAAGACACGGGACGTTTTTTAGTCAGTAGATATGATCCCAACAGAGATAAGACCAACTGGTCTAAAGACATGTATTATTTACATACCTTTACATAATCTCTTCTTGATACATGGGCATTATTTTAATCACCATTGTATACCCAGAACCTATAAAGGAAGCTTGGTTATAATAAATGCTTAATAATTGTTGCATGAATGAATATGGGTAGATTCCAATATTTCTGTTATATTCAACCTATAAATTAGTTCCAATGTCCTATCTCTTGTCTTCTGCCTTCTAAGTGGTACCAAAACTCAATCTTCCTGTTATTTTAAGACAATGTGCTGTTTTCCTGTAGGCATCCTGTTCTTCATCTTCTATATGAGCACCTGAGTAGTAGATACTGCATTTTAATCATAGTTGTATCTGTAGCCTAGCAACTGGTAGAAGTAGTGTTATTAAGCATTTGGTAAACTGAACTGAATATGTTCCCCTCATTATTGCCTCCAATAGGTAGCCAAGAGAAACTAAGATTCTTGATAATTTCCTTCACATATACCATTCCCTCTAACTTTATCTTAGCTTGTATTCCCCACTGAGTAGCTGATTTCAAACATTTGTAATTTTCTGCAGCTGACAGTTAAACGTATATTAAATACTCTGAGCCCATCACCTCTGATTGGTCTGGCCTTACCTATTTCTCTTATCACACTCCCATTCTAATCTCTTGAGCTAATAGTCCATTCCTTAATATAAATAAAAAATTAATTTAAAAACTCAGGGGTACTCTCAGTTCATATGAAAACACAAAAAGTAACAAATGATAATAAAATGTATGGGGATAGTTCCTTTAAATGTCCAGATAAACAAATAAAAGTAATAATAAATCTGTGCTATTTTGCTAATTTAAAAAATCAGTCTTGGGAGCAGATGTGGATCAAGCAGTTGATTCACATGCCTCCCACATGGGTGGTCCTGGGTTCATTTCCCTGGTGCCTCCTGAAAAAAAACAAAAACAAAAACAAAAAAACCAATTCAGGGAAGCCGATGTGGCTCAGTGGTTGAGTGCTGGCTTCCCACATATGAGGTTCTGGGTTCATTCCCTGACCTCTGGTACCTGAAAAAAAAAAAAAAATCAATCTCATTATATTTTAGTCATATTTTACGAAGAGCCACACAAACCCCGTAGAATAGTTTGGCATGCCCTGAGTCTACTCCTTCCTTCATATATGGAAAGGATAGCTGGCAGGTTCATTATTATATCTCCTCTACAGATGCACATATAAAAACAATGGCAACAATGCCAACTTTACATAAAACAGAGAAATACTGTACTACATTAACATTAGTTTGCAGCATGACACATTATTTTACCAGTCCTGAGCATTTGCAATGACTGTCACATTACCCTGCAAAATTAACTGTTTTGGGCTAAATATATATTTTTGGAATAAAATTATATTCTAATGAATAGCATGAATCTTCAGATAGAGTTTAAATGCAGGAACTTCCCCAGATGTACAGATGGCACTAACAGCTCAACTTTATTATTTGACTACAGTGTGTAGTGCTGCACAATACCTACATTTATCTAGAAATGTACTTTCTTCTCTTTGGAAAAATTATGCTTTGCCATGAATAAAATCATTTAAAATATATTAAAATAACCACTATATTTGAATTAAGAAAGGCTGTTGCTTTAGTAATAGTAATTACTAGAGAAGCGTTCACCTACCAAAATATTTGTATTTTATAAATGCTTTACTAACACAACACAAATAATGATATTAGATTGTATAATGGTGATACTTCATTGTGAATTAGATTGCTTTATATCAGGACAATAACTGCCTTTTTCAAAAGATTTGCTTTATATAGAACTTTTAAAATTTCAACATAAGCTCTACTGTCAACTACTTAAGTGCTTTCCAATTTAGTATCAGAGCAGTCTCTTGGGAAACTCAAAATACTCTATTCAGCAATAGCTAACTGATACCCTATACCATCCAAAATGATTTCTTCATCCTAAATCCTTCTTGAAAGACCTTTACTATAAAAAAAAATTAACCATCAATGACATGAAAACGTGCCTGGAAAACATTCATCACCCTTTCTCAGTGTGAATAAAAGAACGCTTATGTGACCTTAGAATATGTGTAAGAGAAAATTAAAAAAAAAAAGAAATGAATAAAAAAATAAAAATTTTCTAGAGATACTAAGAAATGATAGTGAACTGTGGAAAAGATTAGTATAAGATTGTTTCCTAAAGAGGTCTTATGTGGATGCTCATTCTATTTTAGCAAGAAATTTGGTGAAAAGACTTTATAAACAAGCACCATCAATAACATTAATTACCTGTGCTTTTGCAGATGTGTATATTAGAAACACCAGTCCAGACAGGCTCTACTATAGCAAGACAAAACTCCGAATCATGCAGTCATGAAGGGCAAGCAGTGCCATGGAACCAGTGAAAGCTAGCTTTTTTACTGAGATAGACAGGCTACTAAATAAAATGCAAAGCAGAGTAGCCACCTACGCCGCAGCGCTGGACGAGACAATAAGCAGCACAGGAGAGATGCTCTATGTGCAAAGAAACAGATCTCTAGCCTTTGGAATGCTCCACGTAGTTTGGAAACATGTTGCAGAGATTAAAATTGTTAATGTTGCGTGACATGCTTAACTAACTACTCATTTTCTACTTTATCTCATTTCAGGATCGTATATCTCACAATGCCATATAATGCTCTTCCGAATTTGTTACCAAAATAAACTACTTTTGTTCTGTTCAGTGGAAATACAAAGAAATAATATATTATATTGACTTTGAAAGATATAATAAGCTTATTTAGTAACTACTTTTGACTAAAACTCTCATAATAAAAATATATTAGTTTACTCCTGTAAAAAACAAACAGACAAAAACAAAGAACAAAAATTAAGTAATGGCATTATATTCTTTGAAGCTAGAGAAAAGATGGATGATTGGTTACTGCCTTAGGAGACCAAATATAGTGATATCAAAACATTCATGAAGAAATATAAAATAAGCATGCAAAGTTCAGTCTCAGTATTCCATTCCCCCAATACCTCTGAAAGTGGGGATTCAGAATGAATGAATATTTAAATGCATGAGCAGTAGTGTAGGATAACGGTTAAGAGATTCTTGAGCCAGCCTTCTTGACTTTTGCAAGTACTATATTATCTTGATCAAGTTACGAAATCATTCTCTGCCCCAGTTTCCTCATTTGTAATTTGGAAGTGATAATAGACTTATCACAAAGATTTGTAGGAAGAAATAAGTATAAAACCCTTGGAACTGTGTCTGGCATCTTGTTATCTCTATATTAATGTTTATGATCTCATTTTTATTAAGAAAGATGGAATAAAAAGCACTCAAACCACCAGGTTGCCTTCTTTTGCCTGCACAAACAACTATTTCACTTGTCATAAGGACATATTTTTTCTAGAGAGGGTAAACTAGAAAGGCACCACCTGAAAATTTTTTACACAGTTGAGGGTGGGAACAATGCCTTAGTGAAAATATGGGGTTTAAGTGTCAGCAAGCACAATGAAGGGGAGGTCCTAGTCTTACCTAAAAACAGTTGCCTGGATACCCACAGTGAGGTTTGTACCTCCCTAGGCAGAAAATTGGAAAATTTCTCCCTGGTTAAAGTGACTCATTTAAAAGAAATGCCTAGTAAAGTCATGTTTGGAAAAGCACATATATGAATGACAAAAACAAATCATTAACAGTTTTATGACTCAATGGCAGAGCCCACATGAGTCAGACCCTGCCATGCCTTCCCACAGAAACAGACATCTAAGTACTAAACGGTGTTTATTGACTCATAATAAGAATGGAGAACAAATAATCATCAGATACTTTTAGAAACTTCTAACATGTAAAAGGGAGGTTGCAGTAATTAGCTATGACTACAATAAAGCTGTGTAACAAACCACTTCAAAATTCGGGGACAGAGAACATGAAAATTTCTTTCTCATTTATCCATCTGCGGGTCAGCTAAAGTTCACCTGAACTAGTCTGGGTTTGGCAGGGCTTGCTCCAAACGTTGAATTGACTCCAGGTCTGCTCCAATATCATTCATTCTATTGAGTCAACAAGCTACCCAGGACTTCTTGTTATCATTGAAATAGTAGAAGTATAAGAGAGACAAAACACAGAAAGCCTCTTAAGAACTAGGCTCGGAAATTGTGCAATGTCACTACCACCAACATTTCACTGGAAAAGGCAAGTTAAATAGCTAAGCTAAAACAAGTAAGTTGGGGAAAAGTTTAGCCACTTTCAATTTATTACCTACTAAGTAATTTGAGGATTTGTATCACCAGTTGTGTATGCATTTTTATTGCTGCTGAATTCAAAATCTGTAGCAATTTTATATTATGCACATATATATGTTATAGTGCAATCAAGCCATGTTACTATATGATAAGTGCATTTTTCATCCATTACTCTTTGTTTTATTGGCAGTTAATAATGTTTTCGCTTTTTTCTTTGCTTATATTTCAGTTAATGTTGCTGTAATTTACATACCGTCTCTGTTAAATCTGTAAAACTCTTACCCATGATGTCAAACACATTGGATATTCAATTAACCACTGAATATGACTAAAATTTAAACATAAAATGACCAAAAAATAACAGTATGGTATTAAGAAATATGGAGGAAGTAAGTAGAGGAAACAGACAAAAGAGGTTACTCTTGAGAAAGAATTGGGAATGAGGGAGGTTGGATCCATGGGAAGCTCTTAGATATTTTAAGTTGGTGACATTATTTAAATATTTAAACTATGTACACATAATAGCTGTAAAAATATATAATCTAATTTGATAATATATCTATTAGTAGAACTAAAATAATTTAAATTACTAAATTTAGTTGAAAATATTATGGTTACAGGGATTATTACAGAGAAAATAAAGAAAAAAAGAACTGCAGATGGCTTTTGTCAAGATGTAAGCTGAAAGAACAGAGGTGAGCTGCCAGGGATTGAAGGTAGCTGATTAAGATAAGCAAGTCAAAATGAAAATAACAGTCATGCCTTTAATTTATTGTGATGGCATAAGGGACTAACCCAGAGAAAAATTGCCAGCTCGACTGTTGAATTTTTCTCCTTGGAACAGTGCTGCCAGTCAAAGAGTTAGATGGATCAGAGCAGATGTGGGCATCATGTCACTGCAAAGGGAGCCCTGAACAAAAGACTGCTGAAGTTTTATGGACTTGGGGGCTAGCAGGAGGGAGAGGAACGTATAAATGAAAACTCACTGAACAGAGAGTCAGAGAGGGGAAATGTGTATTCAAGGGCATTCTTTTCTCCACCCAAAAAAGGTGGTCTTGGCAGAGGTGCAGGAAGAAGGCCTCATATTAACAATTCAGACAGAGGTAAGACCATGACCAGCCAGGGGAGCCTGAGGTCTTGACTGCAACTCCCTTCAGAGAATGCAACGCACTGGTTATGTACCAAGTCCATGTGGGGAGGGCAGTTTTATACCGTGGGCCTACCTATGATTGGGCCTGAAAAATAACACAGTATTTTTCTGAAGCCTGACTCCTCAATTCTACCCCTTCATTTATCAAGACCCAAATGAGAGACTCAGTCTGCTCCACCACGGACTCAAAAGGATTGGATTTTTGAGGAACTGTGCCAAATATTGGATCTTTAGTCCATGGCTATACTTGATTATGGTCATGGTCAAAATAATTCCAAACAGGATGATTGGGCTTGCCTGGAGGATTGAACATAGCCATGGGCCCCAACCATTGCCAAGACAGGACATAACCCATTTGAGTTTATTTTAGAATCAAGAGGCTTCTTCTTAAGCCTTATGATGGACTGTTTTATTTTGTCAGTTTTACTGATGCTGGTGGAAAATGAACAGTTTGTAATTACACACAGACTCCTCATCGGCTGGCCAGCAGAAAGTTGAAGGTTTTTATGGTTATCTTACATTACTCAGGCAGAGGAATAGAGATTGGTCTATTGATTCTTTAAAGCTGAAGTAACATCATTAATAATTTCAATAAGGATCAAGGACAGGTTGTGTACAACTTTTTTTTTTTTTCAATTGAACAACCCCAGGACTGTGAAAAGTTGCCCAGAGTGTATGCATGAGCAAAGAGTTGGCAATGCCACCTGACAATTCTCTCAAATAATGAGTGTCCAGAGTCTGCTTTTTCATAAAATTTCCATTTTACTCTGAGTAGTGTGACATGTTCAATGAGAGGGTTGTTTTGAATATTTGGAAATCTCTTATCAATGTCCCACACATGCATGTGATACTGGTAGGAGTAAGGCAGGTAAAGGCCTGCATTTTTCAAAAGAAATAATAACCCAAGGAGGCACTCCCAGGGCTGGGAGTGTTAAGAGTCATTAATTACCATATAAGCCAATCAACCAGAAGTCCCTCCTGGTGGGCAGAGTCTTCCAGTGGAATTGGAAAATCTGTGTAGGGAAGGACAAGACTGAGGGAAGAGAAGATTGACATTGTTGAGGCCAAAAGGTGGATCTTATGTTTCTTTTTCAGAAGTTTCATTTGATATCTGGAAAGGCATTTTGCTCCCATTTAGTCAGAATTCAGTTGTGGCAACACATCCAGTCCAGAGTGATAAGGTTGAAGTAGCCAAGGTATCAGAAAGGTCTACATTTAGAAGGACAAGTAAACATAGGGGAAGAGAAAGTGATAATGTGCTTGTAAGTGAGCAAAATGCTGAGGGATTTCTGGGAAATGCCCACCTCTATTGACCTGTCCATTTCCTTTCGCCACAACAATACCATCAGGAAATATGGACAAACATGAGGCTGTGATGACAGTCTTTGATTTCTGCATTATCTCTAACAGTAGGGCCTGCATAGGGTTGCCAGGAATGCTAAGGCAGGTTCCATTTTCTGCAGTGTTCTGTGGTGCCCAGGACCCACCTGCAAAGACTGCAAGCCTCAGCTGTCACAATACTTGCTACAAGGGAAAAGCCTTCCTTAGCCTGCTGGATACTGTAATTCTGATGTTGTTATCATTAAGTGGTAGAAACATTCAATGAAATGAGAATCAAGACCTTTCAGGGAACTGATGTACTCAAATGAACTCTAATAATCAAGGATGAGGCCACTTAACTTAGTAATCAGCCTTTCCAGATTTTGCTTAATGAAACAAGATACTCAGGCATGACAGTTGGTCTAGATTATACCCTGAGATATCTGGAATTGTTCTGGAAGTGAGTGATGATTTGTTTAGGGAGGTGTTTCTGGAGATAAAACGCAGACTTCCTGCAATTTATAGACTGGGGTCTCAGAATCATTTAATTCAGACTTTAAATGAAATGAAAACACATTTGATTAATGAACTAATTGGAAAAGTTGGATAAAACAGTGACGCTAATCCCAACAGATGAGGATAATCAGTTATTTAAACATTTGGGTTCTCTCTCTACTTTGATCTGAAAAATGAAAGAGAAAAATTTAATAATTTCCTCTTGGTGAGGGAAAGAAAAGAGGTAAAAAGTAATGAAAGCACTCCCACTTAGCATCTTCTTCCCCCTTTCACTTTTCTAAGGTTGCTTTATCTCCCAATTGTTAAGTAACAGATATTTAACTCACACCATGACTTAGCCTACTGCAACATTTGGAAGTCTCTGGAAAATAAACCAAAGACTTTCTATCTACAATTTTCCTATGTGTTTTCAATTACGACTTTAATGATTTTATCATTTCCAAAATTGAATTATAAATTCTGTCTTAATAGTGTTTTTGTTCATTTGCTCTGTATTTGTTTGTGTGTGTGCATGTGTGTTTGTTTTTACTCATCATATGACAATTTGATCTCAAAATACCAAAAGAAACATCATTATCACATTACCTTGAATAGCTCTAATAAATCACAATAATAAATCCAGTTTTAAACTAGGAATATAGTTTATAATCCTACTTTTGAACATTACACTTTAATGAACCTTGTGCCTATATATGTAGATAGAGAATTATACTTAGTTCAGAAATATATTAAAATATTCATAGTACTTTGACATATTTTTGTTCCAGTGTGTTATCCCCTTTACTGCAGACTGAGGGATGCACCTCAGAATAAAACATATTCTTAATTTTAATCTTAATACCATTCCTGAGGGTGTGAACTCATTGTAGAAAGGCTCTTTTGAGGATGTTACTTTTAGTTAAAGTGGGGTCCACAATCAAAACGAGTCAATCCTATCACAGAAGGCCTGATAAGGAGAAAGCCCCTGGGATGAGCCAGAAGATGGAAGTGAGTGGGAACCTGACCCAGGAAAGCGAGGACATTGTCATGTGATGAGAAAGCCAAGAGTTTCTGGCCAGCCAGATGCTATCAACCATAGGAGGAAGAAAGCCTTCTACTCTCAGAAACCATGAGCCAATAAATTCCTGTTGTTAAGTCAACACATTGTATGATCTTTTTTCAGCAGCATGGAATCTCACACACTGCTATTTTTGCAGTGAGTTTCAAAAATCTTCATTTTTTTGGTCTCATTTGCATAATTTCTCATTGAAAATTCTATTACTATTCAGTGCTTCTTTTTTTGGTTCAATGGCATATATACCAAGTTCATATTTATTTATAGCTATATCTACCATACCAATTTATGTGAGATGGAGGATTATTGGCTCTTTTATCATATCATCTAATCTGTTGTTTTTCTGTTGTTTTCTTTTTGTTGCTGGTGTTGGCTTTTGTTTTTTATTTTGTTCTGCATGGTAAGGGAGTGATTATTGAAGTAAATGTGGTTATGTGGAGTAAAATGGGATTATACTTTCAATGCATAGCAAACTCTGAAATTTTGTTTTTGATTTCCTAGATTTTATTTTCTAATCATATATCCTTGATAAGTGTAATATTGCCATTCCTTCCCATTTACATGGCTTCTACTATGCTCAAGTTTCCAAATGTATAGCATAAGAAAATGTTCAAAACCTTGTAATTTTAATTGATTATTTCTCAACTGAACAGAGCTCTACATCATCTTTCAGGACATTCCTTGCAGTAAGCCTTAGGTAGGCAGTAGCTTAGTCTTGCCGTATATCCCTGTCTAATTCTAGAGCCAGTGGTGTCTCTCAAATAAATGGTTGCCCCTTGCAGAAATAGTTGCAAAAACCTTAGGGTACATCGTTACATTAAATCTCACAATTTAGTATCCCAGTTTCCCAATGTATATGTTTTTATACCCAGATCCATAATATTTGTGGATAGGAAATCAAAGAAGACTATAGACATCTCTACCTTCTTTGTGTGTGTGTGTGTGTGTGTATGTATTTGTGTATTGGCACATTTGTTTTGCTTTTAACCTGAATTCTGAATCCCATGGAATAGTGGAAAAAATATGATATTTAATGTAAGAAAACTGTATATTGTGGTCTCTCTGCTTTTATTAAGAAATTAAACGTGGGCAAATATTTGAATAATAATTTCCTCACTGATAACACTGAGGTAATAATCCTACCTACCATATATTTTTGAAAAATTTGAAGCATAATCTCTTGCAAAATTTTTGCAATGCTAATGTATTAGTAATTATTATAAAACATTATAACAGCTTATATAATGGATTATATAATGGATTACTGCTTTGACATTGTCAACTAAGCTGTTGGAAAATACCTTAAAATATTTTATTTTGTGATTGTTTTGTCCTGTTAGTCTAGATCAAAATGCACATTAATTACATAAGTTACTGAAACTTTATAAAAATCCACTATTAATCTTCTTTGGAAGAATAATCTTAAACATTTTTCTTTAGCATTTCTCCTGTTTTCTGCATAGATCATTTTTAAAAAGATATTTTAAATGGACCTACTTTACTCCTTTTTGAATGCTTTAAACTAACCTTGAACATGAAGAATATATGTGAAAATTAAAATAAAATGCAGTATTTACATGTAGCTATATGGTGAATTTTATTGGGTTCCACGGAAGGCATTAACTTTTGATTTGGATCTGTCCAACATAAATAATGAACAAAGTCACAACTTTAAAATACTTAAGTTTTCTAAGGAACAGCAGAAATATAACTTTAAGGCAATTATGGAATAGAAATGCCAAACTATATATCCTTCAAACTTGAAGAAATTTGATTATATTCTAATGTAATTTACTTATTTGCATATAGAAGAAGTGTTATAGCTTTGAATTGCACAATGATTAAGACATATGTTCTTTATGATATGCATCCAAAATCAGTGTCAGAGATGGATATAATACTATTTATTTTTTAAAAAAAGAAATTTAAGTAAACCTATGAAACAGAATTTAGAAAATAAAAATGTTTCATTCATTGCCTCCTTTTTATTGTTACCAATTTTGATTTCAAGCTATTTAAACATGACTAAACATCCTTGCCTAATTTTCTTGGTATATTGATTTAAAAAATCTTTAAATATCTCATATCTGCTCATAATTCTACACTTTTTACATTATATGAAAACAACTGGGTGGCTAAAAAACATTCTGACGTTTGAGACTGTGTATGATAAAAAAGCATTCTGTTTATTGAATGAATTTTATACTTTCACTTAGATTTTTCTCAAGAATGTGAAATGCATTATTCTATATGGACTTTTTAATATAGTGATACTTCCAAAAATGCTTGTAAGTATAGTATTAAATATAGAAACACTAAATGATTATCAGTCCTTTCTTGTTTTATGACCACTGATGTAATAGGTTTGGAAATTAAAGAGATTCCCAGCATATTTATATTTTCTTAACATTAGCATTTCTATATTTATTTTCCTTTCAAATTAGGGAGATTGTTTTATTTTCAAGTTATTCCAAATATTCAAAATTAGCAAGGTGTTTCTTTTGAATTCAAAGAGCTAAATTTAGAGAGAGGAATTAGGTCAGTAGAATACAGTGAAGAAGACAAGGCACGAAGAGAATATTTCAGTTTGAAAAACGTTCAGATTACATCAGTGACATGTAGATAAGTGGCCTATTCTTTTTAAATAACTTAACGGTACCCAGTTAATAAATGTCAATGATTTTGGAAATTTAAACAATATAAGAATACATCAAAATTATAAAATGTTGTAATATTAGAGCAAGAGATAATTTTCATATATCATTTGTATTTTCAAATGTTTTATGATGTTATATAACGTTCCATTTGTCTATCAATCCATCATACTTTTATCTAGTGTCTAAAGTATTTCTAGAATCTAAAGCAAACTTTTATATTCATGAGATGAGAAAGTGCAAGTTTCAAATAGTTACATAGTGATCTTCCTTTTTGTATTAAGCACTCGAGTGATAGACCTGTCTCAGGCACTTAGGGGACAAAAATAAGCTTTATTTTATCCCCTTAATCACATTGAATGAATGGAAATTTTTTTCATCTACAGTTAGAACAATAGTGCAATTTCAACTGCACTGTAGGATGATACACTTTTCTGGGCTAGAGTTGAAACCTCTTTGCTCATATATAATACACTATGTTTTCAGATTTTGTGGGGTAAGGAAATTCTCAGATGTTGGCGTACTGCCTGGTGTATAGTGTTCAATGCGTTTCTATTAAATGTATCAATTAATAATCAGACATTCTTGTTTCTGACTTATAGATGACTTTTTGGAGTACAACCCAAAAATTGTCCTACCCTGTTATTAAATTCAATTTGGGCTAAAAAACTTCACCAGTAGTTTTGTCTTTGAAGAAGAAATTTGGAAGGTAGTAGTAGAATTTAGATAACCAAAAGAGGACGACTAAATGAGAAAGTATTTTCCCATTCTGCCACATGGTTATAATTGTGCCCAGAGACAAGCCAAAGTTAGATACCACTGGTTTGCCTGAATTTGCACAATGAATGTAATGAAGTAAGAATTCTACAGCAACAAAGAAAATTTAAGAAAATTAATACATTAAAATTATGGTTCTTTTTTATTTTTTCATTGGATATTCATTTTTACACAAAAAGTAAGTTCAATATTCTACTTGTCATATATGATTAAATAGTATCCATCAATTTGTTGGTCACTGACTAAATAGCAATTTTAAAAAATTATTTTAAAGGTGGAAAACATGTTTTATGTTTTCCTTTATATCCATCTGCACAGTCTGTGACTAGACATGCATTCATTAAGATATAACTTATTCCCAGGGAAAGGTCATAATGACAGTGTTTCAGCTTTGCCTTATGGTTGAACTGACCCCATTGTCATTCCATGCCCATAAGTGTCCAATAAATTTCCATATTTTAGAAATATACAGAGATGGTGTTCTCAAGTATATTGGCATCTTCACAGCTGTTCCACATCTTTTTGGCAGATTCCCTGCCTTTTAGCCAATTCACAATGAGACTGATTCAAGAGCTTTTAAATATACATAATTTTCATTATCTTAAATGATAGACAGGTAGGTAGGGTCAATGTCAGCTTAAATTTTATATTTTATATTTTTTTATTTCCAAAGATCATATACATAAAAATTAAAACTAAACCACACATATCTGCTCAAGAATATATCCAAATTCCAAGAGTAAAAATAATTTGTTTCAACTTACAAATTTTCTATTCAAACTCCCACTTAGAGAAAAAATATAAAGCATTAATCCTTTTAACAATAAATAATAGTACACAGTGCTAAGATTCTAACTTTTAAAGCAGGCTAATTAGTGGAGAGAACAACATTTAAAACTAGCAAGATATAGTTAAGCAATTAAAAAGTCAACTATTTTGTTTTTATTCTTGATATTTCTGAATGGAATAATATTTTCTAGTTTAGAGGGATTGCTAAACAGGATATTAGTAGTTAATATCCATATGACCTCATAGGATAGAGTACCCTCATAAGGATGTAGCTCAAAAAATGCAGTTTGGGAAGTAACAAAACTTTTTTTATAATAACATATATGTTTCATCACTATAATATTTTTCAGATGACATACAAAAATGGTTTTATTAATTATATTTTTATATTTAACCATCACTGCGCATGGGCATGTTTCTTCAGTCCTATAAAGTGGTGATATAAAATGAATTTCTATTATTATTATTTGTTCAGGAATGGTTTTCTCTTATGTGAAATGAGCTCGTATTGATTCTGAATCTCTACTTGGATATCCTATAGCAGCAAACCCAGTCATTTCATCTTCAGGGTAGTAAAGAATAGCTGGAGGTTCTCTGAAATTCTCTTCAATAATTCTCGGCGAAAGAGAGGATCACAGCCGAGAACTCACCACTTTATATGCAACAACTCACATTAAGGACATATAATCCTGCACTGATGATCTTCAATCAACTCTAGGGGAATTTTTAGAACTCTTTTGTCCCTTGGGCAGCAGGAATTCAGACTAAAACTAAGCCCCATTGTTTCAGAGGAACTAAAATGCAAATTATCTTCTAATAGTATAATCAGCACAAGCCAAACAAAAAAAAAATTCACGTCCTTTAATTGCACATATATGAATTTTCTCAAACATTATATCTCAGTCACAGGGATTAGGTATAGTAACATGCATATAGTTCATATGCATTTGATAATTAAATTGGTAAAAGTCCTAAATTCACCATTAATGGCTATAAGGCAAAGAACCAATTGTCAAACTAGTGTTGACTTTAACCTTATAGATGGAATGTTAATGATTTTATATTCTTCTAATCACCAAGATAAAAGTTTATAATAGTAAAAAATGATCACATTTTCTATGGCTTACTTCTATCAAATGTAAAATGAAATGTAAAGTTTTAAAATAATATAATCATTAGTAAAACTCCTAGTAATAAGTTCAAAAGTACAGTTTTCTTCATTCAATAAGCTTTAATTGAACTCTGTTTTTGACCCAAAGGATACAAAGAGATATATATATACACAGACACATATATATATACATCAATGCTTTTCAAACTCTAATATGCATACTAATTACATAAGGGACTTGCTAAAATTGTAGATTTTTATTTAGAGTCCTGGAGTGGAGCCAGAGATTCTGCACTTCTTACAAGATCCCATGCAGATCTACTAAACTCCGACCTCTCAGTATATCAAGGCCTTGGAGGCCTTTCTAGTCCATTTAAGAATGCAAAAGGGTTAATTAATGAGTGTACAATGTGGTAAGTTTTATGGCAGAGTTAAGAATTAAAAGTTAAGAACATGCAAAAGGCTGACACCAGTTCTGGACAAATTAACCCTCAGCTTTCCATTTTCTACCCTCATTCTATTTTTTGATGACCTATATTCTAATTATTAACTCCATGAGTTTACACAATATATTTATTTCATAATAATGCAATGATATCGTATTTGTCCTTCTGTGTCATTATATTGCTTCACTCAATATAATGTCCTCCAGGTTTATCCATGTTGTCATATGCTATTGTGGTGTATACACACGATGGACTATTATGCAGCGGTAAGAAAAATGTCATTTGCTTTTATACCAGCTAAATTTCAGCAGTATACACAAACTATGTTCCTATGCCTGTCCTACCCTCTCACATGTATGTAGGTCTTATCACAAATTACATTTTTCTGCATCATTAAACCACTGATTTATCATTAGGTTTTATGCATTTAGTTTTTAGATCATTTATCTTTTGCATTGATCTTTTTAGGAAATAAAACATGGAGTTACAAACCAAGAATACAATAGTTTTAGCACTTATATTTTCTTATGTTGTTTTCCTTTCTGAAGATGTTTATTTATTACTCAACTTCAAGCTATTGCCTATTGTCCTTTCCTTTCAACCTGCAGAACTCTCTTCAGCAACTCTTGTAGGGCTGGTCTAGTGGTGAAAAGTACACTCAGCTTCTGGTTATCTGGGAATGTCTTAATTTTTTCCTCATTTTAGAAAAAAAGTTTTGTCAGGTGTAGAATTCTTGGTTGGCAAGATCCTTCCTTCCTTCCTTCCTCCCTCCCTCCCTCCCTCTGTCCCTTCCTTCCTTCCTTTCTTTCCTTCATTCTTTTTTTTCTTTTTTGCTGCAGCACTTTAATTATGTGTATCACCTCACTACCTTCTTGCCTCTATGGAATTTGAAGAGAAATCCTCAGTCTTGTTGAAGATCCCTTTTATGTAACATCTTACTTCTTTCTTGTGCCTTTCAGAATTCTCTATAGTTAGCATTTGGCAGTTTGATTATAATATGCTATGATATGGTTCTATATGGGTTTATCCAGTTTGGAGTTCATTGACCATCTTGGATGTGCATATTCATGTCATTCATTAAATTTGTAATCAACCATTATTTCTTTGACTATTCTCTCTGTTCCTTTCTATCTGTCTTCTCCTTCTGGGATCCCACAATGTGTATATTTTCATACTTGATAGCATCTTATAGATTGATCAGGCTGTGCTCACTTTTCATCATTGTTTCTTCCTTCTGTTCCTGAGACTAAATGATTCCAATTGTTTTATCTACAAATTCTCTGCTTCTTTTGTCTCCCAGTGTCAATCAGTTGTTGAACCCTTCTAGGGAATTTTTTATTTCCCTTACTGTGGTTTTCAGCTCTGTTTCTTTCCTTTTCATAATTTCCATCTCTCTATTGATATTCTCTTTGTGTTCATCTATCAATTTCCTGATTTCTTTTAGTTCTTTGTCCATGTTTTCCTTTAGCTCTTTGAGCATATTTAGGGTCATATTTTTAAAACTCTCTGGTATTTCCCAAGCCTGGTCTTTCCATTGATAGCTTCTGGCGCTTTAAAATTCTCCTTTGCCTGAGCCTGTTTCTTTGTATGTTTTATAGTCTTTTGTTGAAATATGGACATTTTAATATTTTGCTGCATTATTTCTGGGATTTAGATTCCTTAAGATTGTATAAAGCTAGTGTTATGACAGAGCTTTCCTTGAATGCCAGGAAATAACTTTAAAAAAAAAAGTAAGGAAAAAAAAAAAAAGCAAGTACCTTTCCCAGTCTCTTCAGATTGACCTGTGCAAGTAATCTCATTCAGGACATATGCACACAATGATTTTGGAGAATAGCTCCAGGCCAAAGTTTAGGGGCCTCACTGATCCTTTCTGCATACTCATCTTATCTTGGGCCTACACTTGTGGTCCTGAGAATTCTCCCAATTATATGGTTCTGAATGTCTCCTCTTTACTAAGAAACAGTTTCCTTATGTTTCTGGACACTGCACTATATAGCCTTTAGCCAGTAATCAATCCCTTGTCCTAGGTAGCATAACTTGACTTCTTTTCCATAGAGTTCTATAGCAGAGCTTGGTGAGCTGTCTTCTATATGCGGGCAAGTTCAGAGATGGTGAATCCTTCAGACCACCACCAGAGATATTGGGCCAGACATACATGCTCTCAAGTATGTGCACAAGGCTTATGCCGCTCCCTCTGGAACTGGAACTAGGAACCCTCATTGAGAGTATGGGTCAGGTCTGCTCCAAATTGTTGAGGGCTGGGCGAGGGGCCAGTCAGGTTGCCAAGAGATTCTTCTGCTTTTAAGTAGACTTTTTCTTGATTTGGTACCATCCCTGTTAATACAGTTCTTTAACTGTTTTCTGTAACTTAGAGAAAAATGTTTCTGCCAGTTCTTGCTGATTGTTCAAAGCTTCTGTGGGGAGAAGGAGCCCTGAAGTATCTCACTCTGCAATCTTGATAGGAGCAGGTCCCTATTTTAACATCATGGTGATCAAATACATGTATATTTAAAACTAGAGATGATTCCAATAGAATTCAGAATTTTAAACAAGAAAATCTACTTCAGTGTGATAATTAGAAAGGACAAAATTTTATATCTCTTTTGTTTTATTTTACATGTTACTTGTCAATTTTTTTCTTATGCCTTTGGTAGTTTTATTTTCACTAGAAAAAGAAGAACTTTTTAACATAAATTGACTATTTCTATTTTTACAGGACTCTTAACTGCAGGTTCAGCAATAAGGCTAGAAACAATTCCAAAAAGTTAATATACACAGTTGTAGGCATATGGGAGATATGGGAGTTTATGGGTTTTGCAGATAATAAACATATTAAAAATATGTAATAAAATTTAAAGTCACAATCATACTGGTATTTTAATTTTTTAAGAGAGAAAAAATTTTCACGAATCTTTATTTTAAGATTTCCAAAGTCATCTCTAGTTAAAGGAATGTACAAGACGAAAATATTTGGCACAAAAATGGGGATAAATATAAAACATTTCTTTCAGTGGTATCCTGCAATATTTACAATAGCGAACAACATAAATTTTAGAAACATGAGCATATAACAGTAATTTGTCATTTTTCTCCAAGTTCATTGACATTGTCAAGGCATATTTAACTCAGCAGCGGAATTTAAATTTCATACTTTGTGATTTTATGAAGTTATTCTTTTCACCCTGAGATCTCAGCTAAAAACTCCATTTCATTTCCTTCGATAAATTACCATCTATTCATTTCTCATGGCTTCATTAGAATGTTAAAATGCAAATAATCAAAATGCCACCTGTTTTCTTTCAATCGATGTTTATATAAAAGTTTACTTCTGACTGGTAATTTGTATAATGACTGAAAAAATGCTTATGAATATAATCTATGTGGCAAGCAGAGTTAGGAAATTTGGTCAGAATTCCATGTGTATGACATGATTTATTTTGTCAGTTGTCTTGGATTTAAATTGGTTGTGTTTTATTAGCCTATTGTTATTACTGGGGAGAAATAAAACCAGGTAATATATAATAGAATAATGGCATGTGAGACTAAGAACTAAAAGGGAAATAAATGATTTATTTAGTAGGAACTGTGTGCTCCTATCATCTTCACCATAACTCTAGTAGGGTGGAGAATATCACCTCAAACCACATACGTACTATATTGTATTATCATTTCCTCAACCTATCCCAGCACTTAAAAGGATCTCTACTAAATTCCTGTGAATTTTAATCCAGTCTTCCATTTCATATAGATGAAATATAGATGAGTCTTAAAGACATCTTTATATTTCATATCCTTTCCCTAATGGTCAAAATGCTAATTCCATTTATTAAATGTATACAGTAGCCATGTGCCATGGTACATACTATACATAATATTCCCTATAATAGTTTCAGTAGGTATTGTCATGCCTATATTATATCAGCTACATTTTATAGAGGATAAAACTGAAGTTTAGTTATTTATCTTCACCATTCAAGGCATACAGCAGGTAAGTGCCAGAGCAAAAACTTGAACCATTTCTTTAATTATATTACATTGTTTCAGTCCCTTATATCTAAACTTAGAGAATATAAGATTATATCCTCTTTTATTTAAATATGACAGCTGGATTTACTTTCCTTTTCCATTTGCTCTTCATGGATCCTGGTTCAGTGTCCTGAAACTTCATGCCTAAATTGCTTCTATATCTGCCCTAAGATATTCATTCTCCCTACTTTAGCCTTTTCCATTCTTCCATCCTTCTTTCCCCTGCCAAGTAGAATAAAAAATTGCATTTGGTTAGTGCTATGCTATAAAGCATGAAATTTGATATTTGACTTGTAAGGCCTTCCTTAATTTTGTCCTGACTCTTATCAAAATACATTTCCCATTTCTATGATGGCTAGATGTTAGACATCTCATGCTGCTTTTACTTGCCCTAAGCATGCTAAGTAAGTAGGCCAATATAACAAGCATGAATTTTGTATTTCACTCCAATGCTGAATTTTTTCCTATCATTTCATTTTTACCTATGCATGTCCCTTCCACTTCACAAAGCACAAATTAGATCCCATCACTTACATAAAAATCACTTCACTTATTTCTACCCATATTAAACTTTTCTATTTATAAAATTGGTCTAGCCTTTATAATGAATACTGCAACTTTTCATGAATTTAGTGATAGTTCATAAGAGTGTATAACTTGTATCAAGAATCCTGATAAATGCACTGCATTTATTAATAAATCCCTATGAGTACTGCACTATTATTCATATTATTTAGGAAGAAAAAATTCAGCTTCCTCAGCCTTTCATAATTTTTATGTATCAAAGATTTGTTATTAAAGCAGGAATTTTATGTTTTTTTACAAAATTGGTTATATAAAAAAAGTGATTATATTTCTTTTATTGTATAGACTGGATGTTTTTAGAAACCTTATATTGTTTGGTTGAGTTACTCAAAATATCTAATATCTAATTTATCTAATTTATGACTTCATAATCTTCATTCATTCTTTTAACCAAACTTTATAAAGTCATTCTACATTGGTCAAAGAAGAGTTGACCACTTCTTATTCTCCTTTCCATTGTGCTTAAGGGAATTCTTTACCATTTCCTTCCCACTTCCTTATGGTTTCTGAGATTCAATAGTAATGTTTATAACAATTCCAAGGTCAAACAGATGCCCTGGTTCCTGTTGAGCATTTGAAGTAATATAGTACTTTGGGTCAAATACTTAATTTTTGCATAATACACAATTATTATAAAAACATTGTTTAACCCATGCTTTTTTTTCTGCTAATACATTACCAAATAATGATGCTTGCCTTTGATAAACACTTTATTCATTGATTAATAATGAATGGCCAGAAAAGAAGACTGAAGATGGCATTAGGGTAGGAGGGCACACACTGCAAGCTCCCAGAGCAAGGCGGATTGTGGACGGGGTCCTGCCCAGGGGTCTGTGCTGTGCACGCGTGGAGTGAGAAGCTTGGGACATCTATCTGCGTGGATCGGCGGCGTGGACCGAATGGTGGAGATTCGGAACATAGAAAGAAGCAAGGAAATAAAATAAGAAGAAAAACTGCCAAAGAGAAAACTTAACTCACACGCAGAACCAAAAGCTAAATAAAATTCTAGAGCATAGAGAAAAGCTAATCAACTGAACAAACCCATCAAGATAATATGATGACCAGAGGGAAACAGAAAAATACAAATGACTCTGAGAAACTGGAAAACATGGACCAGTCCAATGCACAAAATAAAAACCAGGAAGCAATGCAGTACATCGAACAACTAATCAAAGCTATCCAAACAAATATCATGGACCAACTTAAAGAACTGAAAGAAGAGATTAAGGATATAAAGAAGACCCTGGGAGAACATACTGAAGAAATAGCTAACACACCTAAAAAGGTAATGGATATAATGGCGAACAAATACACAAGTCAAGAAACGAAAAAGACGCTGGACTCACATGGCAGCAGAATTGAACAGGCAGAGGAAAGAATTAGTGATATGGAAGACAATACAGTTGAACTCAAAGAGATTGTAGAAAAGATAGACAAAAAGATAGAAAAAATCCAGTATGGTCACAGGGATTTAACCGATAATGCAAGACGCACAAACATACGCATTATGGGCATCCCAGAAGGAGAAGAGGAGGGAAAGGGAACAGAAGGGGTGTTGAAGGAAGTTATGGCTGAAAACTTCCCAACTCTATTGAGAGAGATGGATGTGCAGATCCAAGAAGCACAGCGCACCCCAAAAAGTATAAATCCCAACAGGCCAACTCCAAGACATGTATGTGTCAAATTGTCCAATGCTCAAGACAAAGAGAAAATACTCAAGGCAGCAAGAGAAAAGAGAACCATCACATACAAGGGAAGCACAATAAGATTAAGTGCTGATTTCTCAGCTGAAACCATGGAGGCAAGAAGACAGTGGTATGACATAGTCAAAACACTAAAAGAAAAAAACTTCCAGCCACGAATTCTCTATCCAGCAAAATTGGCATTCAAAAATGATAGAGAGTTCAAAATATTCACAGATAAACAGCAATTAAGAGAGTATGTCAAGAAGAAACCAGCACTTAAAGAAATACTAAAGGAATCTCTACAAGTTGAAAGGAAAAAACAAAGGAGAGAGAGTTGGAGGAGAGTTTAAAAACAACTGAAAAGTCAAAAAGAGAAACAAAACAACATATGACATACATTAACCCAAAGAAAAAATGACTGAAGTAAGAAATTCGTTACGAGTAATAACACTGAATGTTAATGGATTAAATTCACCAATCAAAAGACACAGATTGGCAGAATGGATAAGAAAATATGATCCATCTATATGCTGTCTACAAGAAACCCACCTTCGGCCCAGGGATTCAAGGAGGCTGAAAGTGAATGGCTGGAAAACCATTTTACAAGCTAACAATTGCCAAAAAAGGGCAGGAGTAGCTATTTAATATCAGACAAAACAGACTTTAAATGCAAAACTATTGTAAGAGACAAAGATGGACACTACATATTAGTAAAAGGAGTAATCTCTGAAGAAGAGAGAACAATCATCAACATTTATGCACCTAATCGAGGTGCCTCAAAATATGTGCGGCAAACTCTGGACAAACTAAGAGGAGAAATAAATTCCTCTACAATTATAGCAGGGGACTTCAGCACACCACTATCATCATTAGACAGAACATATAGGCAGAGAATCAATCAATAAACTAAGGCACTCAACAATACATTAGAAGATTTGGACTTAATAGACATATACAGAACACTACACCCAAATACAGCGGGATTTACATTCTTCTCCAGTGCACATGGAACATACTCCAAAATAGACCACATGCTAGGCCACAAAACAACACTCAATGAATTCAGAAAGATTGAGATTATACAAAGTAATTTCTCTGACCACAACGGAATGAAGTTGGAAATCAATAAAGGCCAGAGAAACAGGTTAGGCACAAGGATATGGACGTTAAACAACACACTCTTAGACAAATAGTGTGTCAAAGAGGAAATTTCAAAAAAAATCAGTAACTACCTTGAAACTAATGAAAACAACAACAAAACACATCAAAACCTATGGGATGCAGCGAAAGCAGTCCTGAGAGGGAAGTTCATAGCCGTAAATTCATATATTAAAAAAGAAGAAAGAGCTAAAATTTAAGACCTAACTGCACACTTGGAGGAATTGGAAAAACAACAACAAACTAAACCTAAAGGAAGTAGAAAGCAGGAAATAACCAAGATTAGAGCAGAACTAAATGAAATAGAGAATAAGAAAGCACTGGAAACAATAAGCAAAACCAAAAGCTGGTTTTTCAAGAATATCAACAAAATTGACAAACCCTTAGCCAGACTAACAAAGAAAAAGAGAGAACAGATGCAAATACATAAAATAAGGAATGAGCAAGTTGATATCACTACTGACCCCACAGAAATAAAGAGTATCATAAGAGGATACTTTGAAAAATTATATGCCAACAAGAATGACAATTTAGAGAAAATGGACAAGTTTCTAGAAACCCACAAACAGCCAACATTGATGAAAGAAGAAATAGATGAACTCAACAGCCCAATTACAAGTAAAGAGATAGATTCAGTCATTAAAAACCTCCCAACTAAGAAGAGTCCAGTGCCAGATGGCTTCACAGCTGAATTCTACCAAACATTCCGGAAAGAGATAACACCAATTCTACTTAAGCTCTTCCAAAAAATAGAAGTAGAAGGAATATTACCTAACTCATTCTATGATGCCAACATTACCCTAATACCAAAACCAAATAAAGATACCACAAGAAAGGAAAATTACAGACCCATTTCTCTAATGAACCTAGATGCTAAAATCCTTAACAAAATACTTGCTAATAGCATTCAACAACATATCAAAAGAATTATACACCATGACCAAGTGGGTTTCATCCCAGGTATGCAAGGATGGTTCAATATAAGAAAATCAATCAATGCAATACACCACATAAACAAACTGAAAGAAAAAAATCACATGATCATCTCCATAGATGCAGAAAAAGCATTCGACAAAATACAGCACTCTTTCCTCAAAAAAACACTACAAAAGATAGGAATAGATGGAAACTTTCTGATAATGATAAAGGGTATATATGAAAAACCCAAAGCTAACATCATTTTCAACTGTGAAATCCTAAAAGCCTTCCCTCTGAGATCGGGAACAAGACAAGGATGGCCACTATCACCACTCCTATTTAACATTGTCTTAGAAGTACTTGCACAAGCACTGAGACAAGAAAAGGACATAAAAGGCATCCAGATTGGAAAAGAAGAAGTAAAATTTCATTATTTGCAGATGACATGTTCCTATACATAGAAAGCCCTGAGAAATCGACAACAAGGCTTCTAGAACTTATAAAGGAGTTCAGTAATGTTGCAGGCTATAAGATCAATGTTCAAAAATCAGTAGCATTTCTGTACACCAATAACCAGCAAACTGAGGAGGAAATCAGGAAAAAAATACCATTTACAATAGTAAACAAAAGAATCAAATACCTAGGAATAAATTTAACTAAAGATGTAAAGGACTTATATACAGAAAACTACACAACACTGTTAAAGGAAATCAAAGAAGACTTAAATAAATGGAAAAATATTCCCTGTTCATGGATGGGAAGACTAAACATCACCAAGACAAGATGTCTATCCTACCCAAACTAATCTACAGATTTAATGCAATCCCAATAAAAGTCAACACTATATTTTTTAAGGAACTGGTAAAACTAACCACAGAATATATTTGGAGAGACAAGAGGCCCTGAATTGCCAAAGATATATTGAAAAAGAAAAATGAATTTGGAGGTATCACATTACCTGACTTTAAAACATACTACAAAGCTAAAGTGATCAAAACTGCGTGGTATTGGCACAAGGATAGACCTACTGACCAATGGAACCGGATTGAGAGTTCTGATATAGATCCTCGCATATACAGTCATCTGATATTTGACAAGGCCATGAGGCCCACTCAGTTGGGAGAGAGTGGCCTCTTTAACAAGTGGTGCTTGGAGAACTGGATATCCATATCCAAAAGAATGAGAGAAGAATACCATCTCACACCTAATACAAAAATCGACTCAAGATGGAACAAAGATATAAATATAAGAGTCAAAAACATAAAAACCTTGGAAGATAATGTAGGGAAGCATTTACAGGACCTTGTAATAGGAAATGGTTTCATGAACTTCACAGCCAAAGCACGAGCAGCAAGAGAAAAAATTGATAAATGGGATCTCCTCAAAATTAAAAACTTCTGCACCTCAAAGGATGTTATTAAGAAAATAAAAAGGCAGCCTACCCAATGGGAAAAAATATTCGGCAACCATATATCTGATAGG
>JAKSZT010053887.1:68273862-68317068 GCA_026826555.1 Tolypeutes matacus | reverse complement strand
TTCCTCCTTTTGTTTTATTTGATGGGCCTCGCTTGCTATTAGGGGGACTGTGCCTGTTTTAGGTCTAGACCGTGCTGTACGGCTACTGGATC
The DNA here is from genome assembly GCA_026826555.1 of Tolypeutes matacus. Lineage (NCBI taxonomy): Eukaryota > Metazoa > Chordata > Mammalia > Cingulata > Chlamyphoridae > Tolypeutes > Tolypeutes matacus. Next base: position 68,316,976 of record JAKSZT010053887.1, on the reverse strand, counting down.
TTACCCGTCATTGGAGACCATGGCAGCAATTGGCCAGATTGGCCGGGAACAATAGGCCTGGTTCCTGTCTTAGATTGATCCAGCGGCTTAGCCGAGGCGAGTAGGAGGGTTAGGTTGATTACCCAGTTTATAAGGGTCTAGTTGCCCGTCATTGACTATCCAGTCCAGCGCCTAACGAGGCATGATTTTATGGAGGTGTTATTTGTTGAAGTTGGCAGCTGAGAAGGGGAATGAGGGAAGGGAAGAAAGGATAGGGGAGGAGCTAAGGGTTGGAGCGTTGAGTATTAGTGCGTGTTGAAATAATTCCTTTGGCGATGCCTCTTTTGGAGGTGAATAGTTGACGGTAGGCTTCTTTTGCAGTGAGAATTCGTTGGTACTGGACCTGGATGGGCTTATTAAAGAGAGAGTTAACTTGATCTTTTATAAATTTTGTGAGTTTTTTGATGGCCCAGGGGCCTAAAGAGAGCAACAGGAGAGTCCTCCTTGACCGCCTCGCGGAGGCGCTTGAGCTCGGAAGGGTTGTAGGGGTACCACGGAAGAGGACGCTGAGGGTTGGGTGCAAGGTTGACGGGGAAAAGCAAGGGAGCGGGGCAGAAACAATCAGGGAGAGGAGCATGACCAAACGGCAGAGGAACGTTGCCGGAGTAACCTGAGCGACAGTTGTAACATTGTTGCGGGTGCAGGGAAGACGGTGGGGGCTGTTGCAGGACAGCCGCAGCAGCCTCTGGGGAGATCACCGTGTTGGCATTGAGAGCCGAAGTCGAAAGCGGATAGGAAGCGGTGGGGGCAGAGGTACCAAGGCCGCTGGGGAGAGAAAGGGGCGGGGTGACAGAGCGGGTGAGGGAGCAGGGGGGTCAGGAAGTTTGGCAGGAAGTGGTGTGGTAACTGGGTGACTGGCGGGGCTAAGAGGAAGTATAGCTCCGCCCTCAGCGGAGGAGGGGAGTTCCGGATATACAAGGTTCCGCTTTTCAGGCGGTGAAGAAGGCGGAAGTGCGCCATTTTGAGTGCGGTTGTTAGCGGTTTTTGTTAGGGGTTTGGAAGCAGTATTGGAGTCTTCCAAAAGGTTGTTAAGCTGGAAGACTAGGGTGTTTGAGTTCTCACAGTCCTCCACGGAAGAGGAGGGCTCTGAAAGGGAGACCTCTAGAGGCTTGGCGCCGAGTAGGCAGGAGCGGATGGTAATAAGCATAGGAATGAGGCCGGGGGGGAGGCGTTTATTCTCATGCTCCATGGCAGAAGTTACTCTGTCGATGAGCAAGCGGTAGGTATTGGGATCCCAAAGATTAGCTGTGAGAAGCCAGGGGTTGAAGGGGAGAAGGAGTTCCCAGTAATTTTGAAGTTGTTTTGCAGAAACCTTGCACTTGTGACATGCGAGAAGGCTGGTGAGAGCCCTAACCTGAGGGGCTTGGCGAGAAGAGAAGGAGGCCCCCATGATCTAGAGACAAGATTAGAATACAGAGAATGACGAGAGAGAAGAGGAAGAGTCAGAGAACAATCGGTGGAACGAGGGAAGAGGAGAGTTGGGGACAAAAATGGTAGAGGATGCTGAGAGAAAAGAGCAAGATAAATGGAAGGAGGAAAAAGAAAGGGAACCAGGGGACAAAGTGGCTAAAGCTCATGGGGAAGAAAAGGGAGGGGGTACCCCGGGGGCAAAGAAGCGGAATCTCAGGAGAGAGAGGTACCGAAGGGAATAGGGGTCTGCCAAGTTATGGAACAAGGCAGACGTAGTCCTTACCCGTTCGCGGAGGTTACCGGCCAGCGGCAGACGACCGTGCCCCATGTTGGGCGCCAATTGAAGCCTCTGCGGGGCTTCGTGGGGTTCACGGGTGTGGAGGACGGCGCAGTTGAAAATGAAAACTGCGGAGACAGGTTCGGTGAAGCAAGTCCGTTTAATGAGGAAGCTTTTGGGCTTATATATGTTACAAGAGGGTGTGGCGGCAGGGGATTGGTGAGTTTAAAAATGAACAGTGTAAAGGGATAGGTGGCTGGGTTGCTGGGGGAATAGGCAGATTAGAGGGTTGGAGAAGCCAGCATTGCCAACAGAAACCAGTCACATATAATTTAGGAGGTACTTGGTTATGGGGATTTATCAAAACAGACTTGGTGGTGGTTTGGAGCTAGGTAACCCAGAATAACATGTTCTTAAACTTAATCCATTATTTTGGGTATGAACAGATTGTAATTAGGACCTTCTGATGAGGTTACTTCAGTTAAGGGGTGGCCCAATTCAATCAGGGTGGGTCTTAATCCTATTACTGGAGTCCTTTATAAGCAGAATGAAAATCAGACAGAAAGAGAAAGCCACAGAGGAAGCAGCCAGAAGCTGAAAGTCAGTGGAACCTGGCAAGGAAGGGAAAGGCCAGGAGAGGCCACCATGTGCGTTGCCATTTGACAGAGGACCTAGGACCAAGGAACACTGGCAGCCAGCCCCAGAATGCCAGTCTTGGGGAAGAAAGCATCACTTTCAACACAACTTGATTTGGAATTTTTCCTAGCTTCAAAATGTGAGCTAGTAAATTCCCGTTGTTTAAACCAACCCATACATAGTATTTGCTTAAACAGCCAAGGAAACTAAAACAGTCTAATAAAAGGAAATGTTTATTGTGGGAAAGAAAATCTTACACCAAGTTTTCAAGAGACTAAAATTATGTTATTAATGGCAGACAATACGATCATATGGTTAAATCTTGTTTACTCCTAGAATTCATCAGAATCTGAGAGGATGGGTGTTTGGATGAATTGGTAATTAGTATGTATTGGGGAAGTCAAGGACACACTCAGCAGCCATCTCCCAGCTCTCAATGATCCCCCTCATTTTCTTCTCTTAATTGTTTGTGCTTAGGTATTTGTTATGTTTCCATTTGTGCAGATATGCATGTAGATGTTTGGTATGTTTCCATTTTTCAAGAGATTTCCTCTTTGGAAAGATGTTAAATCTTAACTAGTCCCAGCTGCTTGACAGAACACAAACATTCTTCATTGCCAGAGACTCAACCACCAGCAGGTATGAAAGCACAGGACTCAGTCAGTGCAGTTGTTTCCTCATCTCTGATGCAGAAAAACATGTAGTCCTGTCATCCACAGATCCTCACCTTAGCAACTAGCCTCTCCTGGGGACTGGCCAAGGTGTCATCATTTCCCCTGCTCTTTTGGATTCTTTGTACTGTGTAAGTGATGAAGTGGTCCCTGCTGAAAGCCTCTGTTGTACCTCAGGCTATTTTCCCATGACACTCCATATAGTAATTCATTCCACAGTGTGTAGCCTAAGAATAAAACAAAGAAAAATATTATTTCATTAGATAACACATAATTGTGTAATTCACCAAAATTTATTTCTGTAGTAAAATGATGGCAGAATCTTTATTTTAAGCAGTCACCACAGCTAAATAAAAATGTATTCTTCAATGTCTGTCTTCTAAGATGGTGTTCAACAAACTGTGGCCTATGGGCTGATAATAAAAATAGAATTTCTAATATAGAACAAGGGACAAAGAAAAATTCTTTCTGTCAGCGTTCCTCTTTGGGGCAAAATAAATATATTAAAGTGTATATGATTTGAAAATACATAAAATAAAACTTTGCTCACCATCAAGATGTTAATGTCTTAAACAGGTTCACAATCCAATATGGCATCCAGCTTAGATTTGTGTACTCCTTTGAGAGTACATTTCTTGTTCTAAATAGAATCAAAGAGAATGGGGCCAATGAAATTTGTTCAGAAATACTATGTGTGATAGAACTGAAGAAGTCACTTAATATTCAACAGCAGTTAGGTCTTTTGTTTTAAAATGCATCCTCTAGAGTTTTTGGTCCTGCTGATGAGAGGCCATTGATCTGAGACTAAGTAAAGGCAACAAGATAGCTAGAAAAAAGGAAGGCAGCCCAAAGTCACAATGTTTTTAATTAAGTATGGGAAATAGCATCAGTCAGTCAAGTAAGATAAAAACAAAACAAAAACATACTTCTTATATTTGAAGTTCTTTCTGAAGTGTATGATTTCATGCATTTTATTACAATGTCCACGAAAATTGTCAATATATTAAGAACTTCTATAGTCATATGTACTAAGATAAGATGTAGGCCTAAATGTATAATGCAGAATGTGTACACTTCACAAAGAAAAACTGTACCATTATATTATGCTTCTGGAAATTTTGTAAATTGATTCTTTCACAGTATATTTCTGTTTCTGTAGGAAATATGTGGTTTGTTTAGAGATTATAAAGCATTATATGAGATATTTAAAATGAACAGAAGTACATACAGCTATCCACTAAAAGCCTTGAACTACTATTGTTGTACCTTATCTCTACTATATCTTTTCTTCATAATTTCTTCTCCCTCCCACCAAAAAAAAATTATACTATCAATGGCCAATAATATTATCTTAGTTTGTCAAGCTGCTAAGACAAATAACACACAATGGCTAGCTTAAACAACAAGAATTTATTGGCTTATGATTTTGAGGGTAGAATTTCAAAATCAAGATACCAGCAAGACTTGCTTTCTTCTAGAGCCTTTAAATTCTGGTGCTGGATTCTGGCAATCCTTGGAATTCCTTGGATTGTATCTCCGCCTCCAGTCACATGATGATATCCTCTCCTTTTGTCTGCTATTCCAGTTTTCCACTGGCTTCCCGCATTCGGCTCCTCTCATGTTTCACTAACTTCTGGCTTTAGGTTTTCTTTCTTTACAAAGCTTTCAGTAATATGGATAAAGACCCATCTTCATTCATTTGGGCCACATCATAACTAAAATTATACACTTTAAGAGGTCTTATTTACAATGGGTTTATACCCACAGGAATGCAGATTAAGAATATTTCTATTTTGGGGGTCATAATTTACTGGACCACAGCTATTCTGGAGTTTTAGTTTCAACATATATTGCATATATAGTTTTCTACCTGAAATTCACTCAGCTTTATCTTTGGGCATGTTGATAAATTGAAGCTCCATAAATGATACTCCTTTCTTCCATGCTTAAAAAAAGCTATCCATTGTTATCTCACACAATAAAAAAGTATGGACTAGGAGAAAATGTCTTTAAATAGATAACAGTATGTTTCTCTGTTTCTGTCTAGCAAAGCATTGGAAGAATTCTCAATATTCCATTAAGCAATCTAATTAAATTATTCAATTATAATTCTCTATTTAAAATCAATGCGATTTTAACCTAATAATTATTAGATTGATGCATGAAATTGCCTATGGTTAACTATTGTTGGCCTACCTAATTCACAAAGTTAAATCTAATATTTATGAATCCAATTGGTTTAACTTTGTTCTATAAAGTCACTATTAAAAGATTGGAATTAATTCTAAAATGTAAATTTTACAAATTTCCATATAATTATGAATTTTCCAGGTCTTTACATGTTATTGATTTCCAGCTTCAGTCCATTATGATCAGAGGAAGTGTTTTGTATAATTTCAATATTTTTAAACTTATTTGGTCTTATTTTCTGATCCAAAATGTGGTTTATACTGGAGAATGATCCATGAACACTTGAGAAGAAAGTGTACCTTGCATTTTAGGGGTGCAATATATGTCTGTAAGATTTAGTTCATTTATCATATTATTCAAGTTCTCTATTTTTTAATCTTCTGTCTAGATGTTCTATCTATTGAAGACAGTGGTGTATTGAAGTCTCTAAGTATTATTCTAGAGGTGTCTATTTCTTCCTTCAGTTTTGCCAGTGTTTGCCTCATGTATTTGGGGCCACCATGGTTAGGTGCATAAATATTTATAAGTGTAAATTTCTTTTTGGTAGACTGACCTTTTATTAAATTACAGTGTTCTTTGGAGGTGGAGTGGACATCACCATCCCAAACTCCTCAGGATTGGGGGAAGTGCTATAGAATAGAGTGGACTTAATGGTATTCTGTTGTAGACATAATGTGATTCAAGCAAAGGAAGAAATTACAAAAGTGAGGTGGAGCCAGGGGCCACTGGACGCTTTGGGGGCAGGGAAGGGAAAAGCAGTTGTAATACAGGTGCTTTTTCAGGACTTGGGAATTATCCTGGGTAACATTACAATGACAGATATAAGGCATTTTAGATCAGCATATAACATGCAGAACTGTGTGGGAGAGGGTGGAATCTACAATGTGAACTATGGTCCATGCTTGTTGGCAAGGCTCCACCAAGTGATGGGCCACATTAATGAAAGATGTTTATGTGGGAAGTTATGGGAGGTGTGGGAGGTGGAAAACACGGGAATCCCTGTAATTTTTGTGTGGCATTTATGTAATCTAAGCATCTTATAATATATATATATATATATATTAAAAAAATAAAAAATAAAATAAGAAAAACAACTACTGGTGGTATAATATTGTTTACTATAATAAAATCCAATATTAAATTTTAAAAAATTACAGTGTTCTTCTTTGTCTCTTGTAACAGCTCTTGTGTTAGACAATAGTTTCTTAGACTTTGAAGAAGCAAAGAAATGATAGATAAATGGGGCCTCCTTAAAATAAAAAATTTTGTGCATCAAAGGACGTTGTCAAGAAATTGAAAAGACAACCTACTTAGAAGGAGAAAACATTTGGAAACCACATATCTGATAAGGGTTTACTATCCTGGATATATAAAGAAATCCCTCGACTCAACAATAAAAAGACAAATTAACAAATGGGTAGAAGACTTGTATAGACATTTCTCCAAAGAGGATATAGAAATGACTAAAAAAACCCATGAAAAGATGCTCAACATCATTAGCTATTAGGGAAATGTAAATCAAAACCACAATGAGATATCCTTTCATACCTACTACAGGTGTTGGTGAGAATATGGGGAAATAGAACACTCATTCATTGCTGGTGGGAATGTAAAATGGGGTAGCCACTGAGGAAGACAGTTCAGCAGTTCCTCAGGAAACTAAGTATAGAATTACCATATGATCTGTCAATCCAGCTACTAGGGATATACTCAGAAAAATTGAAAGTAGAGACTCGAACAGATATTCACACACTGACATTCATAGCAATATTATTCACAATTGCCAAAAAATGGAAACAATTCATGTGTCCATTACCTAAGAAATGGATAAACAAACTGTGATATATATATGTGATGGAATATTATACAGCTGTAAAAAGAATAAGTCCTGATGCATGCAACAACATAGATGAACCTTAAGGACATTATATTTAAGAAAATAATCCAGACACAAAAGGACAAATATTGTATGATTTCACTGTAATGATCTAATCATAACACAAAAGCTCATAGAGTTAGAATCCATAATATAGGTTACCAGGAGATAGACTGGGGTTAGAGAATGGAAGTTGATGCTAATTTGTACAGAATTTCTATTTAGCCTGATGGTAAAGGTTTGGAAATGGATAGTGGTGATATTAGGACATTATTGTCAGTGTAATCAACAACACTGAACTGTATAGGTGAATGTGGTTAAAAGAGGAAACATTAGGATCTATATATTACTAGAATAAACATGAAAAGAAAAAACACTGGACTATACAACACAGTGAATCATATTGTAGATGTTGAACTATAATTAGTAACACAAGTATATGATTTTCTTTCATGAATTATTGCAAATGTATGATACCAATAAAATATGGTAATAATAAGGTGTTTTATGGAAAATTACACCTAATGTAAAAATGGATAATACATAGTACCATTTTAAAAATCTTTTACCAATTTTAACAAAGGTAACTACTGTTAAAAAAACTACAATTATTTTTAAAAAGTGCTATTATCAATAGTAACAAATGTCCCACAATAAAGCAATATATTGGTGGTGGGGTGGTATATATATCCCATAATTTATGCATAATTGTTTTGTAAACTCACAACTTCTCTAATAAAAAAAGTGAAAAACTGTACAAGAAATTTTATCAGTAACTGAATAGAAGTTTGTGATTCTAAAAATATTACATTTTGGTTTTGATCATCATGAAAAGTCTGTTAATATAGTTCAGGTTTTATTGTCTTCATTTCAAAAATGATGTAACAGACTAAGGAATATCCTAAGGCTACAATTTTAGCAGATTTTGAAGATTAAACTCAAACTTTGAGTTTCTGACTGCAAATTACTTGCTCTTTCCATGACACTGAACATACCTTTGGGATCAGTAGAAATCGAAATTACTCAATGAGGACATTTTCATAGTTTATTAAAGAATAAAGTAGTGCATTCTTGCTTATTGTTTATTCATATGGGTCCATGAGATTCTGTTTGTTCTAAAGTTTTAGAATACATTTATGAGTCTATAAAAGTTCTAGAGAAAAATAGCCATTAAATATTAATATATAGTATATACAACTACAAGCAAAACAGTTCCTTCCATATGCCCTGTATGATCTAATTCCCTCTCAATCTGAAGCAGAGCAGGCATCACCATCCAAAAATCCTCAAGATTGAGGAATGAACAAACATAAGGGAGGATGCAACCATGTATCAATGTAGACTTATAATTGTAGTAATGGAAAATCTTGTAATATTGATATTAAGATAGTTGTTACCAGAGGTTCAAGGGGTGGGGGAAGGAAAAATAGGAGGAACATAAGGCATTTTTAAGGCATTGGAATTGTTCTGCATGAAATAGCATGAGAGATACAGGCCATTATATATTTTGTCAAAACCTATGAAATTGTACAGTACAAAGTGTAAACCATAATGTAAACTATAGACCATAGTTAATAACAGTGCTTCAATGTTTGTTCATCAATTCGGACAAATGTAATACACAAATGTAAGATGTTATCAATAGAGGAAAATGTGAGAGGAGAAGGGAGTGGGGTATATGGGAATCTCCTATATTTTGGATGCAACTCTTCTATAATCCAAAACTTCTTGAAAAATAAAGATTACAAAAAGAAACAGAAAAAAAGAATATAAGAAGAGCTATTTTATCTATTTCTAAAATGAAAGTTATACTCAACTCTGTGCCTTATGTTATGATTGGTTTTCAAAGCACTATAGCTGTTTGAATTTCAAAACAAAATTTGTGAGAGATAATACTTAGAAATATTTAAGCGTTCAATAAAAATATTTTGTGTAAAAAAAATCTTAATCTGCTTAACTATATTGATCCTATACATTGACACTGTGATTTTGAGTGTGACTTGAGGGGTTTTGGCAACCACTGCATATTCCGAATTTAATAATGTTTTAAATATTTTCTTAAATCTCAATACTAAATATATTTTTAACTTAATTAAATTCTACTTTGAACTTGTTGTACACATACACATAGATATATACATAAAACAATCAATATTTTTTTCTCACATATTTTTGGGATAGGAAACATTTCCAAAATTCCCTTCTGTTCTTCATGTGAATGTATCTAATTATGCTCTGATTGGCAAGATTTTAAACTTACATTTTTGTGAGATGATAGATTTTGAGGATAGGTGCATAAAAATTATCATTTGTGAGCATTTTTCAATCTTCCCGTGAAACTATAATGTAGAATTTCACATACATGAATTAATAAATACAAAATGCTATATAAGGTTGTAGACAGTATACATTTTTACATATTTATGCATACATAGCATTGATTTTTAACTAGTAAGTAATGTAATCACTCAGAGCTTTTCATTATTATTTTGATTATCATCTGTCAACTCTGCAGCAAGTGTCTGAAAAGGTTTAATATAAATCATGTGAAGATATTATCTGATTCACCAGGTTCTAAATTCCATGAAAAAAATGACTATATAGCTTAACTCTAGTGATACTGAAGAAAAATAAATATAGGCTACTGGTCTTATGTTCTTGGACAAAGAGTATTTAAGAGTTATAAGCTTCAGCCTAGTATACTTAGATTAAAGTACCTCCCCTCATTTTTATGAACAATAGTAAGTCTCCATTCTAATTCTCTTGGAAGCAGAAAAAACATAATTTGTATTTTCAAGTCAAATGCATGGGAATGGAAAAGAAAGTAACACATGATTATAAAAGTAACTCAGAACTACAGGTGTACCTGCTATTTAAAAAAGTGACAACATATTACAAAATAAATATTTATGCATATATGTAAGCGATTTTAGAGCTGGCCTATATTTTGTTCCTTATATTGTCCCAATAAGATCCTTAGATTGTCTCACTTTCAAAGCAGTGGCTGTCAGTGACTTTCTCTCCAAAAAATTCTGCTAGAAATTTCTGCAACAATCACTTATTTCCTTAGACAAAAATATAATTTAATTTTACATTAAGAAGACATGGTCTGTTGACTTCCCTGTGAGATTTCTTTTCTTAAAGAACTTTATTAAGGTCTAATTTAAATGCAAAAAAAAATGCATTCATTTATACTGTGCCATTTCATAAGTTTTAACAAATTTATTCACAGTTGTAACCATAATCCCAATCAAGATATAGAATATGTTCATTTTCTTGATAAGTTCCTACAAATCTCACTCCTGGCATTACTCTCAAGCTTCTTCCAAGGCCATCATTATTATATTTTTTCTTTTCTGGAACTTTTTAAGAATGGAGCCTTAAAATATTCATGCTTCTTTGGTTCAGGGTTACTGCTTTTGGAATAATTAATGTGGTTCTAATGGCATAAAACAAATTATATTTGGTGCCTTGACTTCCTGTCTCGCTTAGTCACCCTTTTGAGTGACATCCCCAGTTAGCCCTGACCTGGGTATAACTGCAGCTAGCAAGGCTTGCACCTCCTTATGGTGTGCATGATAAGAAACATCCTTAGCTTCCCCAAATGGACCTTGCTGATTTTGCCCTTGCACTTCATGGTTTAAAGCTGCCAATCCACAGCATCCATAGGAAACCTCCACTGCTCCCCTCTGTGTCACAATAAAGGCGAGAATGCTGAATGCATATTTTCGTTTAGCCCTCCTCCCCATTCCACTGACCCTCACATAAGCCAGGTTATGTGAGCCCTGAGCCCCTCCTCTACCCACATTCTGCCCTCTCCCCATCCAGGCAATATGATCTAACAAAGCTATCCTTCCATGCAATCTTGTCACACAGAGAATTTCCAGATAACATCCAAAACAGTGGAAACATGTCTCAGTGGTTTGTCTGTTTTTTTGCTTGTTTGTTGTGTTTTGTTTAGAAAGTAGAATTCATTTGTATGAATGTATCACAATTTGATTGTGCAATCACCTATTGATGGGCATTTGAATTATTTTCATTTTTTTCTACTACGAATAAAATTCCACATTTTGTATAGGTATTTTTTATGAATATATGCTTTCTTTTTCCTTGAGTAAATCTGTAGGAAAGGAATTGCTAGGTCATTATAATAAATGTACATTTCACATTAAAAGAGAATGTTAAATTGCTTACACTCCTATGATGAGTCAGAGAGTTCTAGCTGCTATAGTCTCAACAAAGCTTAGTATTATTAGCCTCTTAAATCACAGCCATTCTAGTGGGTATATAGTAATATCTCTAAGTGATTTTGATTTGCATTTCCTTGATGACTAAAGATATTGAGAACCTTCCATTTACTTCTTAACTATTTATATATCTTATTTTGCAAAGTGTTTGTTCAAATCTTTTGCCTGTTTTTAAAATAAGGTATTGATATTTTTATTATTAAAAGTTAAGTGTATGTCATTGTCCATTGTATTGCATTTGTGCACTGTGTCCACCTCGGGAGCCCACAAGGGAGGTAGGAGGAAGAAAAACAGGCAGAGAGGAAAGTTTGTTCATACCGGCACAGTCGCAGTCTGCTCCAGACAAACAGGCAAACAAGCAAGCATGGCTGTTATTTATTTGCAGGGTTATTTACACACAACTATTATTACTCAAATATTACACAGAAGGAACACAAAATGCAACTTCCCGGAATCATTTCTGCTGTGCCCATGGAGTATGTGTGCTGAGACAAAGGGCTCTGTGAATTGGATACAAGCCATGCTGAATCCGGGAAAAACAAGAAATTGAGCCAAGATCAATAGCTAATCTAGCAACTGGCCTGCTGCCCAGGTTTTAACTCTTATATGGTTGCTGCCTGAGTTTTAACCCTCATACAGAATATAGTCTGTATACAAGACTTTGTCAGATAAATGTATTGAAAAAGTTTCTTCCTCCTGATTTGACTTGACTTTTCATATTTTTGGAGGAAAACATTTTAATTTGATTAATCCCAATGTATTATTTATTTCTTTTATGATTTATGTTTTTCAGTTCAGTCTTAGAAATATTTTATAACCCAATGCTTACAAATATTTTCTTCTGAAATTTTAAAAGTGTTACTTTTACAGTCAGGTCTATGATCCATTTGGAATTGATACTTGGTTGGAAATAATGTAGAATCTAAATTGACTTTATTTCTTACTGTTATCTAGTTGCTTCTGCATTATTTATTGCAAACAGAGTCTTTTCTGCCATTTAAATATCTTTATACCTTTGTTGAAAATCCTTGGAAAATTATGTAAGGGTCTATTTCTGGGCACTTTGTTTTGTTCCATTGATCCACATGACTATCCTTATATTAATATTTGATCACTGTAGAAAAATTTAAAATCTGGTAGTTTTATTTTTAAAAAGTTATGGAAGCATAACTTTCCTTCTCTTAGTTCAAAATTATTTTAGCTATTCTAGGTCCTTTGGATTTCTGTATAAATTTTAGAATCAACTTGTTAATTTCTATAAAATAGTTTGTTTGGATTTTGATCAGAATTGCATTCAAACTATATGTTAGGTTGGGGAAGATATTAAAATATTGCTCTTCCTATCCATAAATATAGTATATTCTTCCATTTATTTGCATATTTTAATGAATTTTAATGTACAGTCCTTGAACATACTTTGTTATATATATACCTGTTTTATTTTAAAGTTATATGTATTACTTTTGTAAATTTCAGCTTTTCAGTTGTTTATTGCTAGTGCACAGGTATAAAATTCATTTTTATATATTCTATTCTTCAATACAGCTAACTTTGCTTTTTTTGGTAGATCCCATAAGATTTTCCATAGACATGAGTATGTTGCTTGTGATGAAGACAGTTTTTCTATTCCTTTGTAATCCTTATGATTTTATTCTCTCTACTTGCTTTAATAGACAGAACTTCCAGTGAGCTGGTGAACAGAAGTGGTGAGAGTAGAAATCCTTGTCTCATTCTCAAGAATAAAACATTTATTCTTTCACCATTAAAGATGAAGTTACCTTAAGAGTTTTTGGAGGGGCACCTTATCAGGTTGAGGGAGTTACTATCTATTCCTCATTTTCTCCGCATTTTTTATCATGAATGGATGCTAAATTTTGTCAAATGCATTTTCTGCATCTATTGACATGATCATTTGTTTTCCCCTCATTTTTTCCTCATTAGCTAGGCTGCTTTCTCAATCTACCTCTATAAAAAGCAATAAAGATTGGAGTCCCCCACTAAAACAGAGACCCACACGGGGAGTCCCCTCAAGTCCCTGGGCCTGGCATGCCTATCTGGGCAATAAAAAGAGAATAAAAGACCTTGTGAATTCCCTTTTATAATAAACTATATTGCTTAACCCACCCTGTTTGTCAATGGGAATGCATCTCAAACCCTGGTGTGTAAGAGGTAAAGAACAGGAAGGCATACACCATGTATGACACTCTTCCTCCAATTAGTAATTTCATGATCCTAGGCAGGTAATTTTATTTTATTTTTGCCTCAATTTTCTCATATGAAAAAATGTAGTATTATTTAAATGTAAACTGTAGAAAAAAGGCACAAAGCTTGGTACACAATAAGCTAACATAAAATGGTTGCTGTTATGATCTTAACTACAATTAATTGCTACTAATAGGTCTATTATCACTATTAAACATTTAAATGATGAAAATACTACAAATTAAATTTCCATTATTATGCAGACAGAAATGACTATTTTACTTTACTTACTATGATACAAGAAGTGAAATTAGATAAGAAATAAATGGGATAAGTATAAATGAAGGAAAAGGATATGCAATTACTTTGAGTTTTTCATATAGTGTGATTTTAAGTTTGAAATACAAGAAAAATTACTTGAAAAGTTATAAACTAATCTAATAAAAATTTTTACTATTCTACATGGTATAAAAAGTTTTAAACAAGACAAACAAAAGCATAAAACCAATATGGAAAAAACTGACATATTGAAATATCAACACAAATATAAAAACCAATAGATAAGAAATCTGTAATACATAAATGAAAAATATTACAAAATTCTAGTGAGATATTGAAGGGAGTCTAAATAACTGTTGAGTGATACCTCACTAGTGGGTATAAATGATAAATATTTTTTAAGGTGGCAATTTCCTCAAATTTATCTTTTTAAAAAATATAATAAACTTTATTTATCAAGAGGTTTTAGATTACAGAAAATTACATGGAAAGTATAAGGGATTCCCATATATCCCACCCTTCTCCCTCCCACATCTTCACCTATTAATAACATCTGACAATTACGTGGTACATTTGTTACACTTGATGAATAAATATTGAAGCATTGCTGCTAACTAAGTTCTATAGCTTACATTGTGGTTTACACTTAATTTCAATGCCTTAAAAATGCCCTGTGTTCCAACTATTATTCCTTCCCTTTTCCCTCAGAACCTCTGGTAAGCACTATCTTTATATCAATGTTACATGTTCTTCCATTACTATAATATTAATAATTTTATTTTTTCCATGGTTGCATTCCTCCCTTATATGTTTGTTCATCCCTCATCTTGAGGGTTTTGGGATGGTGATGCTTGCTTTGCCTCATATTTACAGGGGTCTTAAATCTTATGGGGCTGATAGAAGGAGCTGTTTTGCTTGCAGTTGTAGATACTCTCTAATTTTGGGGGGTGGGAATTGTCCATCATCATCATTTTGTTAGTCATTCTGAGCAAGTCCGATGACCTGGAGAGTAGGTGTTGGCTGCAACTCTTCTGAAATTCAGGACTCAACCGGCATATGAACAGACCAAAGAATTAAGTCTCTCAGACATATATTTAATTGGTATAGTGCCAATTATAGGTTCAAATAAAATGGGTAGAAGAATCATGTGCAGGGAAATTATAAATGAGTCTAACTCTGTTACAGTGGGGAAATACGCTATCATATATTTCAAGATAAAGCCCACTGACAGGGTGCTGAGTTCAGGGGATTGTGTACCTTGCTAATAGTGTCCAGATGGCTGTAGAAACCTCAGGAGCACCCATATTTGAGGCTTTGTTCACAGTGGCAGTTAATGAGATATTCCTGAGACACGTATAAGTGTAACCTCTGGAATGACCTCTTGATTCATTTTGAAATCTCTCAGCCATAAAGACTCTTTTGTATTTGATGTTTCTCCCTTTTGGTCAAGGTTTTTTTCTAAATGCACCGTGGGTTAGTTCTTGGTATTAATCCCTTGGTGCCAGGGAGGCTCATCCCAGTTGTTATGTTCCATGACAGGGAGAAAGTAGTGCATTTATTTGCTAATTATGGCTTAGAGAGAGGCCACATCAAATTTATCTTTAAATGTCACATAACCTGTAATTGTACCTGATGATGCTGTTTTAATTTAAGAAATAATCACAATTTTCTTCTATGAAAAATGCTACACACTAAAAAATATAATATTAGGTATTGATATGTACTAAAAATCTATTAAAAATAAAAAATTATGCTGGAATGAATAGAAACTAATGAAACAATGTAAATTCCAGCTCCTTTCTAAATAAAAAAGAATAAAAGTAACTTTTGAGTCAGTTTAGAAAGAATGAATATTTCAATAAGCAATTAACTAGCAAAACTTTGAAAATAAAATGAAGTCATAATTCTTAATCCCTATCCCAAAATTAATTATGCATAATATGAAATAATTTGAGAAAAATATTAGAGATTATAAATATATTTCTGGATTGAAGAAAGTCTTTTAAAGCATTACATGATATATCATATAAATAATTTATATGGTTGATTCTGTATTGTAAAATTCTTTTGTAAAAACACAGAATCAAAATCAAATGACAGAAAGCAATCTTGAAATATATATATATAATATATATATATATTATATATATATATAAAATAAAAGACACAGTATATAAAAATGATGAGTAGTCATGCTCAAAAATATACAATAACCCTGGAAGTAAAAATTTAATAAATAATTGATTAGAAAAATGGCCATTAAATGGCAATTCATAAATTGGCAATATAGCCTTGTATACATAACCAATTTTACTAATAGAAGAACACAAAGGAAACTTTTAGGAGATATTACTATTTGTGCTATTATGGTAGTTATAGATTGAAAAAATAGATAATATTCAGGTAGAAAAACTTGAAGAAATAGGAATATACAAAAAAACTAAAATATTCACTTTTTGAACCTATTATTCTAGTTCTAAGAATTTGTTGCAGGAAAATGATATAAATTTGCACATACCTGCATGTCCATACAGATTGGATATTACAAACAGCCTAAGTGTTTATCTATTAGATATTAGTATACTTTTACAATGGAAATGATTTAGACTTTTAAAATGAGTTGCTGAAAGCTATGCATTAGCATGGGAAGATTTACTTTACATTTTTGAAAAAAGTTGGTTACAATCAATATGGAAACTATATTCATGTGTGGGTGTATGTATATAAGAATTAGTCTTTCCCTAATATGACAGTGTATGGTTCATAGCACAACTAAATTTTATACTCCTCCTCACTCCCCTGTAAATGCCCTAATATGATACATGTTAATTGCCCTAATATGATACAATCTTCCTGGAATCCTGATAGGTTGAAGTAAAGAAGAGAATGAATATGGTAAATATTTTATCTCCCTTTACAACTTCATATGTCTTAAATCCACATATCTAAACATACATCACTTCACTTATATAAACAAAATAAAATTGTTGGGTCAGACTTTCAGTGGATTCTCCAAATCTGTTTTTTCTCTTCCATGTTAATAGGGCTTTATCTGAGCAAAGTTCTACTTGGTCAGACCTTGCACTTCTAGTCTCCCCAGAAGGTAGGTGTGGCCATGTGAGAAACATAACAAGTACAATTTCTACTTTATCTTCAAAATACGCATTTCCCTTGACCAGGGGCTAGCTGAATATTCCCTTCCCTTTGGCAAAAATACCAACATGGTGATTTCCACTTTTGAACATTCAAACAAGGACAATACCTTAGGTAAAAGAAGATCAAGGTATAGAGAACACGAGGACATGGAAGATTTCATGGGGCTGAGCTCTACCACTAGCTAAGGCCATTTGCCTTCAGATTATTTTATAAGGAAAAATAAACTTCCATTTTATTAAAGCCATTGTATTCTGTGGTTTTCTAGTTAAGGCATCTTAACCTTTTGGCTAACATAGACTTTTACTATTAATACTATAATAGAATTTACTTAAAAGTATGGGAAACTAAAATAAATTAGAACATAAAAAGAAAGAAATTTAAATCTCTTTTCTACACATGGCTTTGCAAATAATATCATGGGAAGGCAGCTGGGACTCTGATTTAGTCTGCTAGTACTGTCAGAAGCAATATACCAGAAATAGCTTAGCTTTAAAAAAAAAAATTATTAGAGAAATTGTGAGCTTACAAAACAACTCATATATTAACAAGGATGAACCTTGAGGACAAGGATATTAAGCTAAGTGAAATAAACCAAACACAAAAGGACAAATATTACACGGTCTCACTAATATGAGCTCAATACAAAGAATAAACACATGGAGTTAAACCTAGACTATAGGTTACTAGGAGATAAGGTGAGGACTGAGAAGGGGTAGAATAGGTTGGCTTTTACAATGAAGATTTATTAACTTAGAAGCTTAAAGTTCTGAGCCTGTGAAAAGTGTCCAAATCAAGGCTTCATTAGGCGATGCTTTTTTCCCTGAGGACCAGCTGCTGGTGGTCCTGGATCCCTCTCGTATGGCAAGGCATATGTCAAGGCACATGGTAGTGTCTACTTGTCTCTGTCCTTTCCTCTGGGCCTCACTGTTTTCAGCTTCTAGCTTCTCCATCTGTCAGCTTCTATGGGTTCTTCTCTGAGCTCCTATGGCCTTTTCTGTCTGTTCCCATGGCTTTTTCTCTCCTGGCTCCTGTTGATTTCAGCTTCTGGTTCCAGGACTTTCTCAGTTTCTGAGGGTTTCTCTCTGTCTCAGCAACCTCTTCTCTCCATATTCATCCCATTTATAAAAGACTGCAGTAAGAGGATAAAGACCCACGCCTTACTGAGGTAATCTAATCAAAGGCCTTTAAATGAAGTGATTTAATCAAAAGGCCACACCTACAATAAGTTCACACCCACAGGAATGGGTTTGCTCTAAGGACATGATCTTTTCTGGGGTGCACACAGTCACAAACTACCACAGACCTTAAGCCTTTCATGGACAACCTCAAATTCCAAACTATTTATAGTCACTGTCTTCAAAATCACTTTCTCTTTTCTTAAAGTAAAGGCAGTGGAAATCTTCAGCCTCCTTTCAGGAAAACCTTACTCATATCCACAGGCTGTTTCACTGAAAATTCTCCCTCTCTTCGAGGAATTAATTACTCAATTTAGAATAATGCTTCTTATTCTACAGATATTCAGTCCAAGGAGCTATCTCACTTTCCAAAACATACAGAAAGTGCAGAGTCAATATATATGCTGTCTCTTTTAGTATGAGTTCGGGATTTGTTTATAATTTCTGAATGTCTCTAAGTAACTGTTAAAATACTTAGAAAGATGCACACAGACAATCACATGCAAAAATTATTTCCCATATATAACAGGGTATAAAAAATAAGGATTTTTAAAAAATTGCTTAAGTTTCAAGGCCTAATTTTTCAAAACAGATTTCTCAATTCCCAATGTATTGTTAGAATAAATTCTAACAATTTATGTAGAACATTTTTGGTTACCTTTATTTACTTCATTTTTATACACCCTTTGCTTTCAAATGGATTCATTTCTTTCCAACATATCAGGATCCATTTCCTCAGCAAATCTTACATCTCTATCTTAAAACCACCTCCAGTGTCTAACAAATTTTTTCATTTACTCTGCTAACAATTTGTTTCAGACACCATTGTCACTGTCTGGACCCTAGTCCACAGACCTAATATCCCCAAATGTCTAATCCAGAACACATAGCTGGCCCCCAGACAATAAGCTCACCATCCCCATGCCCTTAAATTTAGACCACTACTCTTTGCATGCATTTGCTTTAACTTAACCAATCCTTGACTCCCATGAAAAACCTACTATCTGGCACCCCTGGACTACAATAAAGACACAAGCCCACAAGTATCTCTCCACTTGCTGTGGGCTCTCCAACCTCCTGTCATCCCCATGTGGTACCCAACTTCCTGTCATTTACCTGAAAATAAGGAACTCTCTTGTTTTGTGCTTTGTTGCCTCTGGCTCCCTATTTGTGTCATACCTTGCCTTCACCAGAAAACAAATTTAAAATCCTACTTAATCAATTCAGAACACATAGTATCATCCTTTTCTTTTCTGCAGCATAGCACAAACTAAAATGGCTTTATAGAAAGGCTACATTGCAGGGCATTTCCCCTTTTAAGATTTAAAATATCTTTATCTTAATTTCTGACTGGATAAAATATTCTGAGTTGAAAATAATTTTAAGCCAGAATATTGAAAGCATCACAGTTAAGCAGTTTATTCTAAACTACTAATGTTTAGCCTTTGCAATATACTGTGTTTAACGGTTTAACATGTTCTTTGGGCACTATTAATTGCAGATATAAAATCATGGTAAATATAAGCAGTCAATGCAATCAAGTTTCTCGTGACCAGGGTAGGAAGAAAAAGCAATAAGTACAGTTTGTGTAATGCTTTCAAATCATGACATATCTCTCACTGAGTGTGATAGGCTTAATATGAAGTATATACAAATAAAAACTTTTATTTTATCCTAAAGTTTTTCTAACCATCAGAAAGTGTCTTACAATAAAAAGTCAAGAAGAGGTATGAAATTTAGAAGATTAGGTAAGTAAGATAAAAATCCAGCAAAGAAGAGTTCTAGACAGAGATAAAAGAAAACAGAATAGGTAAAAGGTAGAATACAGGAGCAGGTATAGCTCAGTTGGTATGAGTTCCTGAGTTCAATCCCCAGTGCCTCCTAAAAAAAAAAAAAAAAAAATTCCAAGAGTCTTCATTTAGTTCTGATTCTGAAGAAGCACAGGTGATAAAAATGGCCTCCTCTATGTCACATTTTGGTCCTCAAATTTGCTTTTATTTTATTTATTTTTTGAATCTCATTAAATAGTTCTACACTTTTTGTAGCTCATGTTAGAAACCAGAAAGTCTATATTCCATAATTAGGTCCTAGAGAGTCTACTTCTTTTATTTCTCTCTAACTTATTCAATTCCCTGTATCCACACAGTAATCCAATTGGTTCAAGCCATCACAATTATGCACACAAATAATGACACACTCTCCTAAATGTTATTTTTGTCACACAGCTATTATAACAAGTTATTTCTCCATTAACATGTTTCTTTTTCCAAATTGCAAGTGCTGAAATCAATTTAGTTTATCTCTAGTCCCTTAAGTCCCAGACCACTTCATAAGGCATTTTTAGGGCATAATACCTGATTAAGTGCCAAGAAATCTGGTGTAGCATTCCTTAAATTCCCCCATGCCTTTTACACTCCAGTTCTACATAGTGATTTACAAATCCTTGTATGTTCTGTAGTATATCTCATTTGTTTGCTTTAAATGTAAGTCTTCAAATCTTAAAGTTGCCATTTCTGACCTCATCACCCTTAATTTAGTCTAATTCCTTCTCTGACTAATTATTGAATTAAAGTGTTAGTCCTCCGAAAAGGCTTCAAAACAACTACACTTGGAGCTTTATTGACCCATTGAAACTTTGCTGATATGCTCTGTAATAATTGCCCATTTTCCACAGTGTTAGTCTCACTAAGAGTCAGCTAAGGTAAGAAATTGTGTTTAAATTAATTCAATTTAAAGAGAATTGGCACATAGTGGATATGAAATAACCATATGTTGAATGACCATGTAGAGAAAAGAATGGGCAAATTCTCTACATTTTCATTAACTACAGAAAAACCACTAGAACAGCAGGTCAAATACCAAGACTTTTTGCCTCTATAATATGATAGGGCTTATATGAAAAAAAAAAAAGGAAAAATCAATTGAGTATAAAATTTCAAATAACCAACCTAGTGCTATTTTCCTTAACTTTGTATGTAATCTAAAATGCATTGCTCTTCTTTAAATACAAATTAGTAATTCAGCAAAGAATAAAGAAATATAAAAATTGATAACTTATTATACTTAAAATAAAACTAAGCTAAATTAATTTAAACTCCTTAATTTAAAGAGTTCTTTCTTTGGGGAAAGCATATATTGAATAATGTTGGTTACCTCTTTTTAGCCATCTGGTAGTAATGAAGAATAGTTCAACTAGTAAGTGCTTCCTTCATGAAGAATCCACTGTATGACTTCATAATATTTATTAAGTAAATAAAATAATTGGACAAATATTCACATGTAAAATATGATTTAGAGCAATAGCTGAATAACTCAGAATCTACTACTTCCAAAGCATTGTTGCTACTCAGACAATACTATCAAAGAAACAAAACATCAAAATTATCTTAAATATGACCAAGTAAGCTTGGCAATTGGCAGGTTTTGGAGTTTTTTTAAATATATTTTTATTTTTTCCCCTCTGATATCTGTTGTAACACTAGCTGCAAATGTTAAAGTGATTATGTAAATGAATATGAGATTTGCAATTTTGTTTGGATTTGACACATTTCATGTTTTCATGGCATTATAGTGAGGCAATAATTACTCACAGTACTAGTCTCTCATATTACATTGACATCTTGCTGTGGCTTACTCATTTCCCTAAATGACACAAAGTGTTCCACTGTCAGCTCAACAGTGTTTACACAACATATGTACTTCAACAATTTAAATTTGCCTTACCTAGCAGAAGAAAATTTATACTGTAGATTATGTAACAGTCTGAAGATCACGTCTAACTTTAAGCATTTAAAAAGGCAAATAAAATGTATTCAGAATTAAACAAAACATTCAAAGAAATGAGCTCTGAATTTTGTTTCAACCTTGAGATTATTTTAAATCTTTTGTAAATGCTGTGTATAAAAATAAAATTTCTAGTAGAACCTTAAAGAACCTGATCGTTTTTTAAGTCAAGAACCAAAATACATCTATTTGCCAGAATTTTCCATTTGCTTTTTCCTGGACTCTCTAACAAACCCATATGTGAAAGCCACAGAACTTTGTTCCTACTTTGTGCCTAGCAGTAAGCAGAACGTATCTTATTATCCTTTCTATACTTTAAGACTTTGATTTTCCACTAAATATTAGTGGAAAATTCTTTATTCTTAACAAAGTATGAGCTTTTTTTGTTATAAAAGATACCCTTCTCCCTTCCCTCTCCCTAAGTAGAAATGTCATGTATGCATAGATCTGTTGTACATTTCAAAAAGAAAATTAGCACTAACCACAAATCACATCAATACTTGAGAATGCAAATGAAATCAAAGCCATCTAGAGTTCTACAATTCTTTTTTTCTTTATTCAATCTTTGTCTTGGTAATTTTTCTATTATATGAAGATTTGCCTATGACAAAACTAATTTAAGCATAGCTTGAAAATAATCATTGCACAGAACAATAACTATGTGCATGCTGCTAACTCTCAACATTTCTCTAGGGTCTTGGCAGCATATTAAGCTATCCTTCAGGTTTTTCATTTTTTATCCAATTTTTTATGCAATTTTTATGCAACTAATGTATTTATTGTTCCCAGGGCTCCAAACAATGTGCAACTACAATTAGATATATATAAGTCAAGTGGTTTTCAGAAACCCAGATGTTAGAATATGTAAACACTTTCCTGGGTTAATTTAATGCCTTGTTAGAAAGCAATTATTTATAAGGAGGCTCGACATGAATAAAACCCAGTGCTTAGTATAGCTACACAAACACATAACTTAGAAAACAAAGCAAGGAAAGGCACATCCTATTAAACTGTGTCAACAAGATTTATAGGATGAAGAAAATTACTAGATCTCTGTACTTAGTTTAAATATCTGGGAGCTAAATTTATAATCCTATTTCAAAATTATCACCTTGATTATTTTCTTTCTGAGACTAAGGGTCTTTATAATGTCTGAATCATCACACCAAGCACCAGTGATAAATATTCTCCCCATCATTTTAGTAAAAGTTAATTTCTTTACAAAATTTCATTCAACCCTCAACTTGGGAGATGAGAAACATATTAAAAGGTGTTTTTAAAGTTGAGTTGCTTGTTAAATCTACCAACCCTCATATTATGTTAATTTAAATTTCAGAATTGTTTTTTAAGTGAATCATAATATCACTATCCAGGTTGTATGTGATTTCTTGTATTTATAAATTTTAAATCCCTCTAGCTTTTTCTCTCTTTGTCTCTGTCTCCTTCTTTTTCATGAACTGAAGTCACAATATCTTAGAGTCTCAGAATCACCATCTCTAACCTAATGAAAACAACCCAGTCTTACTACTCATACTGGCGTTGCTTGTTGCCCTTTCTACCACTGCTGCCCATGCATCTTTTCCCACTTCTATTGCACTGTAATGCTATCTTCAGTTTTGTTGTGGCTTGGATACCACTCACAGCTATATGGATGAACCTTGTTTGACCAAGCTAATCCCTTCAACCACATACCCCTTTTGGAAAATTTCCCGAAATTGATTCAGAGTGGTGCCTAGGAAATGTTTGCAGAGTTTGGGAAGAAAAACCCATTTGATAAAGTAAGGATATTTTGATATTAGGCCTGCAAATGTCTCTGCCATTTCTGGTAAATCTTTCCAAGCATAAATCTATAGTTAGAGAAAAGCAGTTCTGAGAAGTTTTCAAAGATTTGGAACTCTTCATAATGTGGTGACATTTGGCTCAAATTTGGACATACCTCAAGACTTAACCGTTACATACACCAGTAAATTCTATTTCTTAATTAAACATGTTTAGTTCAGTTTTCTATTACTAATGGCAAACTTTTTATATCTGAAACATTATTTAAAATGTTATGGTGTTATAGCCACCGGCCACTGCACCTGGCCAGTTCACTGTTGGCTGGTGCAATCCAGTGGTGAGCTGATATTAAACCTCAGCTTAGGAAACAGTGTTCTTCTTCATGTGGATGACTCTGTGCTGAAAGCATGGGAATAGCATGAAAAAAAAAAACGTTATGGTGGTAATCAAAAGAGAGTGAGTTTTGCATGTAGAGAAGTGTTTAGTCCAGGCAGATAGAAGTTTAGGAGAATACAAATAAAAATCATTCTTTGTGAAAACAGATTTCTCATTATGGATGAAACAAAAATTGCATATACCAAGAGGAAAGTTAGTGAAATAACAGGAGGAATTATATCACCATTTGTTGTCTATTGGTTTTTATTTTAATTATAATTTCTGTCACTTCATGTCTGAAATTAATTTGATGTACTTTCAGTGAGCACTTAGGCAGTATAAGTACTCTAATAATTATTGATCTTAGATTTCCACATTATTGACAACAAGGACAAGAAAAAATTAAGAGTTTATAGATTATATTTTGCTTCCTTTAAGAATACCTTACAAAGAAATGATTCATTTGTAAGTTATCTGCAATAAAGGAAAAGCCGTCTGTTCATGGTGTGACTATGTTGGAAAGAGATTATCACAATGTTAGAACAGGAAGTCTTGGTAGAAAATTTAAGTTTTTTCTAAAATAGAGAAAATAAAATGTCATTTAAAAATATATATCAAAAGTCTTGAAGAGACACATTCATTTTCCATTAAAAACAGGAATATCCAAAGCCTTGAGATATTGATTATTATATATTAAGCATCAGCTATATATTTCACATTTTTAAATGTTACCTTATTTCATAACAACAATATTTCATTGAAGTTGGTGATATTACCTTCTTACTCTGTGTGGGTAGATAAAAGCCATAATCCAATTAAGTAATGGATGCTGGCTTCAAAAATATCTTTACATGATTGAAAAAGCTTTACAGTTTCATACTATGATAGTATGGAATACTTTTCAGTGTATATTAAATCCCGTCCCTTCTCATTGAAAAATGAAATATACTTACCCAAATTAATGATGTTAGCTTTGGCCGTGGGAACTGATTAGACCAAAAGAATACTTGAGTTTAAGACATAAGCAGAGGTTTTGTATGTTGTGTCATAGTTTAGCTTGTCTTTCGTGCTCTACTATTTGGTATTCCAGCTTTAAAACAGAAAATAAACTAGGTTATTTTTCTTTATTCTTCCACTTACAACAGAAATGTTTTACTTTCATTTTGTAAGCACATACAACCATTATAAACTATTTTGCTCCTCTTTGTTTTACTTGTAAGTCTACAAATATGTTATATGCTCACCATTATTTTTTTGCCAAAATTATTCCAGTTATCTCCTGATTAGATATAGCCCATCCTCTAGTGCAGGGCCAACAAACAATGGCCCAAGGGTTGATTTCAGCCTGTGGTCTGCTTTCATGTTAAGCATCAGCTAAGAATTTGATTTTACATTTTTTAAAGCATTGGAGATAGAAGAAGGCAAAGAAGAATGAGGAGGAGGGGAAATGAAAGAGAAGGAAAGGGTGGAGATCAAGGTTAATCTCAGCAGCAGTGCCATGTGGGCATCATTATTACCTGATAATTAGGTGATGATACAGGCTTTTCACTGCTGTGATATTTTTTCCAAAAGCCTATCATTAAAGAACAAACTTGAGAAAATCATCAGACAAATCCAAATCAAGGTCCATTCTACAAAGTACCTCATCTTCACTTCTCAGAAATCACAAGGTTATGAAAAACAAGAATAGACCGAGAAATTGTGACAGACTAAAATACTTAAGGAGACATGGTATCTAAATGCAATGTACTATCCTAGATTGAATCTTGCATCAGGAAAAAAAAAAAAAAGAAACAGACAAAAAATAACAGACATCAATGGACAAACTGGTGAGATCCAAATAAAGTCTAGAATTTATTTTAAGAAAAAAAAACAGGTACATCTAGGCGAAGGGTATAAAGATGTTCATTGTACTCTTCCTTAAATACTTTTTAAAAGTTGATTTTATGGGAATGTATATATGTAAAATTGTATTTTCTCATTAACTACCATAATAAATATCACTAATTATGATCATAGAGAGAAAACAGACTCTATGAAATAATAACACTTTAGACTTCCATAAAACTTTTAATAAAAAATATAATTTATTAAAAATTGAAAAATAAAAACAGAACAATCTTTTCTTTAAGAAATACACCAATAGTAAAGTAATATGACACAAAGCATAATGGGTATCTTTTCAACAATTTTTCTATAAGAGAATTTAGTATTAATCTTTTTTTCTATGTTAATTCACTGTTAGCGAATATGCAATGTAGCATTCTTCCTGCAGAATAAGGGAGCAGCATCTTTTGTTTCCTATCATAGTCACTTTTTACACAGAAATAAAAGCACAAGGCAGAAAAAAAAAACCAAATATTCTCATTAAAAAAATATATATGCATTTACACATTGCAAACTACAAAAGAAAGGGTGAAATTTTTATAACCAAATAAAATATATTGAGAATTGAAAGAGCAGATTGAACTAACGAAGAGTTTGGAAACAAATATTATCTCCATAGACTCTTTCTTTTTAATATATTTTTTTTAATTTTAAAAAGATACTTAGATTACATAAATGTTACACAAAAACTATAGGGATTCCCATATGCCCCACTCCCCACACCTCCCACACCCTCACACATAAACATCCTTCATTAGTGTGGCACATTCATTGCAATTGGTAAACACATCCTGGGGCTTTGCGAATAAGCATGGACCATAGTTCACATTGTAGTCTACACTCTGTCTCACACAGTTCTGCATGTGATGTGGTGATATAAAATGGCCTATATCTGTCTTTGCAGTATCATTCAGGATGATTCCCAAGTCCCGAAAAGGCCCCAAATTACAAATGTTTTTCCCTCTCCCTGCCCCCAGAGCCTCCAGTGGCCACTGGCTCCACATCAATGTTGTAATTTCTTCCATTGCTAGAATCACAATAAGTCTATAGTAGACAAAGGAACATAGGCAGATCTCTCTCACAAAAACACGGCTGAGTAAGGGCAAGATCCTGCCCACGTGAGCTGTTTTGGGAACCCACTGAGTAGGAGGCTTCAGGGCATTGATCTGAAGAGAGCTGGATGAAGAGATAAATCCCTCAAGGTGCTGCTGACTAGATTCTTGGTTACTGTGTTTCCTCTTCCTTGATTTCCCCTTTTCTGTGTATAACGATTTTGCATACCCATGCTATCTCATTTCCTTCCCTCTTCATTCTCTCTTCTGCTTTCTGTTGTTGTTCTCACATTCCACCTCTCTCTGTTTAGTCCTCAGTCTCTCTGGTTATTATTTCTATGTTGTCTATCCTGTTTTCTTTCTTTTATTAACCTTTTTTCATTTTGTCTTTTCTTTTCTCTTTGCCTCTCTCCTCACCATACGGCCTTTTAACCCACAGACTCTTGATTGTATGTGAATACACTGTTTTTCATTAGTGTCAATCAACAAATATCTCACTAGCTATCACTTTCTTTTGAGGCAATAATTATCTGTTTTACCCCTGTTCAAGGATTTTCAATTCCTTCTAACCTGTAAAAATTTAAATATTTCTTTTTTCAACCAAAATATTAAGAAAAATCAGATTACATAAATGTTACATAAATTCAAAGATTTTCTATACACAAAAGATGAGAAAATATTGTTACAAGATTTTACAGCACACAATTGAATTCAATTCTAATTTATTACTATTGTACTTCTTTCTTCTTCAGTATTAGTGGACCCACATTATCTCCAGTCAATTCATTGTTTTTATTATGTGAACCATCACAGGCAGGAAACTTCTTAGAACACCAGCACCTACAATAAGCTGTAGTAAGACACAAATCTTCAATGTTTATTTCATTCACCACTTTGGGATTTTCCTTTTGTATTTTAAGATTTTAAGGATTGATCTTCAGGAAGTTTGCATGCATACTAACATAACCATTTTTAAAATATTGAAAAACTTCCACTCTGTTTGGAAACTAGGTACTGTGCTCTAAGTCCCTGTCCTGTAGTGCTCTCAGCTACTCCAATTTTCCTTTTTCCCCACATATAAACCTCCGCAAAAGAATTAATTTCTTGGGAATAGAGGTGTTCCACAACCTCTCTTCTTTAATTATGACTTGTTAAAAGGTCAAATATTTTAAGTATTATCCATATTATTGATCCACTAGAGAGAAAATGTCCTGTAAGCCACCATTTCCTCAACTGTCTGATACAAAGCAATAATTATCCTAAAAATATATTAATACATATACAAACAGAAGGCATTAGATGCAAAAATGAACTTGAAAGCTTCTAACTTATTTTTCTCTTCTGGAAGTTTCACAACACACATCAGCTGCCACATGATCATCTCTATAGATGCAGAAAAAGTGTTTGACAAAATATAGCACCCTTTTCTGAGGAAAACACTTCAAAAGATGGATAGGAATAGAAGGAAATTTCCCAACATGAAAAAAGATATATATGAAAAATCCACAGCTAACATCATATTCAATGGAGAAATCCTTAAAGCTTTCCCACTAAGATCTGGAACAAGATAAGGATGCCTAGGCACTGCTCTTATTTAACATTGTGCTAAAAGTACTTGCGTTAGCATTTAGGCAAGAAAAAGATATAAAAGGAATCCAAATTGGAATTAAACTGACATTATTTGTAGATGAAATGATCCTATACCTCAAAAGCCCTGAGAAATATACAACAAACCTAGAGCTTATAAATGAGTTCAGTAAAGTGACAGGTTATGATATTAATGTGCAAAATTAGTAGCATTTCTGTATAAGAATAACGAGCAACCTGAGGAGGAAATCAAGAAAAAAAATCCCATTTACAATAGCAACTAAAAGAATGAAATAATTAGGAATAAATTTAACTAAAGATGTAAATGACTTGTATGCAGAAAATTACACAGCAAGGTTAAAGGATTCAAAGAAGACCTAAGTAAATGGAAGAATATTCCTTGTTCATGGATAGGAAGACTAAACATCTTTAAGCTGTCTATCTTGCTCAAACTGATTTACAGATTTAACGTAATCCCAATAAAAATTGCAACAGCATTTTTTAATGAATTGGAAATACTAACAATGAAATTTATTTGGAAGGGTAAAAGGCCCCAAATAGCCAAAGACATATTGTTAAAAAAAAAAAATGAAATTGGAGGAATTACACTACCTGACTTTAAAACATACTAAAAAGCTACAGTTGTCAAAACTGCATGGTGTTGTCATAAGGATAGACATACTGACATATGGAACTGAATTGAGAGTTCTGATATATCCTCACATATACAGTCAACTGATAATTGACAAGGCCTCCAAGCCCATTCAACTGGAAAAGAATGGCCTCTTCAACAAATGCTTGGAGAACTGGATATGCATATCCAAAAGAATGAGAGAGGAACATCATCTCACACCTTATACAAAAATTAACTAAAGATGGATCAAAGATCTACATATTGAGCCAAGATGATAAAGATCTTGTAAGAAAATGTAGAAAGGCCTCTACAGGATCTAGTATTAGGTAATGGTTTCATGCACTTTACACCCAAAGCATGAGCAATGAAAGAAAAAATAGATAAATGGGACCTCTTCAAAATTAAAAACTTTTGCACTTCAAAAGAGTTCATCAAAAAAATGAAAAAAGCAGCCTACCGAATGGGAGAAAATATTTGGTAACCATGTATCTGATAGGGGCTTAATATCCAGTATATATAAAGAAATCCTACACCTCAAAAATAAAAAGACAACCCATTTAATAAACAGGCAAGTGATTTGAATAGACACTTCTCTAAAGAAGATATACAAATGGCTAAAAAACACATGAAAAAATGTTCAACATCACTATCTATTAGGGAAATGCAAATCAAACCTACAACAAGATATCATCTTCCACCCATTATACTGGTGGCTATTAAAAAAACAGAGGACTACAAAATTTGGAGAGGATGTAGAGAAATGGGAACCCTTATTGACTGCTGGTGGGAATGTAGAACAGTGTAGCCATTGTGGAGGACAGTTTGGCAGGTCCTCAGAGAGCTAACTATGAAACTGCCATAAGATCCAGCAATCCTACTGCTGCATATATACCCAGAAGAATTGAAAGCAAGGACACTAACAGATATATGCACACCAATGTTCACAGCGGCATTTTTCACTTTTGACAAAAGTTGGAAATAATCCAAATCTTTATCAACAAATGAATGGATAAACTAATTGTGGTATAGACATACAATGGAATATTACTCAGCTGTAAGAAGGACTGCAGTCTTAACGTATGGGATAACACGCATGAATTTTGAAGAACTTAGTTGAATGAAGCAAACCAGGCACTGAAGACAAATATTACATGACCTCACTGATATAAATTAAACAAATTGAGCAGACTAACAGAAATAGAATCTGGAAGATTGATTTATAGGAGAAAGAAAGGGAGAAGAATGTTGTGAGCCAATGACCAAATAGGCAAAATCTATGATAAGTTGGAAGAGTGTAATTCTGTAGTGGATGGGCATGATCGTGGTGCAGTGATACTATTGGGTTGGGCAGTGCTGGTTTGTGAGCAGGATAGGGTGGGGGTGTGTGGGGTGGACTGCTCATGGAACTGGGGGGGGGAGGGTTGGGGGAGGGACCAGGTGAACACTGGGGATTTGTGGGTATGTGGTTGAAACTACAATGTTAGCAATGTTCTTTTGGCAATATGGCAGGGGAGGGTTCCTGGTTTATGGTGTTGGATATGGGGGGCATTTGGGACAGGGTGCACCTGGGGCAGGCTTCTCAGGAGTGTGCAAGTGATCATTTTGTCATAGTGTGTTGTATCAGTGGGTGGACCCACATAATGAGTGGGAAGGTGTTGGATTACCATCCTGGGGAGTCCTGCTATGTTCTCAAATTGAGGAATGGGAGTCTCTTTAGAGCATAGGCAGTGCTCAATAGAAGAGGAAAGGCCAGTCAGTCAAGCCCTCAACCTTGTTGCAAGTATCTATGAATCTTGTTCTTCAAGGAGTGAAGCTTGGTGTTTGCCATGGATCCTGAAGTGAGGAGGACAGAGGGATAGAGTAAAGGAACATGGGGCATTTTGGGGGCAATGGAAGTGTTCTACATGATCTTGCAATGATGGCTATAGATCATGTTAAATTTCATTAAAATTTATAAAAGTGTATGGTCCAAAATGTAAACCATAATATAAATCATTGACTATAGTTAGTATCATTGTTTCAATATTTATACATCTATTGTAACAAATGTATCATCCACTTGTGAAATGTTATTAATAGGGGAAAGGGGAAAAGGAGGAGGATGTTGGGTATATCAGATTTCCCTATATTCTGAATGTGACTTTTCTGTAACCTAAAGCTTCTTTGAAGACAAAATGAAAAAAAAAAAAAAAAAAAGACACTGGGGGAATAAACAGAAGAAGAAAATGTCACTGTACATACAAGATAACAGATCTTACACTGATGAAAGACATAATGTCAAAAATTGTTTTTAATTTATTTTTTATTTTTTTATTACTCCAATTTTTGAAATTTTTTCTATTTTATTTTTTATTTTTGAAACTATCATTATTATTTCATTTTCTTATTAATTGTATATTGTTATTCTCTTAGCTTCATTTTTGATGAAATTTTGAATCACAGAAAGGTAAAACTGTGGCAGGGGAGAAGAATTGGTTTGGGGTGTTAGTGATGGGGGATGCATGGGAGGAGGTTCATCTGAGAAATAGTTATAGGCATATAAATGTGTTCAAGAGTTCATGGGTATTGTCATGGAGGGTGGAGATTCATGCTATAACTGAAAGAATATCAAATTCACATCCTGGGGAGCTCTACCACATTCTCTAAAGGGACAGCAAGAATCAATCAAGTACAGGGGCAGTAACTAGTCAAGGAGGAAGGACTATTGACAAGCCCTTGATATTGATGGATATTCTTATGAACCTTTACTTTTGAAATTGAAACTTAGCCTATTATTACAGGGTTCCAAGAGTTACCTCCTGAGAGCCTCCTTGTTGCTCAAATTTGGCCTTTCTCTATGCAAAACTCAGAATATAAATGCATTACCTACACCACAGCATGGGACATGACTCCCAGGGATAAGCCACCCTGGCACTGAAGGAATTACAACCAACCACAAACTAGCAATGCAACTGGAAAAAGATGTTGACCAAAAGGGGGAAAGTGTAAATACAAATAAGTTTCTATGGCTAAGAGACTTCAAAATGAGTCAGGAGGTCATTCCAGAGGTTACGCTTATGCATGTCTCAGCAGGATCTCATTGACTGCCAAAGTAAATATTGTCTCAAATAGTGGAGATATCCAGATACTACAGGCAGGACAGATAGCTCAGGAGTTTGGTGCCTTGCCAGTGGGACCTGCTTAGGAACTTATGCTCACCAGTGTGACAGGGTTAGTGCTAGAGTTGATAGGTCTATGTCCAAGAGACTTAAGTCTTTGGGCTATCCATGTGCCAGCTGTGCTCTGAATCTTAACAGAGTTGCAACACCTACTCTACAGTTCCTTGGACACACCCAGGACAGCTAA
Organism: Tolypeutes matacus; assembly: GCA_026826555.1. Classification (NCBI taxonomy): domain Eukaryota; kingdom Metazoa; phylum Chordata; class Mammalia; order Cingulata; family Chlamyphoridae; genus Tolypeutes; species Tolypeutes matacus. The sequence continues at coordinate 68,284,376 of JAKSZT010053887.1, read as the reverse complement.
CAAGGAGATGATGATGGACAATGACCATCTAAAGGAACAGAGAGAGTCTGCAACTGCAAGCAAGATAATCCCATCCATCTGCCCCACACGTTCTAAGCCCCTCTCAATTAGAGGTGGAGTAGGCATCTTGATCCCAGAATCCTGAGGATTGAGGGATGAATGATGAACTACAGTAGACGTACTGATATTCTAGTAAAAACTTATTATGATTCTAGTAATGGAAGAACTTTTATCATTGATATGGAGACAGTGGCCACTGGAGGTTCTGAGGGGAGGGAGAGGGAAAACAGGTATAATATGGGGACATTTTCCGGAATTGGAAATTCCAATGACAGACACAATCCATTATATATCTTGTCATAAGTTACAAAATTGTGCAGGAGAGAGTATAAACTACAATGTAAACTATAATCCACGCTTAGTAGAAATGCTAGAAAATGTGTATAGCAATTGTAACAAATGTACTGCACTAATGAAGGATATTGTTAATGTGGGAAATTGTCGGAAGGGTTGGGAGTGGGGCATATGGGAATTCCCTATATTTTTAATGTAATATTTACGTAATCTATGTATCTTAAAAATAAAACTGAAAAACTATATTGAAAAAAAAACAGACAACCAGCACAGTGGTAGCAGAGTAAGGAGCTCCTAGAGTCAGCTCTTGCTTCAGGGCAATTAGTAATCACCCAGACCTACCTAAAGCATCTGTTTGGGGGCTTCAGGAGACCAGAAGAGCATCCTGCAACATCCTTGAAAGAATGGAAGGAGGAGACAGCCCATCTGCAGAGAAGATTCATGAGTAGAGCACTCTTTGCCATGGAGGCCAGTGCCCATCCTCCAGTGGTGGCACAAGCTGCCTCAGGAGCTATTCTGCTGCTGGAATTGGATGCTCCACTTCCCCAAAACAGGGAAGGAAGAGACGGTTGGGCACCAACTTCAGCTACTGATTAGTAAACTCAGCTGGCTAAGGTATAACCCTAAGAACAGCTAAAGTTTGAACCTGTCCAAGTAAGAAAAAGCCCACTAGATGCCATTTTAACTCTGCCCCTGGCATGAGGGGAAGTGGGGCAAACTAAAAATCACAGTGCTGGTAGGGACTGGCTTCTTTACATCCAGATTGGATTGTAGCTCTAGCCTAAGCCGCATCCCCACATCCAGCAAGGAGGAAACGGGGGGACCTATACCACCCACTCTGGGAAAATACAGGCTATGCCAGAGAGGCTGGTGAACATTCTACTGTGGCAGTGCAAGCTGCCTCAGGAGCTGTTCTGTGCCTGGAGTTGGAAGCTCCATTTCCCGAAAACAGGGGAGGGAGAGATAGTTGGCCACCGACTTCAGGTACTGATTAGTAAATTCAGCTGGCTGGAGTATAACCCTACGAACAGCTAAAGTTTGAACCTGTCTGGGTCAGAAATAGGTGCCATTTTGTCTCTGCCCCTGGCATGAGGGGAAGCTGGGCTGATTGAAAATCACAGTGACAGTAGGGACTGACTTCTTTCACCCAGGTTGGACTGCAGCCATAGCCTAGGACTCAGCCCCACCTCTAACAGAGAGGAGGCTGGCAGGCCCTGCCCCAGCCTTTCCAGGTAACTGCAGGTGTATTTGGCTGGCACAGACTGAATAGTCAGAAGTCTACTAGGGTAAATGTGGTCATTTTGGACCTGCATGGCATAGACTGCTGCTGACTGCTGCAGGTCCATTCTCACCCCAGGCAGGGGAGGAAAGGGCATGAAGCTTCATCAATCTCTTCAGCAACTAGAGTTTGGACCTGCACAACTTAGATTAATACACATGTCTATAGTTCTGTTCCTATCCCTGGCAAAGGAGAAAGTTGGTAGAAACTTCATCTGTCACTTGGGCAATACAGGCAGCTAGAGCCTCCACAGCTTACAGCCCCAACTACATCCTTGGCTTCTATTACACAACTAGCAAGGGAGAAAGGGCAAGAAAACCCTAAACTAAAGAGAGAAACTGCACCCAGAATAAATACATCTAGTAAGCCATATGCCAAGAGGCTGACAAAAAATTACAATCCCCACCAAGAAACAGGAAGATATGACCTAGTTAAAGGAACAAGATAAGCCTCCAGATGTCAAAAAGGAGTTGAGACAACTAATCAAAGATGTTCAAACAAATCTCCTTAATAAATTCAATGAGATGGCTAAAACGATTAAGGATATTAAGAGGATATTGGATGAGCACAAAGAAGAATTTGAAAGCATACATAGAAAAAAAGCAGATCTTATGGGAATGAAAGGTGCAATAATTGATATTAAAAATACACTGGAATCATATAACAGCAGATTTGAGGAGGCATTTGAGAAGGATTGGTAAGCTTGAAGAAATGGCCTCCAAAAGTGAACATACAAAATAACTTGAAGAAAAGAATAGAAAGAATTGAACAAAATCTCAGGGAACAAAATGACAGCAAGAGACATGCAAACATACATGTCATGGGTTTCCCAGAAAGAGAAGAGAAGGGAAAGGGGGCTGAAGGAATATTTGAAGAAATAATGGTAGAAAATTTCCCAACCTTATTGAAGGATATGGATATCCATGTCCAAGAAACAAAGCATACTCCCATCTGAATAAATCCAAATACCAAATGCCAAAGACAAGGAGAGAATTTTGAGAGCAGCAAGAGAAAAGCAATGCATAACATATAAGGGATATCCAATAAGATTAAGTGGAGATTACTCATCAGAAACCATGGAGGCAAGAACACAGTGATATGTTATATTTAAGATACTGCAAGAGAAAAACTTCCAACTAAGAACCTTATATCTAGCAAGATTGTCTTTCAAAATGAGAGTGAGTTTTGAATATTCACAGATAAACATAAACTGAGAGAGTCTGTAACCAAGAGAACAGCTTTGCAGGAAATACTAAAGGGTGTGCTACAGTCTGAAAAGAAAAGACAGGAGAGAGGCTTGGAAGAGAGTCTAGAAATGAAATTATATCATTTCTAGATATATATTTTCAATTATATTAAAAATAACTAAAAGTATCAAAATGCTGAAAATAAAATATGACAGATAAAACCCAAAAGTCAAAATGGGTGAAATAAGAACTGCATTTACAGTAATAACATTGAATGCTAATGGATTAAACTCTCCAATAAAAAGACACAGACTGGCAGAATGAATAAGAAAATATGAGCCATCTAAATGCTGTCTGCAAGAGACTCACCTTAGACCCAAAGATACCAAAAGATTGAAATTGAAAGTCTGGAAAAAGTTATTCCACACATTCAAAAACCAAAAAAAAAAAAAGCAAACCTATACTTACATCAGATAAAATAGACTTTAAAAGACATAGTAATGTAGTAATGTGCAATCTGAGGAGGAAGTCAAGAAGTCAGGAAGTCAGAGAAAAATAATTATTCCACATAAAATAGCAAATAAAATAATCATATATTTGGAAATAAACTTAACCAATGATGTATAGCACTTGTATTCAGAAATCCACAACTCAAATAATTGTTTAATTAAAAAAAGACCTAAATAACTGGAAGAACATTCCATGCTCATGGATTGGAATACTAAATATCATTAGGATGTCAGTTCTACCCAAATTGATATACAGATTCAATGCAATTCTCATAAAAATTACACCAGCATTTTTTAAATAAATGGAAAACAGGATTATCAAATTTATTTGAAGGGGTGGGGGATATTGAATAGCCAGAAACATCTTAAAAAGGAAAAATAAAGTTGGAGGACTCTCACTTCTGGACTTTAAATCATATTACCTCGCTTCAGTGGTAAAAACTGCATAGTACTGACATAAGGATAGACATAGAGACCAATGGAACTGAATTGATGGTTCAAGTGGATATTTGACAAGCCTGTCAAACCCACCCAGCTCAAACAGGACAGTCCATTCAACAAATGTTGCTGAGAGAACTTGACATTCATAGGCAGAAGAAGTAAAAAGGACCCCTATCTAACACCTTATAAAAAAATAACTGAAAATGAATCAAAACCCTAAATATAAAAGGAAGAATCATAAAGCTTCTAGAAGAAAATGTAGGAAAATATCTTCATGACCTGGTGGTACATAGTAGATTCTTAAAGGAGATACGAAGAAGACTGAAATGGACTACTAATGTTTAATATATGCAGCAATTTTGATTAACTTTACTGTAAAAGTGTGGAAATGTATAGAGTTGATGGTAAAACAATATAGTGAGTAACAGCTGGGTTATAAACCAGAAAGTGGCTGAAAATGGTAGTCTAGGGATGTGATGCCAATTGAATGAAGGCTGGGGAATAATCTAGAGACTGAATAACACAGTAAACCCAGAGGTGGATGAGAGTTGTGGTTGATGCAGGAGTGTCCTTTGTGAGCTGGAACAGGTGCACATTGCAATTGCAGGATTGTGGAAATGTGTAGAAGCATTGGAAAAATACAACTGGAGTGACCTATGGACTATGATTGACAGTAATAATGTAGCATTCATGCAACTAAACCAAAGATGTACTGTGTTGATAATGGCAGAATATGGAAAAAGTGTGCTAAATGTGTACTATGGATCTGGTAATAGTCTGATGATATTATCTCATAATCTGTAACAAATGTTCCACCACAGTGTGGTGTGTTGATTGAGGGGTATTGTATGGGAATCCTGCACATTTGCATGATTATTTAGAAAGTTTACAACTTCTGTCATAAAAATATTTTTAAAAAATAATAATGGTGTGGGTTGGGGGAAAATACACCAAATGCAAGATAAAGATTATAGTTAGTAGAAAGATTTTGATGATGTTCTTTCATCATTTGTAACAAATGTCTCACACTTGTACATTGTGTTGGTGGTGGGTTGATGTATTGCACCCCTATATGATATGCATGTTTGCTTTGTCAGTTCACAACTTTTATTATACACTTATTGTTTATGTATGTTCATATATAAATGATATAATAATAATAATAATAATAATAATAATAATAATAGGGTGGGATGTGGGAAAAATACACCAAATGTAAGATACTTTGGTTAGTAGTAATATTTTGAGGATGCTCTTAAATCATTAGTTAAAAATGTTTCACAACAATGCAAGGTATTGTTGGTAGGGAGGTATGATGTCCCTGTATGATATTATGTATGTTTGTTTTATAATTTCCCACATATTAGTATATACTTATTGTTTATGTATGTTTATGTATGTATATTATATTTCAAAAAAATTTTTTTGAAAGGAAAAAAATAAACTGGGAAACTCTTAAACTTTGCTCAAATCTCATCTTTTAACTGGGGCCCACCTTGAATCCTCCCTTTCAAATTTGAAAACTCTATCCTATTCCTTATCCCACCTTCAGCATACCTCACCCCCTAGCTTTCTGCTACTTTTTTCCCCCATAGCACTCATGACTTTCTAGCTAATTTATCATGTACTTATTTGTTATGTTTCTTGTATATTTCTGTCTGCCAAGCTCTGTGAGGGTAGGAACCTTTGTTTTAATCCCTGTCACCTAATAGATGCTCAATAGATGGTTGTTGATGAGATTGAAAGAAGAAATACCTCTCCCTTGTTAGAAGGCATTTGCATATAAATAAGGAACAATTCAAGACTACCTGTGTGGCTATCAGCAAAATTCAGTCAAGGTTTACCAAAAAGATGCTAATGGAAAATCAAAGGAAAGCCATCTTTTCTGCCTCTCTCTGATGATTGAAAACAATACAGACTGGGTACCCACATGCAAAATAATGAATGTGCACCCCTACCTCACATCATATACAAAAATTAACTCAAAATGGACCAAAGAACTAATTGTAAGAACTAAAACTAAAAGCTCCTAGAAGAAAACATAGATGTAAATATGTGTGATCTTAGATTAAGCAACAGTTTCTTAGGTATGACACCAGAAGCACAGCAACAAAAGAAAACAGATTTTGGACATCTTCAAAATTAAAAACTTCTGTGCTTCAAAGGGCACTATTAGGAAAGTGAAAAGACAACCCGCAGAATGGGTGAAAGGACTTTTACAACTCAACAAGAAAAAAAACAAACAACCCAATCAAAAAGAGGCCAAGAATTTGAATAGCCATTTCTGCAAAGAAGTTACACAAATGTCCAAAAGCAAATGAAAAGAGACTCCACATCATTAGTCATTAGGGAAATGCCAAAAAAAAAAAAAAAAAAAAAAAAAACGGAATGAGATGTCACTTCCTACCCACTAAGATGGCTATAATCAAGACAGGCATAACGAGTGTTAGGGAGAATGTGGAGAAATCAAAACCCTCCTACACTGCTAATGTGGATCCAAAATGGTGCACCTGCCTTGGAAAATGGTCGGAGAGTTTCTGAAAAAATTAGTTACCACATGACCCAGAAATTCTACTCCTAGGTATATACCTAAGAGAAATGAAAATACATGTCCACACAAAAACCTATACATGCATGCTTCTAGCAACATTATTCATAAAAGCCACATGGTGGAAACAATACAGACATCCAGCAATGCTAAATGGAAGCACCCAGATGCTAAAGGCCACATATTTTATGATTCTATTTATATGCAATGTTCAGAATAGGCAAATCCACAGAAACAAGGTAGATTAGTGGTTGTCTCCAGCTGCGAAAGATGGAAGGAGTGGGAAGTGACTACTAATGGATATGGGGTTTCTTTTCATGGTGATGAAAATGCTCTGGAATTAGATAGTGGTGACAGTTGTACACTTTTATGAATATACTAAAAACCACTGCAAAGGATACTTTAAAATGGTGAATTTTATGGTATGTGAATTGTTTTTCAATAAAAAAAATACAGGATTAATAGTTTTATACTATATTTGAAAAGAAATTTCAATCCAGGTAGTTAAATAGGGAAATGATTTCTTTAGCCAACCACCCTTCAAACCAGCAGAGCAGATAGACTCCTTGATCTTGAGATTCTAGTGCCCCTTCTGCTTTCCCATATCAAACCTCATCTGATAAGTGTTGTGAGCAGAGATCTCAGTGAAATGTGCGCACTTGTTAAACACTCAGATTTGCTGCTGTTTGCTTAGCATCTTCTTCAGAATTGACAGCTGATGTTTGACGTGTTAAAAGAAATAAAACAAAATAGTTTAAAAAAAAAAGACTTAGAGCCATGTACCAATAAGGAAATCTATTTAACTTTGACTAACTCAGTGTTTCTGAGATGTATATGAAAAGTTAAAAATTAATTGAGGCCATTTAATTGTGAATCATAAAACACTATTATATACTTTTCTGTACAACACAATATAAAATTGCTGCTCTGAACAGCAGTCCTTAGTTCTGTTTATTCAATGAGTGCCAACTATTTGTTAGGTAACATTCAAAGTAATTTTTAGAAATGTTACATATTTTACTCTTGTATAGGGCTGCTCAGATAGAGCTGCATGTATATCAGGAGGATACAAATGAGTTATTTTGTGACATAGATTAGTATCTTGAGACAACTCTTCTACTCTTCATCAATGGAATAAATATTTTCTTAAATAAGGAAATTTATTTTTAAAAAGAAAATGTTGAATATGTATTATAAAATACTTATATGTGAATTCAGTCTTCATAATATACCATCAATATATGAACCTCCTTTATACATCTGAAAGAAATGAAACTTAATGGGTTGTTTTCCAAATAGCATGAAAACAAGGGAAAGAGTCAAATACATCTGACTCAATGTCAGTCAGATATATAATCACTCTCTCCTCTTTTTCTGTTTGGAATAATAAAAGGTTCAATATACTCCTACATTTTCAAGTCACCAAACTGAGTCAGGTTAGTACAGGGAAATGAGGAGATGAGCCACAACATGGCTGACAGACAACATGGCCAACTACAGATTCTGCTGAAACCTTGATCTTGACCTTGAGGTCCCAGTTGGGACTCTTTCCAGGGCTGAGGGGAGGCCCCAGATATTCCAAACAGGTCTCCCCATTGGACCCCACCATTGGTGGGGTAACCAATAACAGCTGGGGCCCCTCCCCTTAGCATTAGCAGGGGGAGGAATAATTAATAGCTTAAAAGCTGACCACACAAGCCAAATCACTCTTTGCCTAGAAGAGCACACATCAAATCTTGGTGTGTATTTCCATCCTTCTTTCCCAATTTTCAGCAAGCTCTGTTCTTTCCCCCCATTTCCCAATAAATATTTTTAAAGGTCTATCTAAACTGGTATGTTCTTAAATTCTTTTATGCAACATATCCAAGAACCTAGGGGAATCCAACACTTCCCAGTTTCATTTGGTGAGCATCCGCCAGGAGGTCTAGAGGCAGGTAACCCTCCCTGACACCCGGCAAGGACTGGTGAATCTAAACTTTTAATTATAGTCTTTTGGTGCCCTTTTTTACTTCTGTCATTTTAAAGGGGTTCCGGGATATGCTCCACAGGACATAAACTCGGTCTGCCCAGACTCCTAGCTCCCTCTATGGACGTGGTAGGGGTGAGCCTCTATACCATGTAGATCCAAGGAAGTTCTGGGTGGCAGGTGAAAGCATACTTGAGACCTGACAGGGCATGTGGCCTAAGTTGAGCAAGAGCCTGCAGGGAGTTTACCAGGCCCTCTCTTTGAGTTCTGAATGGCTATTACCCATTGAATCATTTCCTTATTCCACTAGTTAACTCCTTTTAATGAGAAATGCCTTTAATGTTCCAACTACTGCTGTCTTCATTTTGGGTCTGTGAAATGCTTTAGAATGCTTTAGAAACTGGAAATATATTTGTTAGGGAGGCATGAGCCCCACCCTCAGTAGTGCCTTGAGGCTTTGCTCCTTCATAGCCCTAGAAAAGCCCTGAGATTGCCTCGGGAGATCCCTGAGGCTGTTTACTGACAAGTCACAGGACAAATAGTCTCTAGTTTTTTTAATGGGCTTATGGTGGGTTTAACTTTGGAACTCAGACCGTGGGAATGGCCATGAGGTGGGCCCTCTTGCAGCCATCTGCAAAGTAGACAAAAGAAAGATCCTTAGATAGTCTCCTTCCTAGATCCTAGAGTCAGCTCAGCTTGGGTGTTTGGTTGGGAGCTGGACCCAGATGCCCCCAAGACCTCTTGGGGACATCCAGAGACATGAGGCTCCCAATCCCTGGAATGCCAGGACCCTGGCTTGGCGAGCAATCTGTTCAGTTAGGTCTAGTGGTGGGACGTCATCCAGACTGATGAATGCATTTTATCCTCCCCTAGGATAATGGGAGCATCCTCCAGCATTCCAGGAGGCACTGGGGTGCCTTCTCAGAAATTTGGACAACCTGTCTACTGATGGTCTAAAAAGAAAAGGGCTAATCTTTTCCTGCCACAGCAGGTGGCTGCAGTTTGGTGAATAGTGGACTCTGTATGAGACGCTGAATTCAGGATAAACCTGTGTAAGAGGGAAGGAGTGGACAGAGCTGAAGGCCAGAAACCATGTGGTCATATCTCCTTAAAGGGGATGAGGAAATGCAGTACCAAACTGGTCAATGTTAAATAATCTCAGAGAAATTACTCAGAGGCAGAACCTAGAAATCCAGCCAATCTGCCTCAGATATCCATAAAAAGCTGCAAATACTTTCTCTGGGTCCTCAAACTTACATTAACTCCCTTTTAGAAGCAGCTTTCCCAGTTTTCAACAATCAAGACCACACCACCAATATGGAGAGGGTAAGGAGTGGAAGGCATAGGGCCCAGAAACAGGCTCATTTTTAACATACTTGCCAATTACTTTGTCCTAGCCTACTCTCCAGATCTTTCCAGTCTTGCTTGTGCCTAATAAGGGGAGTGAATGAGGATCAAGATATGCACTGTTTACTAAACTTCTCTCCTGTAAAATACGGAACCTCCTCAAGTGCCATCAATTAAGCTTAAAAGGTTCCTGACTATTCCTAGCTCTCTGCCTATTCCCTTGTAACTCTACAATCCTTCCAGCAGAAAAAGCCTTCACAGGGCTCTACCCCTTGCTGGGAGGTAACTAATGGGATACTGCCCCCAGAGCAGTCCCAATTCATATCTCATTGGGGGCAGGGCTTCTCTGGAACCCTTGGCTTCATACTTAGCAGCTGCCCAAGGATTTTCCTGGAGGAACTATGCTGGAGGATCCTGTATAATATTTCTGCTGTGCACAGACACTGGGAGCTTTGTGTCTAGGTAATTCTAAAGTTTTCCCTAAGCTAAGCTAAGTGTGTAAAATTCTATCTTCTGTTTTTAATATATGCTTGCTTTAACTTTGTTAGTTTGCTTGTACCTAGGAACTTGCAAATCAGATTTGGGTTTCACCTGTTTCAAATTGGATAACAGTGAAAGGTAGCCTAAAAATGAGCCTTTAAATATCAATATTATCTTGCAATTGGATTTGATGTATAATTCACAAGTGGAATTAATTCAACTGTGGAAAAAGAAAAACCTAGCAAAGTTGTTACTAATAAAATTGTTTTAGTTGCTTAGTTAATAAAAGGAAGTTCTCAAATTGTTTTTAAATGGAAACTTACTAGAAACTAAGAGTTAAGATATCTTATATTATATATATTATATTATATTATATTATATTATATTATATTATATTATATTA
>JAKSZT010053887.1:68253212-68273852 GCA_026826555.1 Tolypeutes matacus | reverse complement strand
TATATTATATTATATTATATTATATTATATTATATTATATTATATTATATTATATTATATTATATTATATTATATTATATTAATATTATAAAACAGCTGAAGGATAATATCTGAAATTGCTATAACTGGGGGAATTTAGCCTAGAACCTACTATTGTGATGATAATTCTAAACTAATTTTACCTTTGTTTATGGTTACTCCAGGTCTAGCTACACCCTTGCTATAGCTCACTAGCTTCACCTCACCCTTAGACTACAGCTATTGAGATGGTAATTATAAACTGAGTTTGCCTTTGTTTATGGTTGCCTTTGCTTATGGTTATTTCATGACAACATCTGCCACCTATGGCTCAGGGGAAAGCAAATTCAAGACACCCTTGTCTCCTGTCCTATTACTGGGGCCAATAACCCTGCTTTCTTTCATGACTCCAAATGTGGACTAAATTGCTGGCTGGTGGAGTTCTCGACCCTCAGGGTTGAACATCCACTCTTCCGGTCCCGCAGCCGCTGGAGTCCTATTATCTCCAATGACTGAGAGTCTGGGACGGGTGGGGGGCCTCCTACCTTGAGTGGTGAGATTCCTAAAAGCCGCAATTCATGAGAGAAACCACTTTCCCTGAGGCTTCAAAGACCTCAGTGAGAATAGTGGAATTAGTGTTTTTCATCCAAGGTCTGCCAAAGTCAAAATGGGAAATAAGCAAAGTTCTGAGGTAAAGGAAAATTATATTTTAAAGCATTGGGGAAAATATGGTTATATGCCAATAATTAAAAGGAATGAAATTTTTGTGGAAAACTGATTGGTCACAGTGCAAATTAGAGTAATTATAAATAGCCTTCAAAGAAATCTTTTAAATGTTATTTTACAGTTAAACTTATTCTGTAAAAGAATTAAAGTTTTAAGTAACTTTAGTGAGCTGTGTTTTTGTGTCTATTTTTGTCTGCCTATTTGCTCAGTGTATATTTTCATACATCAGATGGTAATATCAAATTAACAAATGAAAATTCTTAAAAGAGCTCTATTCAAATTGTTAAAAAATTACATAAGTGGTTATATAAGTGAATGAGTATTCCTGGAACCCAAATTAGGCTAAGCAGGATGGAAAGGTCATATAGAAATCTAGATATAAAAACTATTGGGAAATGGAAAAAGATTTTCCTGATCTCTTTGACCTACCCATCCCCCAAGACCTTCTTTTGGCAAGAGCTTTGAGGGAAGGGCTAGGTATGGCAGATTAAAACACTACTAGGCTGGGGAATTAAGAATCAGTTTGCCCTGTAAATCCCCAATTTAAACTTTTTACCAGCCTTAAAATAAGGGTGGTTAATAATCCAATTGTCAAATTTCAGTAAGTAAAGGAAAAACCCTTTAAAATTATGGAAAGATATTTTCTAAATTATAATTAAAATAAATTAAACAATTATAATATATCCCAGAGCCTAGCAGTCAGTATGCTTTTTAAGATTATTCACAGTTTTAGCATTTTATCAAAGAAAAGAGGTTTTAGCCTCCTGTAAAGGAAGAAAAAAGAACATTCCCTGCATAAACTATAATGGTTTCAATTTTATTTAGCTTGGGTGAAATCTCCCTAGGACTACAGATTACCAATTAAATATATTAATATTATATGTATTAAATCTTTAAGATGATGAAAGTTGTAAGTTCATGTTTAATGAAATTAAGTTAAAAAAGGAAATGTAGATCTGCCCTCTCTTAAATTTATAAAGTAAACTTCATTGGTTCCTAATTGTAATTTAATAAGCTTGTTTAAAGTTAAAGTAAATTCTAGTTATAAGAAGTTTGTGAAGCTTCTAAACTGAAGCATTTGAATGGCTAATTCTAGGAAGCCATTATTAATTAGAAACCTAAATTGATATTAATAACAAAAAGTAACTTCATGACGGGGAAACCTGTCAGAAGCCACCTCAATCTGCAAATTAAAGTGCTGGTAAGGAAAGATAATCTTGATTCTATTGGGAATCTTCAGTTTTCATAAAATAATTGAGAAAAGAGTTTTTCCTGTACTGCTAAAGTAAAATACCTGTTAATTAACACCATCATGGTAAAGGTGCAGAAGTAAAAAGCAAAGTACTAAAAAGTTATTTCATTTGATATGTTACAAACTGCATTGGAAGTGTTTAAAAAGTGTATAAAAGTCAAAAGGGGTGGCTTTGACCACTCTCTTTGCATTCAAACTCTCTTGTGCATGCCAAACTCTCTTGTGCATTCAAACCAGGCCAAAATACCTTGCATGGTACCTCTCCATTTGTGTTATTGACTAGTTTGGTCACTGACCCCTAAAACAATGAAAGTATCTACTACATCTCTGTTTATGCTGCTGAAGTGGATGTAGGGTAAGTTGCAGTTTCGGACTCCTGCAGCAGCCATCGATGACTCTATTGCCAGATGTACAATGGACATTGCCTCCAGACTGGCTCTGTTTCATAGTGCCAAAGGGCGCCATGCACTGGGCTGGTGAGCCTTATCTTCCTAGTCTTTCTCTAGGATCAACTATGCCGCAGCATGCTGGTTGTATGTGCATACCAAGTGGATCAACAGTTACCAAAGTACTGTGAGTAGAACTATCATAAACAAAATTTGCATTATGGTCTGCTCCTATGAAAGATAACACATATAGTATTGCAAACCTTGAGCTTAGATGTATTAACTGAAGCCCAAAGAGGAACTTGTGCATTATCTAGTATTAAGTACTGTACCTATATACCTGATGAATATGATGATATCTTTTCTATTCTAGATCATATACAGAGGGATATTAAACATGTTGAAAGTCCTGGTAAACTTAATTCATTTTCTAAGGAGTTAATGAACATGCCTATGAGATAAAGGAATGGCTCTCTTAAGTACGTTCTTTATTTTGTTTGCCATATGTGCATCTTGTAGTTGCCTATACTGTCTTTGTGAGTTTATGTTTAGGGCAGTGCCTCTCCATACCTCTTCTAACTGTCTTAAGCATAACTTCAGCTGTGGAAACTGGGGTTGGCAGTTTATATCCAAACCTAGCAAGTCTACCACAATCTCTCCCTAGAGTTAACCAACAGCATGAAAGAACTCAAGGAAAAATGCTGTTTCCCATCAATTTTTGGAGGATTCAGCCTCTGAATGCACCTGGCCTTTCTTAACTCTTGTAGTCCAGTGTGTCATGGCTGGCACCCTTTTTGGGCCTCCCTACCACCATGTTCTTTATCCTTTTAGTGGTACCATGTATCTTCAAAACTCTAAGTTTATTTCTTACAGAATCAATGCCTTATTAGTCATGTGGGGATTTCATCCAGTTCCAACCAGAGTACCAGACCCAACTTCCTTCAACCACAATAGAATAGCCAGAGAGGTTTATGCCCTGTCAGGTAGGGAATATTTTCCTAACCAGCCAGACATAATTATAGAGGAATGAGCATCAGCCCTCAGCATCCCATTAAGAATAATGGTGTGAACTTTCTGAAGAAGGAGAAGTTGAGGCAGATTAGTACAGGGAAATGAGGAGATGAGCCACAACATGGCCAACAGACAACATGGTCACAAGACCCTGCTGAAACCTTGACCTTGACCCTGAGGTTCCAGTTGGGACTCTTTCCAGGGCTGAGGGGAGGCCCCAGATATTCCAAACAGGTCTCCCCATTGGCCCCCACCATTGGTGGGGCTACTAATAACAGCTGTGGCCCCTCTCCTTAGCATTAGCAAGGGGAGGAGTAATTAATAGCTTAAAAGGTGACCACACAAACCAAATCTCATGCACTGGGCTGGTGAAACACAGCTAGAGGAACCTGTATCAAATCTTGGTGCGAATTTCTGTCCTCTCCCATTTTTCAGCAAGCTCTGTTCTTTTCCTCCATTTCCCAATAAATTCTTTTTACTAGCCTAACTAAATTGGTGTGCTCTTAAATTCTTTTCTGTGACTTTGCCAAGAACCTAGAGGAATCCAACACTTCTCTGGCTTCAAAACTGGCAATGCTTTTTGTATATAGTTAATTTAATTTTTAGGAGTCCATCAGATTTTAGGGGCAAGGACCTGTTTCAGCATATTTCTCTTGAACATGTGATTTTTTTCATATTTGTAAACAACCAATATTTAGCATTTAGACTAATGCTAGCATTCCCCATTACAACATGAAGAGGATCGTGGGAATCAGCCTGGAATTAGACATTCTCATCAGTGACAGGACAAGTGTTGAATTGTTAAGGATCTAAATTAGAGGACTTGAGAGAAGAAATTTGTTGGTAGAAAAAAATAGAAGATCCAAAGCATTAAGATAATAATATGTCATATTTTAATGTCATAACAGAAATTCCAGGAACTATGGGGAAAGATGATAGTAGGTATATAGAATAGGTTATTCTCTGAACATTTGCAACTATACAATGGGGATCATGTTCTCAGGAGTGAATTTTACAAGAAAAAGTTAAAGCACTAAATCTTAAGATGCTGATTAGCCAATAAAGACTTGTGAAGAAGGAATAGGCAGTATTCCAATTAGTGATTATACAGAAAAAGAGAAAAATATAATAGCATAAAGAACTGATAGGACTAGATCTGCTTAAGTACCTATGGCCTGGATTACTGTGAAGACAGGTTTAGTATATAAAATACCCACTATAGTATTCTCATAATACATTTACAACATTTTCTCTTTTAACGGAGATGGGGTCAGTGAACAAGTTCTCAATTCATGACAACTCTGAGGATTGGAAGCCTATGTTCTCAGAGGTTTCAGCAGAGGGTGACTGCCTATGGACAGGCAATTGTAGTGAATCTGGGCATAGGCAGATCACACAGAATTGAAACACATATTTTGATAAATCACTTTCTAGGGATTGCAATTAATTCTAAAAATCAATTCTTGTTAAGCTGGTTTATAATATCAAATTTTACACTTTTTTTCAGAATTACTGGCTGAGAGGCTTAGGTTTTAGAATAAATATTCAATGATCTTGGAGTTGTCTTTTTTGTATAATTTATTGTAAAAATTTCATCACATGGTTTTCTAAATTATGAAGCATGAATGATAGTATTCATTATGAGATACTAAAGCATCAGACATGGTTAGGTTTGCACTTAAAATATGGTAAGGTATTTTCCACTCTCCCTGTACACTAGTTGCTCACTTTAACTTTTAAATAATAAACGATCAAATGTATCAAAACTAAGCAATTGCTTAATATATGGTATTTATAATATCATGCAATTTTAATGCTAGCAAAAAATTCAGTGTAAAATTTTGGGTTCTTAGACACAGTCTTGATTTGGGTTGAAACATACTTTTTACAGTTTATTCATACAAAATATTCATTTTATTCTTGAAGATCTGTTCATGTCAGATAAAACTGGAAATATAGAACAAGTTTAAATTTGTTAAATATACCTCACCTCAATCTAATCTAGGATAGGTAACATTATTTCACTTATATTTATTCCCATTATACACTGGGCAAAGCATACAATAAATCAAGTTTTAATGTGTCCTTTGTCGTCTAAGCCTGCTTAAACCTGAGGAAATAAAAGCGGAATTTTTTTATTATGTAACCAGTGTCAGATTGTAACATCTTTGGAAGTCCATGATCTTTGCATCAGGTGCATCCCTGATAATATAATTCAAAAGTAAAACAGGATGTTTGAGAATCAACCTAAGACAATATATTCTAAAAAATTGTCATCTTCTACTTGGGAAATATCTGTATTTAGAAAACCATGTGATGAGATGGATATAAACCGTATGTCTTCTTTCAAATCCCTGTAACCAGATAGTTAGTAATAGCAACACGCACAAGTTTCATTGATCGTATGCAAATTCTTTCACATGAGCAAGCATTTATTTAGCAAGCAGGAACAGAACCATTCATACAACTTTTCCTGTATACTTGTTGAAATTCTACTCTGCTTTGCATGAATGACATATTAAAAGAAAATGCAATCATTGCTTCATGTGTTTCATGGTAAATATCAAATAATTTTCTAGTCATATTAAGAAACAGAATCCACCTTTAGGTAAAGAAGCAAAATTGGTATTTTTGACTCTGAGTGCTACTCTAAACTTACAGGATTCTCCTATTCATGTTAATGATAAAGTGTCTATAAAATTCTTACTAGCTACATATCATGAGCATAACTCATTTCACCTCTGAAAAACTATTCTAATTAATGGGCCTGATAATGCATATTAAGATAACAATAGTTGAAATCTGTCCTGTAGTTTCTTTTGGATGGTGCTTTTCTGATTAAGGTCATTTGGAGGCTAACAAGTCCTGGAAAGTGTATTCTGGATTTGGATACTTCAAAAGTTAATTAATTCACAGGGTAGATTAAAGTGTACTAATTGTTTAACTCTTAAACTGAAAAATCACACTGATCTAATTTCTGGATTAGATTGAGAAGGTGAGGACAGATTTTGGCATGGCAGCTGGGAATAGGTTAAGAACACCAGAACCCGTCTACTTCTGAACATTCTTCTTTAACCACTCTATATTTTTCAGTGTAATTTAATTAGCTCATCATTATTTGATGAGGGGTTGAACATAGGCTCTAAATCTTGGACCATGTATTTCTTCCTCAAAGCATATAAATATTTACAAAGAATCTGTCACTTTTATAGGCACAAGACCAGCTATAGTTACCTGATTCATCTTATATATGGGTAATCATGTCATGGATAATTGAAAGTTAAGGGATAATCATAGTCTATTTTTAACCCTCATATAGGATAAACTATTATTCCTGCATTTTCCTTATTTACACACACTCACAAATAAATAAGCAAATAATTTTAGTTATTTAAGATTTGGTCATTTTATTTAAACTCATTGGCCTTTTACCCCTTCGTGTCAACTACATCAAAATACTAAGGTAAGTCTCAGTATTTCTTTTCCTACTGTCATGTACATTTCCTATTTCAAGTTCTGATGTAAACCTAGCCCATGGGATTTAGATATTAATATGAAATGAACGTCAACTTTCAGCTTTCTCAGTCAAGATAGATGAGCATTAATATAATTTTTTAAATTATTATTTCTTTTAATTAAGAAATTTCAAATGGATTAGTAGAATTTTATCTAAAGTGTTCCAAATATCAATAATTAAAAAAATATTTTGACATCTAGGCCAGATAATTCTCAGTCATTAATTCCTCTTATTAATATATATATGACAGATATTCCAAATGTATAAAATTTTTAATAAAATATCATCTTTCTACCTTAAAAAAAAAAAGATAGATGAGCATTTAGGGGCTTTCTCTTCTGGCCATTTTTAATTAATTATAGCAATATGTACTCTGACTTTAACTTACTATAAAACTGGACACAAAAACAGTTTTCAGGCATTAGAAAAGAACTAAAACTATAAAACAACATATGAGTGAAGACAAACACAAGGTGAGTCCCACTTTTGGCTACATATTCTTCCATTGGGCAATTTTTGGACTGTGGCATAGTGAGTTGGAGCCCAAGCAGAGAACAGTGTTCTCACTGAACTGAGGAGCTAGAGATAGTTCAGGAATCATGGCACCGATGTGATTAGAATTTGGGCAGCAAGGTACCAGGGAGGAGGGGCTGGGGAAGCCATCCTCATAATACCCTGTGGGTCCTTGACCAAGCATTTGTTGTTCATGGCCATGATGGTGTTGATGAAGCCTATGGAATGAAGCTCCCATAGAACTAAGAGTTAAACTGAGGTGCTAAAAGTCATATAGAGCTCAGAGATGTTGAAGTTCAGCCTAGCCAGAGAGAAAAAAGAACTCATAAAATACTTCGAAATTCAGACACTATAGTCAGAGCAGATAGCTCAGGAATTTGGTCCCTTGCCAGGAGGCCCAACTTTGGAATTTATGCTTCCTAATGCAACAGAGTTGGACTCAGTTGTAATTTCCCTATATATGGCTCTTCTGTCCTTCCTATTTGAACTTATAATTAGTACTAAAGTTGGTAGGAGTACATCCAAGAGACTTAAATCCTTAGGTTGTCCTTGTGCCAGCTGGGCCCTGAATCTCAATGGAGTTGCAACACCTACTTTCCAGTTCAATGGACTCACCCGGGACAGCTAACAAGGAGATGATGGATAACCAACATATCAATGAATCAAGAGTGTCTACAACTGCAGCAAGGGAGCCCATCCATTGGCTGTATGGGATCAAAGCCCCCTTCAATTAAAGGTGGAGTGGGCATCACCATCCCAGAATCCTTAGGATTGGAGAATGAACTATGGACTAAAGTAGACTTACTGGTATTCTACCATAAACTTATTGTGGTTCTAGCAATGGAATAAATATTGATTTGTAGGCAGTGGCCGCTGGAGATTCTGACGATAGGGAAAGGGAAAAACAGGTGTAACACGGGGGCATTATCGGGACTTGGGAATTGTCCTGAATGACATTACAATGACAGATATTGTCCATTGTATATCTTGCCATAGCCTACAGAATTGAGTGGGAAAGAGTGTAAACTACAATGTAAACTATAATCCACACCTAGTGGCCATGTTCCAAAATGTGTATATCAATTGCAATGAATGTACCATACTAATGAAAGATATTGTTAATGTGGGAAAATGTGGGAGGTGTGGGAAGCAGGGCATATGAGGATTCCCTATATATTCTCTGTAACATTTATGTAATCTAAGTATCTTTTAAAAAATAAAAAATGAAAAAAAAAAAAAAAAAGAGATAGAATAAAATTCTAAAGACCATACCTTTAAACTAAGGACAAATTATATGAACTTGTGGGTTGTATTGTTCCCCCAGGAACACATGTTCAAGTCCTAACTCCAGTACCTATAAATGTGACTATATTTGGAAGCACCATTTTACAGAGGTGATCAGGTTGAGATGAGGACATATGGATTAATGTAGGTACTAATATAACTGGTGTCCTTCTGAGAGAGATTTGGACACAGAGATGGAGATACACAGGGAGAATATGTCCATATAAAGACAGAGTCAGAAATTAGTGTTATACTGGAGACAAAAGGCAAGGAAGAGGCAAAGGATTCTTCCCTAGAATCTTCAGAAGGAGCATGACCCTACCAACACCTTGATTTTAGACTTCTGGCCTGAACTGTTAGAGTATAAATTTCTATTTTGTTAAAGCCACCTAGTATGCAGTAATTTGTTATGGAAGTTTTAGGATTCTTATATACCAATCTAACAAATAATGAAACCAAACTTATCAATATTAAGATAATCTGCCCATATTTTGACAACCTGTCAAGAAAAACCAACCAACAAATAAAAACACCCTTTAAAAGAAGACAGTAGAAAACAGACTCCCCACAATGTATCATTACAAAGCCCAGCATAAATCCAAAATTACTGGATATATGAAGAAGCAGAAAAATATAAACCAAAGTCAAACACAAAATGTTTCAATAGAAAGAGAACTCAAAGGGACCAAGAGTTTAAATTAGAAGATGAAAAATTTTAAGCAGCTATTTTATACGAATAGTTAATAGCTATATATACTAAAATATTTAAATGCAAAGATGTCCACAAATGTGTGAACAGATTACAATTACTAGCAGAGAGAAGGAAATTTTCAAAAGGATCCAAATGAAAATTCTATAAGCAAAAAGAACAATATCTGAAATAAAAATTTACTACATCGACTTAATAGGTGAGGGAAGATGGCAGAAAAAAATGACCAATCAACCTAAAGATAAATCAGAAGAAACTAGCCAATCTGCAAAGAATGATAAAAAGATTGGAAAAGTATTGATCCAAGCTTGTGGCAACCAGTGGAACAATATTAAGCATTCTAAAATACATGAAATTATATACTCAGAAGAGGAAGAAGGAAAGGATGGAGAATAATTTTCTTTCAAAAAGTCCAAAATTCCCCCAATTTTGAGAAAGATATCAACTTATGAGAAATTATGTGAACCCCACAGAAGACAAATTCAAAGAAAAGGAGACCTATGAAAATCTCAGTTAAACTGAAAAAAATAAAAAGGAAAAATAATGGAAGTCACATTAGAATCTTTCACTAGCAGGTTGTGTGAAATTGATATGCTTTTCCTGCTTTCCATTCTTTTTCTCTCTTAACTATCCTGAAAACTGTCATTTTAAAAATTTAATAAAAAATAGGTTTTTAACAATTTCAAAACACTGGTACTAAGCAGAATGCAGAAGAGGTATACATGTCAAATGAGGTAATAAAAGAAAGAATAGGAAAAAGAAGAAATGAGGGATGATTACTTGTTAGCTACTATTATTTTTGTTGCTACAGTGTTATTATTAAATAAAGCACAGATGTTAGGTATTATAAAAGATTTTCTGGAAACAATATTATTTAAGAAGAGAAATAATCCAATGTATTTAAAGACTGACAAGAAGAAATCATTGGAGAGAATCACATTCTAGGTAAAGAGTATAATCATTAGGGAATTATACCCAAGAATGCAAAACAAACAGTACTGTGAGCAGATTAGGGATAGTGGAAACGAGTGAAAGAGAAAAGAGTGTATTTCTTCATCTGACAAAGTAAGGGCATGTTTTATAATAGGTGTTATTTCAGAAACATTTTTAGAGTAGGTTTGGAAATGGAGCAGTTCATGCCAGATAGCCTTTATTTGATCTGGGCTATGCAAGATAAGGTCATTGTATTAAGTGACAGGGGCAATGATAGAGATACAGACTGGAAAAGAACATAAACGTTTAAAATAGCTGTTATAGAAATAGAAAGTTTCACTGGATTTGGGTAAGCACAGATTCTGAGCTAACTTGAGAACCCTGGATCAAGATAAAAAATCATAAATGTGTAATGAAATAGAGCCAAAAAATATGTTATGTACAACTTTTCTAGCATCACTCAGCAGGCTGAGAAACTGGGACCTCAAATTAGTTTTCATGTTTAGGAAGTGCACATGATAGGTGAGAAAAGTATGCTACTTTTCTAGCTGGGAGATATTATTTTCTAAAAAGTAGAAGTTGACACCTTTTACTAATGAGTACAATTTTTATACATAATCATCTGGAGCTAATTGAGCACATGAAGTCACTTGTTGGTCATAGAATTCACATGAGGAATGCTATATCACAGTTTCAGTGCCTGGCAGACAGTTACGGAAATACACAGCCAGTGAATTTATATTGATAGTAGCACTTGGGAATCAGGTGGTAAAGTTCTGTGACTTCATAATTGGATTTTGGCACCTCCTCTTAATCTCCTCTGGATAAAACATAGCACTACTAGAAAATAACATACTACAGTGCTACTTGGAGCTTTGTTAAGTGGCAAATTGCTGCTGACACTACTGTCATTTTTTTTTTTTTTTTAATACTGAAAGAAAAGCACAATATAATTTGGAATAAAATAAATGACGTTAACTTGAAATGTTGCAACAAGAAAAAATGTCCACTCTAGCAGGAAAAAAAATATATTTTGCTATTTTTAGTAAATAAATTATTTACATTTAAGGCTTATTTAAGAATGGGTTTTATGCTGATGTTTTGCTGCTGTTGTTACTATTGTTTAACATAAAAAATGAAACTTATAATTTTGATTATTAAATATACTTATAAAAGGACTAAAAAATATATGTTAATTATATATTTTATAAATATTTTCAGAAGGTGAAGATAGTCTTGTGGCATTTCTTCATGGTCAAGGTCAAATAGACGTAAACCTATAGAACAGAATGAAGGAAGTCTTTCCCTGTGTCTTCATGAAGCCTGAAGACCTACTTTTAAGGATAAGAGAGAGGCTCCAAAATGTGTTCTAGTTGAACGTTAGACTGGCTAACAGAGGACTGTGGTCATGAAGCCAAAGTGTAGAGCTGAAGGCTTATATGTTAATAAGGAATTTAGTTAAACTCAAAAGATGTTCAGATTTAATATTATTTGTAAACTATTTAAACCACTCTGCCTCATAATTTGTATGCTTAATAATCTTAACATGGTGAAATATTTCATGAGTTTTAGAATGAAGTTCTATTGGAGTGTTATGATTGCAATATTTATAAGTATTCTTTACAATATGTTGATAATACATCAGAATTTAGGTGCTGAATTTCAAGTTCAAAAGAAAGTTCTTCAATTTCATTTTTAATAGGCTACTTTACTCTTAAATTCTATAATAAAGCATGATGGCGAAGACCCAGATATTCTCTTTATGGCATTTACCAGCAACTCTTACTCAAATTACTTCATTATAACTAGTGAAAAGAAGAAAAATGAGAACTGCCATGGGGAGGCTCATCTCAACTCTACATTGGTTCTTGATTTAATGAATGCCTCAACAGGAAAAAAAAATAACAATAGTTGTTAGGGTGTGTTGAAATTAGCTATGGCTAGAACTGTGAATAGATGAGTGAAAAGGAAGGTTCTCCTTGTGAAATCCCACAACAGAAAATTAGTTAGAACTCATACTTATCTTGGTTACACCGGATAGAACTCCTATTTAACCATCATCTATCCACATTATCTGTATTCTGAACTCCTCCTTAGACAGAATCACAGAAAGTGATTATTTAGTTAATTACTAATTTTTCATTAACATTTTTGGTGCATGCGTTTCACAGACATTATCATTGGCTATTCACAGAGGTGTATTATATATACATAATGTTGTACACTGTAATGTCCAAACAATGACCCATATTCTTAAAAACACATAAATTTCTATAGTGGAGGAAGTCAATCCAAAATACTCTTTGAAATTTTGACAGAGCTTTTGATGACTGAAGTTTCTCACAGATTGCTCTTTAGTATATGGTATTTCAAGAAAAATGTGAAAATTCATTTTAGTTGCTTTGGGGAGTTTCAGAATTAATTCTTCTACAACCTTTCACTCTCTCACCCCAACAAATAATAACCAATTAAAAAAAAATCTTTGAAATAGAAAATTGGGAATCTTTCAAAATTTCTTTGTATATTTAGATAGAAGGGTAAAAATTTAGAGAAGTCATTTACGGTTCCCTATTTTTATTTTCTATATGGGGCATAGTCACTAAAATATGCGTTTCTTATTTAATATGTGATCACTAAACATGACATGAGAATGTCATAAAATATTTTAAAAACTTTATGTAATCTACATCAAGATGAAAGCACATATTTATAGTCTAAGCAAATGGCTGCTGCTGGACTTCAGCTTCTGCTTTTGTAATTCATCACATTCTGCAAAAATAACAGCAATTATGTTAATATCCCTTTTCATAACTACTGTAGTTGAAAAATGACATCAATTTCCTGGTGTCCAGACATGAACTAAACTTTCTTTTTTGGGGCTACATAATTCAGGTCACAATTAAATACTGACATTTTGTCCATTATCATATTGCAGTTATCTGATTCTTCCTTGGCATCCATATAGCTGTGACTGTAATCTATTCTGGAAAGCACTTTCATTGCTCACTTCTTAAAATTGTGCTATTCCTAATTGAAATTTCAATTCCTCAGGGATGACTTTCCACAATCAGATTATACAAAAGTATCATCATCTCAAATATTATCTCTGTATCTATATTAGGGAACAAGAGAAGCCTACTAATTATTATTTACATTTCTATTTTCCTGTGAATTATTTATATTATTCACTGATTCATCCTTTGAGATTTAAAAAAAATTCTTTGCAATTGGCAAAAAGATTTTTATCTTTTCACTTTCATAGTTGCTATAAATCTCTACATAGAGAAAGTGGCTTTCACATTTATGTAATTTGACATTTATAACAATGATTTCATGTTTTGAAATTGATTTGCTTACAGATCTATGAATGAATCTTCTAGTCCTTCTTTGTGCTTCCACTTGCCAAACTGGCACACTCTGAACCTTTAAAAAAAACCCACCAACAACAAATCAACAAATATATAATAAAATATCATTAAATTCCTCTTCTTGAAAACATCTAGCTGCTTACCCATTTGCTTAGATCAAAACTCAGCTGCCTAACACAGTCACTAAGTTTTTGTGTGATATGTTCCCTGCCAATTTGTTTACATCATCCTTCATTACAATCCAGCAACATAGAGTTTCTTTCTGATTCTCAAACAAAGCAAGTTTATTCTTACCTTAACTGATTTTCAGTAATACCCCTTTTTGGCTGGATCTGTTTTCTTCCAAGTCCTCACGTGGCAGCCATCTTCTCATCATTCTGTCTTAGCTGAAATATCATTTCTTAGAGATCCTCCATGAACAACTTTCCAAAGTAAATTGTGATCCATTCCTTAGACTCACTCTCTATCCCAATGCTTTTAAAAAAATTATAACAGTTATAGATATATGAAACTATCATTGTTTTTCTTTAATTTTTAAATTTTATTCCCCATTAATATAGCAAATTGCCTTAGAAGAGGAATCATATATCCTTTCTATATCTCCAGTACCAATAATTTTGTCATTGAGGTCTCATTAAATATTGGTGCACACTTAATGAATTGAATTGACTCTTTTTCAGGAGATTTCTTCTCATTATATTCTTTCTCCTTTGACAATAAGGCAAAAAGACTCCAATATTTATTCTGAGGTACTTCTTTAAGTAAATTCTCTTTACTTCATTACATGTAAGAACAGAAAAATGTTATCATTTATGGAGAACCTGGTAAGAGACAAACAATATATAAATAATTTCTTGTAATTTTCACAGTAATGAATGAAGTCATTGCTATATCTGTTTTTCAGATGAGAAACACGAGGTTGAGAAAAATTAAGTACATTTATGTTCAGTCATCTGCTACAGAACATATCCATTAGTTGCCTCAAGGTTTATCAATTTCAAAGGCTGTGGTAGTTTCATTGCACTACTCTTTCTTTATAATAAAGTCTGTATTTTGCTGATGCTTAATATTCTGTAACATATATAGAAGAACAGATTATAGTAGGTTAGTATGTTAGTCATTGTTCATATACAGGAAGTGGGGTAATCTATAAAACATAAAATGTTATCATATAAGGAATATTTTGTGTTGACATTTACTGGATTTAATACAAACTGATTATTCACCAAGTCATTAGCACAAAGTTTAATATTCAAAGTTAAATAGTTTATTGGCTTCAGCTACATACCCTGTTAATTACCTTACTTATTTGAGAACTTCAGTGACATAATACAAAGTGGCCAGAGTTATCTGCTCATTTAGTTGTATAAATATAATGATATGCTTTTTTTTTATTACTAGGTAATGGAGATTGAACCCAGGACCTCATTCATACATGAAAATCAGGCACTCAACCACTGAGCTACATCTGCTCCCCTGATATGCTTTTACGTTGTTAAAAAACAGCCATGTAAATTAGTCTGCCAAAATATATTTTATATAATAATAATGCTGATAATTAAACTTACAAAACAGTGTAAAAGTCTTGCAAATCTTTTCAACAAAAGAAGGGCAAAAATGCACATGTAATAACAAGTGATTAGAAAAAGGCAGGCTGTGAAAAAATAACCAACCAACAGAACAACAAGAGAAGAGGTAATTTGTTGTGATTTTTAGGTAAATTTTTAGATGAATTTCTGAAATCCTGGAAAATTACTGGATGAGTTTTAAAGTCTTTGTGAATTATTGTATTTAAGTTAAACTGCTGACATGGTAGGTGAGCAAAGCATTGTGCTTCACAGATACCTCAGCAAATTCTATAAAGCTTAAAGTTTGCTATTCCTTCACCTGGAGTGGAAAAATGTCAACTTCCCGTAGCAAAAACTGACTCCAGATTGCTTCAGTTGGGGATCGGGAATCTCCCCTACATCATTAACTAACATTTCCTCTAACTAGATCCCTAGAATTTCAACATTTGTTTCTATATTTGCCAAATGGTAAAGCATCTTCCCACCTATTTTATTTCTTCAGATAGGAGATATATTATTCAGAATATTAAGTTTTACAAAAATGTTCATTAACATGTTAATATAAAATGAATGGCAAGATAGAATACAATCATAATAGCATAAAATTAAAATAGATAATACAATATATATGAAAGTTCCATGTTCAAAACTTCATAACCCATATTTTAAAAGAAACAAAATGAGAAATTTTGAAATATTTTCCAGAAATAATCTATATCAAAATTGTGATAAAAATAAACTCCTGATTACATGTGATTCTTTGAAGAATATTAAATATTTAATTTTAAAAAGCATGTTTTAAAAATATTTTATGAGTAGGAGGCTTCATGGCAAAGCTTAGGTTAAGCATTACAACCTTCCAATAAATGCATTTCCATCACTATTCTATTTAAAGTAGGCTTGAACAAAACCTTACAAAAATACTACTGTTGTCCTAGAAGATGATTGCCTTATTTTAAAAGTCACCCTCACATGTCCCGTAAGGAAAATACCATAGTCCCTGTAGCTTAAGAGATATATTTTACACATGTATCTCAATAGCACCCTCCCCATTTAGTAGAAATTTCTCTCTAGTTTTATGCAAAGCTCTAATTCAGAAAATTAATTTTGTCATGTATGGTCCTTCCAATATTAAAAAGATTATATGTACTGGATTACTCAAATTAATTCATTTATTTATTTCATAAAAAATGATTGAACACCTAATATGTGGCAGCCACTGTAGTAGGGACTGCAAGTTGTAACATAATTCAGAGCAACTTCAGGGCTCTCAGCTGCTAGGGAAAAAAAACACTATTAGAAGTCAGTCTTTTATTTTCTTTGATAATGGCATTATGATATCATGTTTGGGGAATGCAAAAAGGACAAACAAACTTAAACAATGAAAGAAATTCAATTAGTTATATCTTTCTAGACTGATTATCAAATTATACAAAAATAAATCATAGGCAAGTTGAATTATTTATAATTCCAAGGTATATTAAAAACACTAGAATGGTTTATTGTTCAATGCTCAGTAGCATTTTCTTCATACTTATGAAAAATATTTATAAAGCAGATGTTGCTTATTTAGTGAACTTGTAAATATGGATGCTAGTTTCTTAAAAGTTATGACTTGAGGTTAGTTATTCTTTTGCCATCTACTCTTAGCACCTCCCCTGACCACTTATAGGAATCTCAGAACTCTGAGAACAAGATTTGGGAAATCTCAACCCTGAAGATTGTTTCTGAGTTTATTCCCAGATAGGATATCATGAGGCAATAGAAAATATTATAAGCAATCTAGTATTCTGTTTGTTTTAATCCTGTTGTTTCTTAACATAAGAGTAAAAAAATAAAGGAGGTTATAAGTGCCTTACATTCACACATGTCTTTCTTATATTTGGACGTGTGCAATCTACAAAATCTGATTTTCTTATATGTCACTAGTTTGACAGTGCACTCCTAGATCTGGTTTTAGGAATCTTCTTATTTTCTTTTACTTTTAAATTTTTTTATTTTTTATTTTTTAAAAGATACTTACATTACATAAATGATACACAAAAAATATAGGGATTCCAATATGCCCTACTCCCCACACCTCCACACTCTCCCACATAAACAACATGCTCTATTAGTGTGGTACATTCATCACAATTGATAAATGCATCCTGGGGCATTGCCACTGAGCATAGACTATAGTTCACATTGTAGTTTACACTCTCTCCCACACAGTTCTGCATGTTATGGGATGATATAAAATGGTCTATATCTGTCGTTGCAATGTCATTCAGTATGATTCCCAAGTCCAGAAAAAAACCCTGTATTACAACTGTTTTTCCCTCTCCCTGTCCCCAGAGCCTGCAGAGCCCACTGCCTCCACATCAATGTAATTTCTTCCATTGCTAGCTACACAATATATCTATAGTAGGATACCAGTAAGTCCACTCTAGTCCATAGTTCATTCTCCAATCCTGAAGAGTCTGGGATGATGATGTCCGTTGCACCTCTAATTGAGAGGGGACATCAATCCTATATAGCCGATGGATGGGATTCTCTTGCTTGCCTTTGTAGGCTCTCTCATTTCCTTGGTGTGGTGTTTGTCAATCCTCACCTCCTTGTTATTGTTCTGGGTGAGTCCAATGAACTGGAGAGTATGTGTTACAACTCCGCAGAGCCTCTGGGCCCAGCTGGTACATGAACTGCCCAAAGATTCAAGTCTCTTGGACATACACCTACAAACTCCAGCACCAAGTATAGATTTAAATAGAAAGGACAGATGAGCCATGTGTAGAGAAGCCATAATTGAGTCCAACTCTGTCACTATGTGGAGCACAAACTCCAAAGCAGTGCCCACTTGCAAGTTACCAAACTGTGGAGTTATCTGCCATGACCATAGGACCTGGGTGTCTCCAGAGCCCTCAGAACCCCACTATTTGGGGTAGTATCCATTTTGGCAGTCTATGAGATCCTGCTGAGATGTGTATAAATGTTACCTCTGGGATGACCTCCCAACTCACTTTGAAGTCTCTTAGCCATATAAACTCATTTGTCTTTACCTTTTCCCCCTTTTATTCAAGGTCTTTTTCCAGTTGCATTGCTAGTGGTGCTTGGTAGTAATCCCTCAGTGCCAGGGAGGCTCATCCCCAGGAATCATTTCCCACACTTGGGGGAAGATAATGCTTTTATATGCGGAGTTTGGTTTAGAGATACGCCACATTTGAGCCAAAAGGAGGCTCTCAAGAGGCAACTCTTAGGCACCCCACAATACTGGCTATTTTTTAATTTCAAGAACAAAGGCTCATAAGCATAGTTGTAAATATCAAGGGCCCATCAATGGATCATTCTCTTTGGCCAGTCATTGACTCTGCACTTGGGGTACTGTTGCTGCTCCATTAGAGAATGTGGCAGAGCTCTCCAGGATGGGAATTCAATATACTCTCGGTTATTGTCTGAGTTTCCACCCACTGTGACAATGCCCCATAAACATTTGAACATATATATATACCTTATATGTATGCCCAGATGAAATTTCTCCCATGTATCCCCCATCACTGACACCCAACACCAATGATCCTCCCCTGCCCCAGTTGTAACCTTTCTGTTATCCAAAGCTTCTTCAAAGCTTCACGGTGGGTAGACAATCACTCAATAAATTAGGGAATACTGATTTCCCAGCCTGGAGAGCTCTGCCACATTCTCCAAGGGAGCAGCAACAGTCCCCTGAGTGCAGGGGCAGTGTCTGGCAAAAGAGGATGGCCCACTGTTGGGTTCTTGTTATTGATGACTAGCCTTATGAGTCTATGCTCTTGTAATTGAAAATTGGCCTACTGTTGTGGGGCGCCTAAGGGTTGCCACCTGAGAGCCTCCTTGTCGCTCAAATGTGGCCTCTCTCTAAGCCAAACTCAGAATATGAATGCATTACCTCCCCCCACCCCCAACCTGGGACATGACTCCCAGGGATGAGCCTCCCTGGCAATGAGGGATTAATACCAAGTGCCAACTAGAAACACGACTGGTAAAAAACCTTGAATAAAAGGGGGAAAAGGTAAAGACAAATGAGTTCATGTGGCTAAGAGACTTCAAAGAGAGTCGGGAGGTCATCCCAGAGGTAACGTTTACACACAACTCAATAGGATCACCTAGAACACCAAAGTGGATAATCACCCCACACAGAGGGACTCCTGAGGGCTCTGGAGACACCCAGGTCCTATATAAGGGGGTATAGCCCCAGAGATTGATGCCTTATCAGTGGGCTCTACTTTGGAATCTGTGCTCCTGAGAGTGACAAGAGTTGGACTCAAATAAGTCCTCCCTGCACATAGTCCATCATTCCCTTCTATTCCAACCTATATGTGAGGCTGGGGTTTGTAGGTGTACTTCCAGAGACTGGAGCCTCTGGCCTGCCTATGTGCCAGCCATGCCTGGAATCTCGGTGGAGCTGCAACTCCTACTGTACAGCTCAATGGACTCACCCAAGTCACCTGGTGAGGAGATGACAATGATGGACAACGGCCATCCCAGGGAAGGGAGAGAGCCTGCAATGGCAGGCAGGATAATCCCATCCACCATATCCATGGGATATAAACCCACTCTCACTTGGAGATGGAGTGGACATCACCATTCCAGTCCCCTCAGGATTGGGAATTGTCCCGAGTGACGTTGTGGCAACGGATATCCATTTTACATCAGCGTATACCATGCAGAACTGTGTGGGAGAGAGTGTGGTCTACGATGTGAACTGTGGTCTATGTTTAGTGGCAAAGCCCCAGGATGTGTATATACATTGCAAGTGATGTGCCACACTAATGAAAGATGTTTAAGTGAGTGTTATGGGAGGTATGGGAGGTGGACATCATGGGAACCCCTGTAATTTTTGTGTAACATTTATGTAAACTAAGCATCTTTTAAAATATATATGAAAAAAAATAACATTTATGTAAGCAAATGCACATATATGCATATATATCTATATATCATTTTACAAATATTGGTTTGTATTGTGAAAAATTTGATTTTTACCCACAATAAAAAAAAAAAATGAAGCCAATAAAATGGCCAACTACAGTGAATAGGAAAATGAATTAATAATGATAGGTTTAAATATAAGAAATAAAACTAATAAAAATTTTTAAAAAACTAAAAATAAAATTAAGTTAAAATATTAGGATATTAAAAAATAATGAAAAATATTAAAATAAAAATTTTTGACATTTTGACTTTCATCCCTGTAATATCTGGTGTCCTGTATGTACAGTGACATTTTCTTCCTTTTATTCCCTGCCGCTTTGTTCTCGGGCCTGAGGGTGATCAGCCCTGCTGCAGCCCGGGGGGCGACACTGGCTAGTTATGGGCCGTCCGGTGCGCACTCCGGGA